>JAOWBW010000264.1:189409-396371 GCA_026119855.1 Campanula takesimana | reverse complement strand
TTTTTTCCTGCCTCAATCAACGTTCTGTTCTTTCTTTCCACAACGCATTCTGTTGTGGAACTCCAGCAGCTGAAAAGTTGTGGTCAATACCATGGTCGTCACAGTATTGAGCGACGCCGTTGTTTTTGAATTCTGTTCCGTTGTCGGATCGAACACTGACGACGTCGTCTTCTTTTTGGGTTGGGAGCTGTCTTAAGAGTGCGGTCAAAAATGTCATAACAATCGTCTTGGAGATCATATCATTTCGACCCACGTATATCTTGAGTAATCGTCTACCACAATAACCAATGTATATCTATTGCCTCCAATACTTGCGGTAGTGACAGGTCCCAAATAAATCCATATGTAGCAGCTGCAAACATCTGAAGTTGACGGAGTCGTCTTGCTGAAAAGAACGATTTTGGTTGTTTGCCTAGTTGACAAAGCTGAGCACTTTTCATCGTGGTGGTCAGCAAACTTTGGGTAAACCACGAACCAAATTATCTCTACAAATCTTGGAGAGATCATTGAAGTTAAGTGACTAAGTCGTTTTATGCAAAGCCAAATATTTTCGCTAACATTCTTTGCTACAAACAGAGATTAGAAGAAATACAAGTAGAATTGAAATCAACAATGTAAACATTTTTCTTACGAATCCCTTTGAGTAAAGTGACGCCGGAGTTGCCATCCTTGATAAGACAATGAGTTGAAGTAAAGTGGCATTGCAATCCTTTGTCGCAAAATTGTGAGATTGAGAGAAGATTGTGTTTTAGACCGGTAACTAGAGAAACATCTTGGATTGTTATTTTTCCTTTTCTGATGACTCCATAAACGATGGTCTTTCCTTTGCTGTTGTCGCCAAAGTAACTGCTGGACCTTTTTTCATTACGGACACTTTCCAAAAGGTTGATATCTCCAGTCATATGCCTTGAGCATCCACTGTCGAGATACCATAAACTAGTAGTTTCATTGGAGTGGCCGGCCATTAGGCAGAGGACCTACAAAATAAACATTTAAGATCGAGGTCCCCTTTATTATTTTGGGTCCTAAAGATTAGCAGCTTTTGACAACCCACACTTGCCTCACAGAAGGTGGTTTAAACCTTCTAGGATTGGGTGTGAATCTTAAAAGACATTCAGCAGCCTTATGACCATAATCATCACACACAGAACAATGGTGGAAGCCACCCAACTGAGGGTTAACAAATTTCGTTGAAGTTTTCAGCACAACATCATTTACTGGTATGGACGAGGTCGCCTTTACAAAATTCATCCACTTGAACTTTGCCGTCTTACCACTGCCCGCGGTCGTTGGTTTTCTTGCGGTAGCCAACTTCTTAGATGCGGTCGACAGACCGTGCGGTAAGTGACTGCGGTAAGATGATTCAGCGACCTTGCTGGTGCTTGCTGCAGCAGCAGGTTCATCCATGGCAATACCTTTCAACTTTGCCTTGCCAGTTTGCTTCTTAGGATAGACATAATTGAACACTAGTTTCTTCTTTGGTTCTTGTCCTACACCCTTTGAAACATGATGTTTAGCCTTCAACTCATCCAAAGTTTGCTGGGTAAATTCTCATCTCTTTCACAACAAGATGCACATTTAAAGTTGTCACTAGTTTGGATCCCAAGCCTTCTTTATCACCACTAGACTTTTGGGATTCTAATATTTGTTCCATAGTGACACGAGAATTGGTCCCTCATTAGTGATCCGTTTGAGGTCATTTATTTCAGCAACCAATTCATCGTTTTTAACTTTAAATATGACATTTTGTTCTTCTAAGAAACGGTTTCGATCAGTAAGAGGAGTCATGCTCTTGATCTGCTCCTTAAGGAGGGTGAGTTCAGATCTTAGTAGAGTTTTCTCCGTCTTAAGCTGGGAAATCTCTTCAGTTGAAAGTGCTAAAGCTTCCTTCATGCCGGCAAAACTTACTAATTACCTGTTCAGCTTTCATAAACATCTTTTCATGTTCGTTGGGAGAAATATATCAAACTTGACTTCTGGAGTGGTAAGCAGAACTTCCTTCACTTTGGGATTGTATTGAGCCTTCTTTGCTGCACTTACATCACATCTAGAAAATAGAAGATCGCCATTCCTTTGAACTGGAGTTAGGAATCCCTTTTCAGCAAGTTCATCAGCTGTATAGCTTATCCGTTTAGGTTTTGCATTTGGTGAGCGACGATTTTTATTTTCATCCTCATCATCGGAATGAACGACCAAACAAATGTGACCTTCTTCAGAATCCTCGTCGCTTTCATCAGAGTCTGACTCTATCCAGGTAGCTAACTCTTTTGTGGCAGAGTCCTCTTCAGCGACCATTCCCTTTTGCTTTGAGTATCTAGGAGTGAAGTTGCTTTTCTTCTTCATGTACTCGAATTTGGGGATTGGACATTCTGATGCGAAATGACCGGGTTTCCTGCAATTAAAACAAACGAGATCCTCTTTCTTCTTGGAGAAGTTAGAGTACTCTTTCTTACTTGTTGAGCTGCTCCTTGAAAACCTTGCAGGAGCTTTGCTTGATGATCCGGGCCTTGCTGACTTTCTGAATTTTTGAAATCTTTTCACGAACATAGCAAAGTCGTCGTCGTCCATATCTAGTAACTCAGATGTGGAGATTTTGGGATCTTCTTCTTCGATCACTTCTTCCTTTTTAGCGACCAACGACAAACTCTTAGTTTTTCCTTCCATCTCTTCAATGTTGTGGAGCTTGATATCAAAAACTTTGAGATTGGCGTAGAGGCTTCTGAGAGACATATCATCTAGAAGCTTGGTATCTTCAAGAGTATTTCCTTTGTGAAGATATTGAGAACCAAGAGCAGCAAGAAAATTGACATTGATTTCTTTCTTGGTAAGCTTCTTTCCAAGTGCTGTATATGTACTTACAATCTCACAATAACGATCGTAAGTGGCTCTTAGTGATTCACCGGGGATCTTAGCGAAGTTGTTGAAACGTCTTTGAATTGCAAATCTTTTGCTTTCCTTGCACGCTTGATCTCCTTCGATGTAATCTTCAATTGCATCCCAAAGATCTTTTGCTGTAGCACATTCCATGATTTGTCGACGCTGAGACGTATTTAAAGTACTTGTGAGTATACTTTTTGCTTTCACATCCATTCCAACTAGTCTTTTCTCTTCATCGGTCCATTCAGCTTTTGGTTTCTTGATTGTCGGTATGGTATCGTTTGTTTCTGGATCCGGATTAGCTTTCATTGGGAAATATGGTCCAATGGTAAGACAATCACCAAGTTGCTCATCCATGGAGTAGAATTGAGTTAGAATGCTGTGCTTCCATACGTCAAAGTTGTCTTCGTCGAACGCTGGAACGTGAGTGAAGTTAACCGTTGCCATAGTTTTCTGACTTGCCATTTTGAATCGGCACCCAAGCTGTTAAGCTTGAAAAACAGAAGTTTTATAAAGGTGTTTGCTCTGATACCACTTGTTGGTCCAAAGACACAACAAGGGTATGAAAAGAGGCTAGAGGGGGGGGGGTGAATAGCCTATTTAAATTATCAACCCTTTTTCAAAATTCAACCTTGTACTTACTATTGAGTTTTGTGGTCAAGTAAAAACCACTAGTTCAAAGCAAATGCACAGCGGAAGTTTTCGATAAAACGAAGTAGAGTTGTTTTTGAAACTTAAAAACTGCTAGGTAAGCAAACCGTGCGGTCAGCAATATTGCGGTCGGAAATATTGCGGTCGGCAAAGATAGAGGTTTGAAAGATTCAATTTGCGGTAAGCAAAATGCGGCAAGCAAGTTGCGGCAAGGTAACCTTGCGGTCGGCTATATGCGGTCGGCAAAGGTTACAGACGAGGTAGGTTGAAAATGAAGTTTTGTGTCGGTGAGTTTTGGCAAAAGATAAGTAGTCAGAAGTAGTAACTTAGGCAATAGTAAGCAACAAACACAATTCACAATCGTTTGAGTATCTGGAAAGATCAAACACTAAACGACAAACAAAAGTCATATGAACAATAAGAACAATTGCAGAAAGTAAATTTGCAGAATGTAAATGACACAATGATTTGGAAAGGTTCGATCTGTTAAAAGATCTACGTCCTTTACCAAGATGGTCAGTCTTGGATTTTGAATGGAGGATATATTAATTCTCTTGAGTACAAATTACAAAGATGAAGATTTGAATTAATTCCTACTTTCTATGAAGAACAAATCCTAGACTTAGACCGGTGTATCCCTAATGATGCAATCTATGTGATTGATCAATCGGGGTGTGTGTGTAACGAATCAAGAGCTCTATATAATCTAAATGATTGAGAGCCTAATGAATCTTTAAGTGTTGCTGGGCTTGAGATTTGATGTTCTTGAAGGCTTGCTGGGGATCTTTGAAGATTTGAGGCGAAAGCTTGAAGATTCAAATGATTCTGGAAATCTTGAGTATGATCTTCAATCACCAAGTATTTCGACAGCAATTTCTCTCTTTGAATCTCAGCACTCTTCAATGAAGAGTTCAAGGTCTATTTATAGCCTTGGGTTGAGAAATAGCTGTTGGAAGATGATGAGCTGTCATATTCTGATTGGAGCTCATATCTTTGTCTTGTAGTTGCAGAAGTTAGTGGGCAAGATGTACTATCTTGTACCAGACATAACGACCAAATTCAAATTTGAATTTTGCAACGATTAAATCAAACTTGTCGTTTCTTGGACTTCACTTGGTTGTGTGATAGCTGGTCTGCGGTCAGACAAGATTGAGGTAACCTTGTAATCAGCAAGGATTTTGGTCGTCAAAATCATGCGGTCGTCAAAAACCATGCGGTCGCCAAAACCATGCGGTCGACAAAAACCTTGCGGTAGGCAGACTTAGCCATTTTCACCATATCTCAGCAGCAGCATTTCTTCAAATTTGAGGGGCTGATCTTCTAAGCCTAGCTAAACTAAAAATGGACTTAACTAATGAAGTTGTAAAACTTCTTACAATAAAACCTAAAGTCCATAAAAAGTAAAATAAGGTTATGGGATCAATCAAATCTAGGTAATAGGAGTGGTTTATAATGTGCATACCCAACATGGTTCATCTTTGATGTGTGGTTTGTATTGGTTTACCTTTGTGGTAATTTATTTGGATTGGTTCCCTGCCTTGGAACCTTAAGTTGTTTATTTAAGCTAGTATTTATTACTTAGCATTTATTTGAAAGTCCAGCTGGTATTTTGTGTGTGTTTGGGCGATGCGAAACATTATGATGGCACGGCCAAGTCCATTGTAATGTTGACCATTGTTTTGCCCATTATTACCCTCCTCTAGATTGGCCTTGGATGTGAGAAGAGCTAGCTCCTTTGTGTGCATTTTAGCTTTACTTGGAGCATGACTTTGTGGCATGTCTCCCGTCCTTGTGATACTTCATTTGGTTATTGGTTCCGGTACCGGGGATTTCTCTTCAGCTTTCATGCTATTATGAAGATGATGATTTGTTGATTATTGAAGCTGCGCAGCGACCTTTATTTGGTTCTTCGGTTTGGAAAACCTTGGCTATATCCTTTGTTATGTGTTTATTTCCGCTGCTATCTGTTATGTGATAAATGCTATGTGCTATGTGATATTTATTCTTGCTTATTGCTTCTTGCATCATAGCATGTCATGTAGTTGCATTAGTAACTTATTGAGATTTATCTCACCTCCTTTCTTTTTATCTTTGTTTTTCCTTAACCCCCCCCAGGTGCTAAGGATTAGTCTCGCTGATCACGAGAAAGAGGACGTCGAGTGTGGATACATTCTTTTGGGGGAAAGTTGTTATAGGTTGGTTTACATTATATAAATGTGTAACCTTTTGGGATAGTTGTACCAAACAATGACGTCATTAAGAATTGTACATTTTTATTTTGTTGGGCATAAACTTGTGGAAGTTTTTGATAGTTGTATTTGGTTATTATCAAACTTGGATTTGTAAAATTTTGGATCATCACCTTTTGGTATCAAATGGAAAGTTTTAACTTCGGTATTTCATAGTTTTGGTTTTAAGTCGACGTCCAGCTCGCGGTCTCGGGCCCGCGGGGTTCGGGGTCGCGACATTTGCAGTTACTACTCATTTAGGCAAAAAGCTGAAGTGTTTAAATACATAACTTGAGATCAAGGGTAACACTGTATTGTGAGAGTGAATAGCTCTTCCCGTAACAGATTCATTGGAGATATGCCTTTAAAAAGGGGGGTGTTCTAAAAGCTACATGATTGAAGGTGTAATCTCATTGAATTCTTTTGAGTTGAGACCGAGTCATAAACGGAGTTGACCATTCTATGTCACACAAAAATTGAGACAATCTTCACTTGTGTGTTTAGGCATAATTTTTTTAAGTTTTTTTCTCCCTTGGTATTTCCATCAGCAAATTGAACTGTTCTTCTTCTTGTTACAGATTTAATGTTTTCATGTGATTAACGATAATCTAATGGCGTGATGTTCAAGTTTCATTGTGCAGTTGGTGGAATTTATGGTACATTGTGGATAAATGGATTCAGTTGAATTTGGCAAGTACTAATTCTGGGACGGATAATTTATCACAAAACATGGAAAACGTTTGAATTTTAAAATCAAAATCCTTGGTTGTTTTGGAATTCAAATGGGTACTTCAATGTTTCTCGGTTCTCCCTACTCCTTTGCCATTCCCGAGTTCTTAGGAAGAATCGCTGTCCTCCCGTGATTTTTCCTCCTTGTCCATTCTGGTTGTGAATTATGGTTTAGTATATCTTCTTCCTCATGCTTTCTAGCTTCATTTCTCTCATCTCATCTTGTTCCTATTCTGCAAATGCTCTCTTTCTAACATTTTTGCAGATAAATCCGAGAATTCTGGAGAAACTCTAAGTGATTATGTGTGACACAAAATGATTGTTTTCCACTGCTCTGATCAAGCTCTGGTATTTTTGTTGTTAAGCATCCAGCTGGTGCTAAGCAACTTCTTCGTGCAACTGTGCGGACAACTGTACAGTCAATTGTACAGTCAACCGGTAAGTCATCTGGTAATTCTGCAGAACTCTCTGGTCTGTTATGGTTTGATGCGATGTGCGTTGAGATTGGTGATGCTCTTAAAGGTATTTTGTTGGGGAGATTCAAATTTAGGGGGAGTGAAAGATATTCGAAACTTTCTTTCTTTGAGTTTGATGGTTCCTCACAAAAAGGGGGAGAAAGATGTGTTCTAGGGGGAGTAGAATCCAATGTACAAATTCAGGGGGAGAGATTATAGCTTTGGATGTTTTGATCAGAACCACAAAGATAGGGGGAGATTGAAAGAGTATGAAATACTCATTTATTTATTTTTGTGTATCTTTGTGATTCTGATAATATTTAATGTATATATTTAGAGTTGATTTATTTTAGGAATTAGTTGTAATTATTTAGGAATAGTTTATTTTAGGATTATTTATTATTTTTATGATTTACTTGACTAACCTACTAATGTTTATCTTTGGTAAGTGGATATATTTTAGGTGTTTTATTTTAGGAAGACTCTCATATGGAAAGAAGGATTTCTTGGAGTGTAAGGAGCGGCCAAGCCTTGTATAAATACAAGCCGACTCCTTCATTGACTCGCACGGATTCATAGAATATTTTGAGAGAGTCTTTTGCTTTTTCTTGAGGTTCTTGTTCATCAAGAACTCAAGTATTTTTATGTTTAGTCTATTCAAGATAGAATAGTTTTTGATCTTTTAATTGTTTTTGTTTCTTTCATTGTCTTGTATTCTGCAAGACCTGTTTATTAATGAAAGTTTTCCAGCAAGTAATTCTTGCTGAAGTGTTTAATTTTTGTCTTTAAAATTCCGCTGCGTTTCTGCGTTTTTCTTTACTGTGTTCGTCGTGTCAACTGACAGGACAACTGTCTTGACAACTGTGAGCACAGTTGTACTCACAGTTGGTCGGTTCCCAGAAAACAGTCCTAGCCGCATAATTCTTTCAGATATGAAGAAGAAACAGAGAAAGAAGATGATAATAGGGGTTTATTTTTAAATTTAGTGTCAATTTTGAAAATATGAATTCAACTTTTCGTTAAATTATTAACAGCTCCATTATCTTTTTAACTGGCGTTATAAATTTCGGGGAAATTGATAATAAAACCATAGTACGCAAGGTGCATTTACTGAGTTGATAGTACGCATATCAAAACGATGTTGGAACAATAGTACGCTAGTCAATTTTGTGGTTTACTCTTTAAAAAAATACCAGTTTGGTGGTGGGCGACGACGACTCTGCCCACGTTTCTCATTCACACCCAAAAACCCATAATTAAATTGCTCCTCAATTATATTCAATCAAATCCAATTGTTGAATTGAATACTTATATTCAAATCCAAATCGGGGCAATCGTCCAAATCTCGATTGCTCCCATCTCTTCCAATGCCGTCGAAATGTGCAATTCTCTGCGAAGTCCTTCTCGCCATCTTCCTTCCTCCTCTCGGTGTTTGCCTCAGACATGGCTGCTGCACTGTAAGCTCTCTCTCTCTCTCTCCTCACCCTTCTCTCTCTATCTTGTATTTAATTGTATGTATGTAATTGATCAAAGATTTGATTGTGTTGTTTTGCAGGTTGAGTTCTTCATATGCTTGGTGTTGACTTTCTTAGGTTACGTTCCCGGAATTATCTACGCACTTTACGCCATCCTTTTCGTTGAACGCGACGGCGATTATTGCCGCCATGATTATTACACGCTTTCCTAGTGATCTCTCTATCTCTCTTTTTCCTGTCTCTATATTGTATTCTATGATGATCTCAAATTCTCCATATAGATGTTGAATTTTAATATTGTTATCATGTGATGTTGAAATTATATTACCTTGAATATATCACTCTATCTCGCTCTTCCTATCTGTATTTTGCATTCAATCGTCTCAATATCTATCTTGAATTTGTTATCTTATCATTTATATAACCTTGAATTTACTGGAATCCTGGCTTTTGCATCTATCTTGTGGTTTCAGTTCATTAAATCAGGCTATGTTATCGATTCTTATATTCGTGTGTTGTGTGTCAACTTTCCTTTATTTTTCTTGAGGGATCTTCTTCTGTGAAGTGCTTATTTATGAATGTCTTCCGTGTCATGAGGATTGTGGAACTCTAGGGATAGAATTAGAGCTAGATCTCTGGCTATCCGCTAACTCAATTTCGTCTGGAGTTAGATCTTCACTAGCTCAAATTATCATCTAATCTTGCTTGAATTTTGATTGTACAACATGGGTTCCGTACCTCCAAGTGTTGGGGATGCTGAAGCTCCTTATTGCTATCTGAATTGTTTGGACTGATCTAAGATAGTAGAGCTTGTGACTTCGTTCTTAATGGTGATTTCTACTCGTGTGATCTTACTCCCTCCGTCCCATAATGTTATCCCCCTTTGACTATAAAAACATATTATTAACACAATTTCATTTCCATCACTATTTCCTTCTCTTCTTCCTTTGTATTTCATCTCTCTCTCTCTCTCTCTCTCTCTCATCCTTAGTTATCACAAGGGCAATTATGAAAGTTCAATGAATTTAACCCCTCAATAATGGAATAAGACTATCTTTATGGGACAAACAAAAATAGTAAATTAGACTTTCCAGGACGGAGGGAGTATTTCTTAATTGGCATATTTCAATGTTGGGTGTTAGTATAAGCTTTTGAATGCCCTATTGATCTGAGTTTTTACTGTTTATTGGTAGTTAGGATGCCAGACCATTGTTATGAGTGTGCCATCAATGGGAATGCCAAGCTTCCAGGCTCATTCATTTGTGAGAAATCTACATGCAGGCGACTAATGATTTTCCGTAATGTCCTGTTCGGCAAAAGTACGGTGAATTCGTTCTCTTGGCTGATTTCGATCACCGCTAGAGGAAGTCGAGACTTGATGGAGAGCTAAAATATGAAGCCGTACTCCATCTCATTTATATTACTCTATTCAGGAGTAGAATACTCTATTAGGAGTAGCCATATTGCCTTTCTGTCATCTTAAGTGGTTGAACTATATCCTTTCTAAGGTCTTTGGTTCATATTCTGATCTAAATAGCTGAAGTTATTACTTAATTTGCAGTGGTCAGTAATGTAGGATCGGGCAAGGAAGTCCGTATTTTGTTGTATATAGCTATAGAGCTTGTGAATCATTTAGTCCGGCTCAATGAAATCGTGCCATATTTACTAAACTCAGAATGCCTTAATCGCCCCAAATCTCTCACCAGTACAGACATAGTTTACCCATATTCGTAGTCCAGCACCTTTTTTCTGTATGAAAAAGAAGGGTGTATAAGATCTAATTGTGCTTGGAACTCGGTATCAATCTGCAGATTAAGTTGTGGTCTCCAGAGAGCGTTACGGTATGGAGTCGGTTAATCTCTTAGTTTTTGGTTCCACATAATAAAGGATTTGAAATAGTCCCCTGTAATTATGTTAGGATGTGTAAGAATTTGATTCTAGCTGATATGCCTACAAGTTTCTGCAACTGGGCTGAATATCTATTATATGAAGTTCTACCATGTTTATATTATGTCTGAATGAATTGCATATGGTCGTAGAAAAGGGTGTTCAATATGTTCTAGCTATAGTTTAAATAAGTGGTGATAGGCATGATTTGGACATATAAAAATATGAATGCCATCAGTATAGCCTGTATAGGCTAGGTTAATTTGTGTGCATTTATCAAAACATTTCCTTGAAAATTTCTTCGGGTCCGAAGCCCTCCAGAGCCTGAATCGTTGACCGAACATGCCAGGCCCGGGCTGTTGACCAAACATGCCATGCCTGGCTTGTGAACTTGCGGGGTTACCAGTCGGGTCGAACCTACATTTTTCTCTGTTTGAACCCCGCACCGCCCGGTGTTGGAATTTAGAACCCTAGCGGCATGAGAATGAAGAAAAACAAACAAGAATCACTCACAAAAAAACACAGATTCAGTTACACATTTCGTAAAATAGAGTACTTTTGGGGAGTTGCTGAGTCAGGATTATACTAAATAATCTCTCTACGTGGTGTTACAGTGTGTATATGACCGTCACTTTGCTTAAATAAGATGCAAAACAAAACCCTAGAAGAATCCCTAAACATTACGCTAAAAGAAAAAACTTGCGGCTCAACTAATCTGATACCGGGCCTATGCAGCCGCATGACAACCAGATTCCCATGCGCTCGCATAAGGCACCCGCATTGCTACCAGATGACCATGTGGCCGCATCATCCCAAATGTTGCTTCCCCCCCCCCCCCCCTTTTTTCCTTTCACGTAAACATGATCCGTTTCCCCAGATTTTGGCTCCAATTCCAACACCTCCCGACACGGGCCATATCCCAACAACCCGCCTTTTTGGTTTGAAATCTTCATTGCAAAAAATGACGAAAATGTTTTCTGGAATAGTGATTCTGCAGAGCTATTTCCAGGGGTATTTTTGTCATTTTGCAATTAAATTCAAAAATTCAAAAATTAAAAACAAAAACAGGATTGGTCAAAGCCTGAAGTTGGCCAGACCTCCCAAAATCCACGAGACATGCCTCGAACGGGCCGAGGCGTCCCGTTGGGCATGTCCACAATCACCCAAGCAAAACACCACAAAAACATGATCTAGGCCCACAGTGAACTTATACGTGCAAAACCATTTTAGGCCCAAAAAAAGTTACTCTCCACATTAACAAATAGATGGGCATGAAAGCTGATAGAAGTTTGAAGGACAGGATACCCATATTGACCCTGATGCAACCTCCATATACTGGGAGTGAATTGGAAAAGAAGTACGGATCTTCCAATTATCTGAGTTTTAAGCAAAAAACTTAAAACTAACAGAGTGCACTCGATACAACTAGGGATGACAAGACATAATTAAAAAAAAACATGAACTTGGAAGGACTCACTTTTGATGGAACGGATTAGGTGAGTTTAGTCGGGTTTGAGACGCAGAGACGGGTTCGGATCACCTCTAAACTACCCCGTAACACAAACCCAACTAAAGAGCTGTACCTCAAGCGGTATCCCGTGTTAGCTTCCTATGCGGAGATCACGAGTTCAAATCCCGTTAAGAAGATTTGTGTTAGCCAATTTATACGTCGTCGCCGACACTCCCAAAATTGAATCTAGATTTTGATCTACCCAGTGTGATCTGAACCACGATACACGATCGATTAATGACCCCAACACTGCTTTTAGTTTTCCCGCAATTTTTGACCCACCGTTGTGGGGTTTAAAGCTTTGATGAACAAGGGGACTGTTGAAGGTGGGTCTGGAAGTTCGATAAAGATTGCAAAGTGGTGTTTGCAGGTGGTGAATTGGACGGTGCTGTTTGTGATTGTTCTTCATGGCCGAAGCTGTAAGGACATGGCTTGCAACACAAGTAATTTAGACTTCCATTTATAAAATTATGATTATAATGTTAATTTATAAAGTATAGTTGATAATAAAATGTGTAGAATTCCTGGATATATAATTACCTAATTGTGATGGGCAAAAGGGTAATATAATATCACTAAGCTTCTTGAAAGGGTGTAGTCCCTAGGTGAAGTGACACAATGTTTCCTATTTAAAGGCCCTTCCATCAAGCTTAGAAACAACTATTCATTCTTGTTATCTCTCCTAAATTCTCTTCACATTATTGAAGTACTTGAGAGATTAAGAAGTCACTATTACTTAGAAGATCTTCATTCCCTACTTCTTCTTCTTCATCTTATTTCTCCCTACATCATCTATGGATTCAACAGGTATATATTTTATCGCTTCCGCTTCATCTCTTCCTCAATCCTATTCTAAAGTGAGTGTGGCATTCAGGGATTAAAATTGTTCCAACAGAAGCCACCATGGAGGAGTTTTTTATGGTGGTGACGGATGTGGTGGCTACTTGTGGTGTCGGACGGTGGTAAGCGGTGATTGGGGTCATTAAGAGTGAATCTGAACAATCATTAAAATGAATGGAGGGTTTTCTCTTTCTTTTTTATTTTTGAGTAAAAATTAATAAGGTAGTTGTGCATAAAAGCGTTGTACCTTTGAGTTATGTACTATTTTTTTTGTTTATATAAAAATATTCTATTATTATGAGGTTTTTTTTTTTTTTTTTTTTTTTAACAAGAGTAATTCTTTAATTAATTAATTTGCTTTTTTTTCAATGTCCTCATCACTCTCAATAATTTGCAAATTTTTAACAAATGTTAGTCACGTGATAGCATATGACTAACTACAAAAATTGACAATTTTATGAGAGTGATGAGGACATTGCAAAAAAGACAACTTTAAGGACCACATTTGAAAAATATGTATATAAGGCCGTTAGTTTTTAAACGGCAGTTAAAATTTGGGGTTCAATTGATTACCAAATGATAGTACGCAGGTGACATTGATCGCTTTGAAAGTACAAATGTTACATTGCAATTAATTGATAGTACGCAGGGTCATTTTTTTTTTTTTAAAAAACTCAAAGTTTTTCTAAGTCCATTGTCTTTGGGATCACCTCTAACTTAGGCTTCGTTTGTTTTCCGGAAAACATCTTCCAAAAAACATTTTCCGCATTTTCCGGTGTTTGTTAAGCACCGAAAAATGGGGAAAATGTTTTCCGGAAAATGGTTTTCCCTCTTTTCTAAGGAAAATGTTTTCCTTACCTCCACTTAAGGAAAACATTTTCCGGAAAATAATGATGACACAAAATTATTTTTGAACACTCCTCCACCTCTGCCTCGCCCCTTTCCCACACCACCCCCACCCCCCCCTCCCAAAAAAAAAAAAAAAAACAAAAAAAACTTCTTTTCACTCATATTAAAATTATTTTTGAACACCTCCCCCACCCCTACTACCCCCACTCACCCACCACCTCCACCTCCACCCTACCCCAAGAAACTTTCTTTTCACACATATTAAAATTATTTTTGAACACCTCCCCCACCCCCACCTCACCCCTACCCCACCACCTCCCCTACCCCCTCCCCAACACCACCCATCCCACCTCCCTTCAAAAAATTTCTCATATTAATTTTTTTTTGCTCATATGAAAATATTTTCCGTAAAACATTTTTCTTAGATTCACTAAACAACCAAAAACATGTTTATGTCATTTTCCGAAAAACGTTTTCATTTTCCGGAAAACATTTTCCGAGAAATCATTTTCCGGAAAATGTTTCCCCCCAAACAAACGGAGCCTAAGCCCATTAATCCAAACATGCATCATATACTCCCTTGTCTCGTAACACTTTGCATCATTCTATTTTTCTATAAGTCTTAGTTTTTAAAATTTTCATTTTTATTCCATTTTTATTTTTATTTATCATACTCCAATTGTCATACTCATATAAAAATCAAACGACCCATTTGCAAATCTTACTTCACTTGTTATACTCAGAACCTTTTCCCTACTCACAATACTTGTTATTACTCCCTCTGTCTTAAAATAATGTTCCCACCTTTTTTTGTTGTTATTACGAATAAACTTTAAGCAACAATTTTAAATTAATTTTGTTATAAAAAAATAAAAATTATTTTTTGATAGTATTGCTATTGGTGTATCAGTAATAAGTTTTAAATTTTCATTTGTATAATTAGCTCAAAATTCATTTGTAAAAAACGAAGTGAGAATGCCATTTTGAGAAGGGTGGATTACCATACTAATTCCTTAACTTCTGTTTCCAAGCAAAATGATGGAAATAGTATGGAACGGAAGGAGTATTTTTGATATAATGAAATTTATAAATACATTTGCATGATTTATAAGTTACTCCCATAAATACTTGAAAAAATAAAGAAATTACAGAGTTTAAAATAAAATTATGATTCCAGTCCAATATAACTGTCACTAGCACTTTTTAAGTATTAAGAAAACTAATTATTACTCTAGTTTCATGACGAAAATATCAGATATACCTTTATTTATTCACTCACACCTATATTTTTCTCACAACAAAAACAATAAATAAATAGCAACAATTTCCAATGTAAAGGTACAAGAGTATTTGATCAAAACCGACATATATTTGGGAATTTTTTTTCAAATAATTCCCATTTGAATCCATATGTACCAGAATGACACTAGGGAAAATTTATGTACCAAAATGACCACTTTGAGAGAAGTCGGCATTGGTAGTGCCGTTTTTTGTTTGAAGTCGGCATTGCCAATGCCGACTTTAGGCCATTTTTGAAACCCAATTTGAAAAAAAAAAAAAAAAAAAAAGGCCTAAAGTCGGCATTGCCAATGCCGACTTTAGGCTTTTTTTTTTTTTTTTTTTTTTTCCAAATTGGGTTTCTCACATTTATATTTATCTGCCGGCGATACGAATTGGGGTTAAAAAATTAAAACGCCCGTTTTTAAAATACCCTGCGGCCGCAAAACTCCCATCAATCTCGTTTGTGATTCTTCCTGCAGCAGATAGGTCGTCGTCTACTCGGGCATGTTTCTCGGCTTCACAGATCCACCGACGGAATTCTAAAAAACTGAATTCGCAAATTGGACTTTGTTTCTTTTGCTTTCTAGATTTCCAAATTGAATTTTTTAAATTGGATTATTGGAGAATAAACTCCAATTTTCGAAACCCAAAATATAGATTACAGAGGGAGTACGAAACTGAATTTGCAAATTGATTTAACCCTCCACAATGACTGTGTAACAAATAAGTATACTAGCCATAATTATTTTTTGATCTTGGGTAACTCTGGTTAGATTGATTTTGTGAACCTAAAAAAGATTAGTAACTGAGTGTGCCTTATTTTCCTTAGTCAGAAACAACAACAGAAAATTGCTCTGGAGTCCTAACTCCTAAATGAATCGCACGAGCAGAACAGAACGGATCGCAGAAGGGTAACCCCAATTCGTATCGCCGCAGATAAATATAAATGTGAGAAACCCAATTTGAAAAAAAAAAAAAAAAAAAAAGGCCTAAAGTCGGCATTGGCAATGCCGACTTTAGGGTTTTTTTTTTTTTTTTTTTTTTTTTTTTAAATTGGGTTTCAAAAATGGCCTAAAGTCGGCATTGGCAATGCCGACTTCAAACTAAAAAACGGCACTACCAATGCCGATTTCTCTCAAAGTGGTCATTTTGGTACATAAATTTTTTCTAGTGTCATTCTGGTATATATGGATTCAAAAGGGAATTATTTGAAAAAAAAATCTATATTTGGACCGGAGTAATAATATTTATTGCAATTTTAGAGTTTATAGGAGAATTGTGGTTGTACTGTACAACCACAAACGTTATTTTCGTAACACATAATCACTTCATTCAGCAGTCAGCAGCTATGAAAGGTCATTGAATGTGTTGGGAATATGCTTTTGAATCAATGACTATTGGTTAAGGATATGTCCGTGACAAGTCGAGTAATTTTTGGGATTTGAATTGGCAAAAGGAAATCCTTTTGGTTCAAGGATTAAAGTTTATTGGTTTAATTAGGTTTCTTATTGGTACAAAGAATTGTTCAAAAATTAGGAAAACCGTTTCCTAATGAGAATAGAATTACTTTGTACACAAGAAATAGGGTTCCAATTACATTGTACACAAGGAATATGATTCCTTCTCCTTTTTGGGTTTATAGTATTTTTGACTATAAATACTAACCCCTCCTCTAGTATTTTGTTTTGCCTGTCATCTTTGATAGATACAACTAGAGATCTAAGATCTAGATTTAGGTTGGCGAAATTATTAGGCTCAATAATTCGTGCAACTAGATTAGTGAATACCGTGTTTTGTAATTGTCATTGAATAATAATATATTCTCCGTCCGCCTGTAGACGTAGCCAAATTGATGATCCACGTAAATTCATGTATTGTGTTTGATTATTTCGCTTGCCATCGTTCTTATGTATATTTTGCTCTAACAGAATGTTTGCGAAGATTGACTAAATGGAATGGTCCCCTTCTTCATTATGGATATGTTTTTGTTAAGCATATCAGATCAAGGCTTCCTCAAATGAAGCTCAAGGCTTTAACTTAACTCATACTTCACCATTAAATGGTGACAAGTGAGAACATTAATATATAGATATCTGACATTCAAATTTTTTTGCAACTACATCCCTCCAAAAATGGTTTTCATCATTTTTCGCTGTTATTAAGAATAAATTTTGAACAATATTTTTAAGTTAATTTAGTTATATTAATGAAAATTTAAAACTTATTATTGATACACTATCAACAATACTATCAATAACAAAATTAATATTTTCATTAAGACAATTAAATCAAATTAAAATTATTGCTCAAAGTTTGTTCGCAATAACAGCGAAAAAAGTTGGAAGATCATTTGGGCGGAGGTAGTGTTTATAAATATTGATAATGGATATTTGTTGAGAGTATGAAAAATGAGGTAGGAGAAAGAAAGTAAGGGAAAATACAGATTTATGCCCCTGTACTTAGGTCTAAGATGCAGATCTACCCTTATACTCTATAATTGCCATCCTTGCCCTTAAACTCAAGAAAAATGAGGGTATAGTTGACCATAATTAACTTTTCGTCAAAAAAGTTAACAGAAATGCTGACCAAGCTGTTGATTTGGAAGAACATTTAAACTACGTGGAAAAAAATGGCCAAATAGGATTTTATTTTATTTTTAGCAAAAATAGGATATTTTATATCTGTGACAAATGCAAAAAATTGCACAAAACGACGTCAGTTTGAGAATGTAAAAAACCCTAAATCAATGGCCATTTCTGCATATACATCCCCCACCATACACCATCCATGTCCTGCAACCCGCCCCTTCTCCTTTTCAAACATCTTCCTCCCAGACCACCATTCATCTCCGATTCTCCTCTTCAGATTTTATAAACCACATTCATCCCCCTTCCATCATCTATCTACCCATTCCCTATCCACGCTAACAGCAACGGAAAATAACCAGATCTGGATCTTGCTCCTACCTCACTCTAGCGCCGTCGCCCCACACCTCAGTCCTCGTCTCTCATTCCATTGATCTACCCTCACTACACCGCCGTCGCCCCACACCTCAATCCTACTCTCTCATTCCATCGCCTCACTCTCTATTTCATCTCATAATTGCCAACGCTCACCCACAACGCCGCTGCCATCCTCTACATCCTGCGATATTCTTCTTCTCGTCAGATATACGAGTTTTTCTAATTTAAACAAATTGGGTTGTCTAATTTTTCTGTAATTTTTTTAGATCTTGACTTTGATTGGGTTTGGGGGATTTTATATAAAAAAAAAATGAGTTTTTCAATTTGTAAATATTAATTTTCAAATTTACTGTCAATTTGTTCAATTTGATTTTCAAATTGTACAAGGATTTCGTTTTTGGCTTTTCGGTTCTTAGTGGTGGTGATGACGGTGGCGGCCATGTATGAGGGTTGTTTGTGGTAGTGCTGCGTGTGATGAGGAAATGCAAATAGGGGGAAATAGCTGCTTCTTAAAACTAACCATTTTTGGTGTTGTGGTTTTGGTGGTGGTGTTGTTTTTGGTGTTAATGGTAGTGGTGGTGAAGGACGGTGGTCGACAATGGTGAGATAGTAAGTCTAAGCTACCTTGGTTGTCCAGATTTGAGTAAGAACTTAATTAACAAATCCGTCAATTTAGCAAATTATTAACGAGATGGTGAAATCAATTCAGCTCATTTAACGAATTATTTAACGAAGTTCAACAAAATATAACGGAAGTTAACAATCAAAACGACGTAGTTTTATGCCTACTGAATAGCCATCCTACATCATCAATTCCACTAGGATTATTTTTTCCACGTATTTTACAAGAATATCCAAATCAGTAGCTTAGTCAGCACTTCCGTCAATTTTTTAACAAAAAGTTAACGATGGTCAAATATACCATCATTTTCTTTGAGTTCAAGGGCAAGGATGTCAATTATCGAGTATAGGGGTAGATCTGCATCTTAGACCTAAGTACAGGGGTATAAATCTGTATTTTCCCAAGAAAGTAAGGTTGGGAATAGGGAGTGGATAGTTATTGTGAGATTTGATTTGCTCTGGCGAGTTTCTCCTTACGGCCCCGATTTTGCCACATCGCGCCCTATTTATGTGCTCGACGATCGAGATGTTTATGAGCTCGGCGGGACCTATAAATTTTCAAATCGATCTCAACCACATAAAATGAGCAAAATTTCGTAAGGAAGTGGGGAGGAGTTGTTGGAGCAGATTCATGTTTGTTTGACAACCGTTAAATAAACAAAACCTAAAAATTCCTAGTTTGGATAATAAGACACTGAAAAAGGGAATTCATGTTCTAGGGAATTCATGTTCTAATTATGGGAAGGAGGTATTAGAACGTATCGTTTACATAATAAATATTATTTTTTATGTCACAAAACAAAACGAAGTGCAAATTTAAATTAGAAATGTATTTCGTGCAATTTATATTTGATTTTTTTTTCCGAAATCAAACTGCCATTGGATTAAATCATGGGTAAAACCATACAAATATGAGTAGGCTCTCTACAAATATCAGAGGCTCAACCCAAATGTTATCAACCATAACATTGGCCTTTTGAATTACACTAGAAATGTAAAACGAGGGATGATAAAGTAGGGTGTTCATACAAATATCATTTATAAGCCTTGGATCACCCAAAATCTGGATTTTATGACCATTCTCGATCTTCCAATATGAACCCGTCGTAAATATATCCTGGGACGCACAGATACCTCTCCAAGCGTAGCTTGGACACTGCCTTATGTTGGCATTCACAATATCCCCCACTGGGAAAAATTTAACTTTGAAAACATGAAAATGTGAGGTCTCTGGGTTGACTATAACAGCCACACCAAACTTCCCAAGCAATATTAGTTGGAACAAATGAAGATCGTGAAATTCCAATCCACCCGCTTTTTTCCATAGTGAATAATGGAAAACAAAAAAATAAAAGTAATAGCACAAAAGCAAGGCTCCCACGAAGGAGAGAAGGCAAATGCTCTCACTAAGGAGAGAATACAACAAACCAATAACGTCCTCTTCAATTATTTGAAATGAAAACTAAAAATCTAAAAAACAAAGAAAAGAAAACAATCAGATTTGGAAGTAGATTTAGAGAGAAAGATTTCTATCTAAATCTAAACCCAAATCTAGATTGAAAACGGAGAATAGCAAAAAAACTTACTGATTAAACTATGGAGACTTGGATGGTGATTGAAGAAGATGGTGGGTAGAGAAAGGAAGAAGTTGAGAGAGGGTTGAGGGCATATTTGATTTTTTTAACAAATTAATTATGGCACTTATTATAAAACGGTGGGCATATATGAATTTTTCTGGCCTACTGATTACTCAATGAGTAAGCCTAAAAAAACTAGTAGTATTAGTAGTTTTTAACTTTTTACATCAACTTTGCTTTTAAACAAAAACGTTTTATATCAACTGAAACGGTTTTTATAATATTGAAACGAATTTAACTTGTGAATCGGTTTTCATAATATTGAAACTAATTTAACTTGTAAATAAGGGATTTATTGTCAAAAATCATTCTTTTTATTACTTAAAAAAAAAAATATCTCATTTTCATAAGATTATATGGTACTCTATACTTAAATCACAATCAAAACTCATATCTTTTTGATGTAGGAACACTGCTCCACTGAGCACAAACAACTTGGGTCCACAGATCCCTCCAAAAGTCCATGGATGTTATTAATGCTCATTGGTAGTACAATAGAGACTTATACTCCTTCCGTCCCACCACAAGTGAGACTAAAAGTCAATTAATGGTCAACTTGATTAAACTTTGATTAATAATCTAAATATAATGTAATAATCCTAATGAAAATTTAACAATTATTATTGCATCACCATTTATAATACTTTCAATATCAATTTTTAAAATTTTAATCAGAAAAATTATTTTTATTTAAATTAGTAGTCAAAGTTTAATCAAATTGACCACTAATTGACTTTTAGTCTCAATTGTGGTGGGACGGAGAGAGTACATCACAATCAAAGCCCAAATCTTTCTGATGTGGGATGTGGGATTTCACATTATAGCCGGTCAGAAGGACTTCTAGTATTGTGTGCTACAAATTTCTTAAAATAACTCCTATTTCATTTTTTTTCTTTTTTCTTTTTGTTATTCACAGTTGAATTGCCTTTGTAATACAAATACTTATGGGACGGGGATGTTTTAGAGCACAATGACTTTCTAATAAAGAATTATCAGAAAAAAACAAAATTAGGAAAATAAAAAATAAAAAAGGGAGCGACCTTTTAAACTTTGAACAGAAAAGAAGGAAAATAAATGTAAAGCTTTGAATTGTTGGCAGCAGCCAGCCAGATTACTAGCTCCGCCATTATTGGAAAAGTGACCGAAACCGACGTGGATCGCTATTATTCATTCAATTTCACCAAAATAGATAACACAAGTAGATGAATTATTTAAAACAAAAAGACTATCCAAAATTATGACAAAAGGCCACTACTCCCTCCGCCCCAAAATATATATAGTTTTGCTTTTATCTAGATATCTTTGACATTGTTTGTCAAATGCTACCCTTATTTATGATGGTAGTTATCATTGTAAATGCATTTAATTGTCAAATATATCCTTATTTATGATGGTAGTTGTCATAGTAAATAAAATGAGACTAAACGAATTACTTCTTTTTTTTGAGTGTTTCATTGATAAGTCTCATTTTTTTTTTGATGATGTCCACGCCAGAAGGAGGCGAGGAGAGGGATCGAACCCTAGCGCTCACCGAGGGTGAAGTCTCACTTTTGTAAAATGTTGAAATTTTATTGTTTTTTATTCATCTGACCTTAGTTGTCATACTTACACACTTAAATTAAATTGTGAGTTATACTCTTAAATCATCATACTCACAATACTTTTAAATATATATATATTATCTCTATAATTTTTATGTATCTTAAAAATTAAAAATAGTATAAATTGTTTTGGGACGGAGGGAGGGAGTGTTTTCATCTAGAAGCTTTGAGTTATTGACAGTAGCCCATACAGCAGGAGAACCACACACACACACACACACCGCCAAATGACATAAACGCAAGTGTGAATATCTATGTTATCTCTATGTGATGCTAAAGGTTCAATACACTTAATTTGCGACGTAGACACAGCTTTCTTAGACTATTGGACTGTGGTACTACATCATGGACCACCTTATAAATACACATAAATACACAACGCGCATATTTAGAGATTTTCCATATAACAACAAAGAAATTTTTGGATCCGAATTTGGTACAGCGAAGCGTTTCTTTCAGCGCTCTAGTGTTTAACGTCAAAGATTTACTAATAAATGTAGAATATTTTGAATGAATATAAACACACATTAAGAACGTGAAACTTTTTTTTTCTTACATTGTGTAGTACATGTTTTACATGTATGGTCAGATTTTCATTTTGTTGGAGTGCCGCCCATTGTAACAGTTCTGTTAGGAGATTGAGAGATATGCTCAATCTCCAAATCAAATAAAGATTATTTACTTATCTAGTCAATTTAGAATAGTTACCTAGTTAGGAGTATTTCTAATTATGAAATAGATATGTTATTAGAATTAGGAGATTTCTTAGAATCCTATTAGAATTAGGACTCATATGTTGTGGGTATAAATATGAGTCCCCTAGCATTGTAAACTTTTAGACGGAATAACAAAGAAATTATCATATACGTCCTCTATATTTTATCATGGTATCAGAGCCTCCAGTTAGGGGGCATGATTCTTTGAGAAAATATTATCACAATCATCATCAATGATCGATTCCGGCCAACCAATTGATCAAACGACCGGCGAAACAACTGGCCAAGCAACCGGCCAGACATAACTCTTCTCAACAAACTCCTCCATAAAAACCTCTGAATGCTTGATCTCTGGTGAATCGCTAGCGGTTAGGATTAGGATTTGTCTCTAAACCGAAGCATCAAAGACCGATTACAAAGGTTGACTTCTTTTACCAAAAAAAATGTTTCTTGCTCTTTAGCAAAATTTGTCTCTCCTCAAATATTCCGGCCACACCATAGTGATGGTTTGACCACCACATCAACCATCTTAACATAGCTTCCATCTTTTGATTGAGTGTCGTTCACTATAAAAACGATGATTAAGTGGTAGTCCACTCTAAAAACGTGATTAAGTGTCGTTCACTCTAAAAACGAATATTGAAGAAAAAGAAGAGCAACACGTCGGCGTTGTCAGAAAAGCAACATGTCGGCGTTGCGAGAAAAATAAAATTTTGGCGTTGCAAATAGAGCAACATGTCGAAGAAGGAAAGCAATTGGAGTTGCAAAAGTGCAACTTGTCAGAAGAAGATGAAGATCACGACATGCAGCAAGAATGGTACAGTTTAAACAAACATAGCAACCAGCAACAGCAAGATGTGCTGTCAGATGTGTTGTCTGATGTCCTCACGACTCCCTCAACAACTGTTGGCACAACAACTGCTTGTCGGTGAAGAAATAAAAATTTTATTTTATTTTATTTTATTTTTATTTTTTATTTTTTTATTTTTTTTGCAAGTTGAAAGTCTACTTTGTAGATGTTTCAACTTGAGGGGGGTGTTAGGAGATTGTGAGATATGCTCAATCTCTAAATCAAATAAAGATTATTTACTTACCTAGTCAACTTAGAATAGTTACCTAGTTAGGAGTATTTCTAATTAGGAAATAGATATGTTATTAGAATTAGAAGATCTCTTAGAATCCTATTAAGTTCGAAATCTAAAATTTTAGGTATTAGTCTTTCCGCTTAGTGGCGGAGCTACGTGGAGCTCAAAGGGGGCAATTGGCCCCATCGATTTTTTAAAAGTAAAAATTTACTAGTGCAAATTTACAAAAGTAAGAGAGTTTATTGCAGTTTGCCCTCTTTAAGATAAAAATAATAATACACTATAATTTTTTTGCCCATTGACTAAAATACAATTAAATTTTTTTGTTGTGCAATCATTGGTTCCATTAACAAAAATTTCTGGCTACGCCACTATTTCTCCCCCCCCCCCCAAGATATATGTACAGTTAACTTATAAACGATTACACAAAAGTACTGTACTTATAATAATGACAAAACTATAAAAAGTTCACTCATAATTTGAATTATGATAATCCCTCCATCCCATTTGAAGCTTCACCATTTTGGTGATGGCACACAAATTAAAAAAAGTGATGAGTGTAAGAAGGGTTGTGAGAGGGAAAAAGTTAGTGGGTATAACAAGTGAGGCTTACAATTTAAATACTCACTACGTCCCAGCACAAGTAGGACTAGAGGAGTTGGCACAATAATTAAGAGAAAGTAGGGAATGTGTGGTAGAAAATGAAGATAGAGAACGAGTGGGGTAAATAGTAGTGGGTTGAATAAAATGAGTGGTGGAAAATGAAGAGAGAGAATGAGTGGGGTTAAATGGTGGGGTTGGTTGAATATAAATATATTAAAACATTTCCATTTTTGGCCAGTCTCAATTGTTCTGGGACGGCTTAAAAGGGAAAGAAGTCCTACTTGTGCTGGGACGGAGGGAGTATGTGAGAGGGGAAAGTTAGTGGGTATAACAAGTGGGCCCCATAATTTAAGTATGTGAGAGGAAGAAGTGAGTGGGTATGACAAGTGAGACCTACATTTTTTACCATTTTAGAAAAGGATGAAGCTTTCAACGGGACACCCATTTGGGTAAAAGGTGAAGCTTCAAATGGGACGGAGGAAGTATTCATTTATAACATGCTAAAATGAAAAGTGTGAACAATTATTTTGGGAAGAGTAAAAAGAGGGCCAAAATGCATTTGATGTCGAGTGTGTTTTGGAGGAAACTAGTTCATTTTCCTCCATAAAAAGTCTTGTTTTTAACCTTTAAACACCAAACCTAAAACCCTATACCCTAAACTTAAACCCTAAATCCTAAATCTTAAACCCTATAAAAACATGATTTTTATAACTTACGGAAAAAACTAGTTTCCCCTAAAATTTTCTCTTTGATGTCCTACACTTTCACACCGTCTAAACTAAAATACGTCGCACATAAAGTCTCAATTAATATTTTAAGATAAATTACTAATATTTTAACTTAGATATGGTCCTAAAATAAGGCATAATTCCATGAGGCCCCTTCTCCTACATCTTTTTTCCATAAAAGTCCAAATGAGATTCAAAATTCCACCTCCACCCAATGTCCAAATCAAAATTCCCTAAAAGCCCAAAAACCCATCACTGCTGCCCACTTAACCACCAAGCAGTCCAAGCCCAATGCCCAGGCCCGATCCGCCCACCCGCCCCGGATCCAGAACCAACGACCAGCCCGCCCGTCGCCCCGGATCCAAAACCCACTCCAAGCCCCCCTTTTTTAATTAAAACCAAAAATGTTAAGTATGGGTTTCGAACCCAGCACCTTTCCTAGGCCAACCATGTCTAAACCACTAAACCAATGCATTGGTTTGTTCTCATTTTGCAATATTTAATATTAGTAACAGCAGTCTGTACGAAACTAAATTACAAAAATTGAGATTTTAAATCAATTAATGAAAATCTTGAATATTCACACAAAAAAAAATCTTTTAATATATATATATTATAATATTAAAAACATGATTTAAGAATATAAAATATCTAAAGCTTTTTATTAAAAAAAATGAAAGACCTAAAAAATAAATTAAATTGTAATTGCGAAAATATATTATTTCAGAAACTTTTATAATTTTTTAATTATTACCCTTCTGTTAAGGCATTTATTTACATAAATGACACCAACTAAGTCTATTATATACTGAAAATATGAGAATTAGAAGAAAATAAATTAAATAACTCTTATACCTTAAATATAAGAGTAATTCTAGTCTTATATTTTAGGTATATATTTTTTTAAAAAGATGGGGATTTAATGTGAAAATAATTACTCTCATATCTAAAGTATAAGAGAAGAACTAGTCTTATACTTTCGGTATAAGAGTTAATATTAAAAATATATAAGAATAATTTTTTAAAATGTGAAAAATTATTAAATTAAAAAAATAATTTAATAACTCTTATACCCTAGGTATAAGATTAATTCGTGTCTTATACCTAAGTATATGAGCAGAATAAAAATAAAATATGATACCTTTTTTTTTTTTTTTTTTTATGTTTTTTAAGAAAATTTAAAAAATGTGATTTTATTACTTTTATACCTTAGGTATAAGAGCAATATTAGTCTTACATTAGGTGTAATAGTAATTTTAGTCTTATACCTTAGGTATAAGGTAATTGTAGTCTTATACCTTAGGTATAAGTGTAATTTTAGTCTTATACCTTAGGTATAAGTGTAATTGTAGTCTTATACCCTAGGTATAAGAGTAATAACTAGTCTTATACTTTCGGTATAAGAGTTAATATTAAAAATATATGAGAATGATTTTTAAAATGTTAAAAATTAATAAATTATTAAAAAATAATTAAATAACTATTATACCTTAGGTATAAGATTAATTCTTGTCTTATACCTAAATATGAGCGGAATAAAAATAAAATATGAGACTTTTTTTTTTAATGTTTTTTAAGAAAATTTGTAAAATGTGATTTTATTACTTTTATACCTTAGGTATAAGAGCAATATTAGTCTTACCTTAGGTGTAATAGTAATTTTAGTCTTATACATTAGGTATAAGTCAATTTTAGTTTATACCTTAAGTATAAGAGTAATTTTAGTCTTATACCTTAGGTATAAGAGTAATTTTAGTCTTATACCCCAAGTATAAGTGTAATATAAGTCTTATAACTTAAGTATGTGACGAGTGCAATGACAATTATATAAATAAATGCCTAGGCTGGTATTTCAGTAATTAAAGGAGTTAAATGGTGTTATTTATGTAAATAAACGCTTTTACTGGAGGATAATAATAAAAAATATATGAAAAAAAATATTCAAATACGATATTGCACAATAATAATTTAATTTATTTTGTTAGGTATTTCATATTTGTTTTCTAATAAAAGATTTAGATGCTTTAAAATTTTTAATCATGTTTTTCATTTTTCTAATTTTTTATTTTACAATTTTTTTTTTTAATAATCAAGAATTTTATTAATTGAATGAGAATCTCATTTTTTTTTTCATTTAGTTTCGCCCATGCGAAGATACTAATAGAACATATTGCAAAATTTTAATCAAAAGCTGACTTGGTTTGGTGGTTAAGGCATAAGTTTCCATAAAATGGTTTGGGGTTCGAATCTTAGGTGCCACATATTTCCTTTTTATTAATCAAACGGGCTGGGCTGGGTGGTCTGCGGGTCTGGGCTGCGGGTACGGGCTGGACTGGGTGGGCTGCGGGTCTAGGCTGGCTGGGCTGCGGGTACGGGCTGGACTGGCTGGGCGGCGGGTACGGGCTGAGCGGGTTAGGTACGGGCTGGGTTGGAAGTGGGTTAGCTCTGGAGGGGCTAGATGGAATTTTGATCTGGCCATTAGTTTTTATGGGTTTATGATCTGTCCCAGGGGGCCTAGGGTCCAAAGCTCCTAAAATAATGAGTGTATAAAATTTAATAAGACCTTGAACATTGGGCAACTTGTCCACTCTAGTCAACGGTTGAATGAGTGTCAAAGAGTCAATTTTAATTTAGATTATTGCATGGGTGTGCATCCATAAGTTTTGCTTGTATTTGTTAGACCAAAAATGAAAGACCCAAGAGCTTTTACTTAAGCGGTATCCGATGTTAGCTTTTCATGCGGATGTCACGAGTTCGAATCCCGTTAAAGAGATTTGTGTCAGCCTATTTATAAATGTGGGAAAGAGTTAAAGACATTTGAGATAAAATAAATTTTAAGGGTGATTAAAAAGACGTTTGTGATTTTCAAGTTCAGTGGAAGTTAAATTTCAATTCGAAATAAAGCAGAAGATTTGAGTGCAAATTATATTACGAGGGGATACACAAATAATCTTACAGCCATCAAAATTAATAATTATAAACCTAAAGATTCGAAGCAAAAAAATCATTTAAATGAAAAAATAAATTGGAACTCCCTATTTGACTCTATGATAGTAAATTCCTCCATTACTTCTCGAACACCTTTCAAATTATGCCTCCATTTTCATTTAGTTTCAATTTTACCACCTCCAATTTCTCAAATCTCATATAAGTACTTCTCAAACCGAGGCATATGATCAGCGTCCAAACACACCGCTAACGACACATTACGGTCGTTATTCGGGCTAGGTATCACATAAATTGTTCCTTCGTATAAAATGCTAGCGGGTCCCATGAAAATCGGTCGACCCCACCCGAAATCAGCGTCATATATTGGAAGTCGAGTCCAGCTATTGATGTTTAGATTTGGGCACGCAAAATAGTTCGGACCACGAATGAGCGCTCCTAGATCTGTTTGCACTTCTAAGTAATCCAATGCTGATCTTAAGTACTCACTGTCCATATTTGTTAACGCGCTCTGAATTTTCTTAGCTGAATAAGTCAACGGTTGCGAGACGATCTCTCCTGATTCAGCTAAGGGAGTCGCTGTGAAAACGACATTACCTAAGTAGCCTGGCGGGAGAGGTGGGGACATCCTGAGCCGTCCATCAGTTGCCACGTACAGTTTGGTGGCTTGATTTTCAGGGAGGCACCGCGCTTTGCAAGCGCAGCGCCACAGGTGGGCAGCTAACGTGACATAACTGCTATGGCTATGGTCTTTCGTGTTGGCTTTGGATTTGATTTGGTTGAGTTGATCTAGAGTGAGTTTTAGGATGGTGGTGGAAACGGGTTTGGGAGTGGATTGAGATTTTGGGATTTGATGAGGGGTGTTCATGGAAGGAGGTGGGTGGTATTCGATGTGGTCGAACATCGGGGTTGGCGGGTGCCTAGCACGAAGGAGGGTTCGATCGATGAACGGTGGGATGGCAATTGAGAGGCCTCGAGCAATATCAGACCATGTGTTGATGAAATGGAGGGAGGATAAACCGTCAGATAATGTGTGATGAACCCCGCAGCCTAGAGAAACTCCACCACATTTGAAATACGTTACCTACAAAAACAAATAATTAATCCATTATTATTATTTTTTTGGCAAAATAATTAATCCATTATTATGAATGTAGGGTACTACTATACGTACGTACTGAGAGACATATTTGGCTGAAAATGATGGCACGTTCCCTTTCAAATAAAAGACTCTATTTAGGGGACTACTTTGATTGCGTATAACATTGGGCTTTGTAATTCGCCACTTATTCCTATATTCCTTTGTCCTTTTTCGTCAATATCAAATTCTTTTTTTTTTCTTTTTCGAAAAGTCAGCACCAATTCATTCATTAATTATGTAATTGATTTTTTTTTTTGAAAAAATAATACTCCCTCCGTCTTTTTTGAAGCTTCACAATTTTAGTGATGACACACAAATTAAGAAAAGTGATGAGTGTAAGAAGGGTTGTGAGAGGGAAGAAGTTAGTGTGTATGACAAGTGGAGCCTACAATTTAAATATGTGAGAGGGTTAGTGGATATGATAAGTGGGACTTACATTTTTTACCATTTTAGGAAATGATGAAACTTTTAACGGGACACTCATTTGAGTAAAAGGTGAAGCTTCAAATGAGACAGGGAGTAAAAAAAAAGACAGAAGAGGTAAGTCGCAGGCAAGCAGTTGAGTTGATAATATTCAACTGTCCTGATTCTAATGTCATACTTGCCTATGGTTTTTGTTTTCGTCACCGGCGGCAATTCTAATTCCAGTTGCCTTTGATCTTGGTTTTGTCCGGCGGCTTAAAGCATTGATTTTAATATTAGTATATTACTCTTCTTTGTGCTTTTAAAAAAAATACAACTTTTCTTCTTCCATTTTCTTTAAATACACACTCCTTTTAATTTTTTGGTGAATGTATAGTTTTTTTTTTTTTTGAGATAGTATATATTTAATTTTTAAATAAGTAAGTACTAAAGTCACAAAAGAATTTTATAAAATGAGTTGACACTGTTTAATTAAATGTTGCGATTGTAGGTCTTAAAACTCTTTAATTAAATACTTATCTAATCAAACGGTGCCAACTTAATGTGTTCTCAAAATTTTGTCAATTTTTTTTGTACCCTTAATTACCCGTTTTAAATACATAAATTAACTTGAAATATTTTTTAATTAGGTTTTGGGGGAAACTAGTTTCTCCATAAATTATAAAAATTCTATTTTTTAATATTGGTATTACCTTAAACCCTAGCTAAACCTTAAACCTTAAAAAAGCCCTATAAAAATATGACTTTTTATAATTGATGTAAAAATTAGTTTCCCCTAAAAAAATTGTGATGTTTTTTTTTATCCAAGCAAGTGCAAATCAGGATATTATGACTCACTATACCAGTCCGTTTTTTTTCACTTAATGATATTTCTGATATATTTAAAAAAAAAAACACAATGAAAAGAATTTTCTAAAATTTGTCTATTTAATGGTTGTATGATATAAAAAAACTAATTTTTACTAATTTACTTTTACCAAGTTGAATAGTGTGATTAGTGTGTTGAAACGATCAGTATTTCAGTTTAAACCAAAATGGCCCGATAATCTAATACTCCATTTATTCTTAAAGACATGTCCATTTTGATTTTTTGTTTTCTAAAAATGAATGTTTTTTTTTTCGAAAAATACTTTCTCCTCAAATATTTTTTTAACCTATCACTAGTATCTTTATCCTTGCAAAACCAAATACTTGAGAAAAGGGTTACCAGAATATTTATGAATCCTTTTCAATAAATTATACTACCTTTGTCCGCTTTTAAGGTTCTTACTTTCCTTTTTGGTCCGTTCTAATTTAAAGTTTTTACTTTACTTTATTATCTAAAATGGACAATATGACCCACCTGTCATTCTCACAACAATGACTCCCTACCCCACTTTCTCTTTCTTACTTTACTTTTCATATTCACAACATTTATTTTTCTTAATCTCCGTGCAAAGTCAAAGTAGGAACTTTAAATTTGGACGGAGGTAACATAAAAAGTAAAAATTTCAAAATATCTTTTAAAATAAAATTTGAAATATATTTAAAGACAGAAAGAGTAGTAACATTATCAATTTTAACTAATGCCAAATCGCTGGTAAAAATAAATAAATATTACCGAAAATTGACAATTTTAGCTTGTTTTCAATTTATGACTTGATATCAATAAAGGAAAGAAAAACGGACATTTAACTCAGTCAGTTTTAAAGTCATAAAAACCGTGACCGTACCTGAGCAATGAAGAGTGGATATGAAGAGATGTGGCCGGAGTAATCAACCGTCGGAGCAAGCCGCCGTTGCTCAGCCGACGGAGTAAAGTCACCGAAATCAGCCACGGCGGAGTCAGTTTCCGCCTCCACGAACAAAACACCTTCTTCATTACAATCAATCTCGAGCCGGCCTTCTTCATCCCTACCCAACCTTCCGGCCATCGGATAGAAAGAAACGAGCACATTGCTCAAGGCCTCTTTCAAAACCCGGGCGTCGAAAAAATTACCCGACCCGTTTGGCTCGTAGAAATAGACGGTCAGAATGTGGATCCGACCCACCACCAAGTCTAGGTTAGAGTTCCATAGCTTCTCTCTTGGTGTTGGCTTTGATGGATGCACCATTGTTGAATTCTTGATCCTCAACTTCATTGCCTTGTCACTTCCCATTTTTTTATTTTTTTTTTTGAAGAAAGATGACCTAAAAAGAATTAAGAAAAAAATTAAAAATGTTTATAAATTTAATATATTTTCATCAAACATATTTATTTAATAGTCTAGTTCTTGATATATAAAAAAAAAACATTTATTTATGGGATGAATGAAAGATATTGATACGAAGGAATATCAAAATGTGAATCACTAAATCCTTGCATGATTTGTGATTGGAATTCAAGGAATGTGTACTTAGCTCATCGTATTTTCTCATTCACAAGCTTAATTATAGCCTCATCAAGGCCGGTGCAATCCTTTATTTCCAAATTTACTGCTCAATATGGAACGTATACTTAAAATAGCCTTGATTAACAATCTATTTTTCATATAAAATGAACGGTTCGAGATTCAGACTATATCATTGTTAAATCTATATAGACTAAGTATTACTCCCCCCGTTCCAAAATGATCTTCGCGTTTGACTATTCAAACTTTTTAAGGATATGAACTCTTGCTTCACTAGCCATGCTTTGTTTAAGTCTAAAATGTAGAAATGTGAAGAATTTTTTGGGACAATGAGAAATGACAAATGAGAAGACCATTTTGGGACGGACGGAGGGAGTATTAAGAATGAATAACAAGAAAACGTACCTCTTTTAGTTAGACAGACAAAGATGGGCTTAAGGGAAGCTGGCTTGTGAGAGAGAGAGAGAGAGAGAGAGATTTTTGAGATGAGACAGGCTTGGAAGATGAAATGTTTAGGGCTTATAAAGGAATGTAAAGGGATGTGTGTAACATTTTAATCCACATGTTACATCTATATATGAATGGGTTTAATAAAACTAGTTAGGCCAAAGAAAAGAATATGAGCTAGGACGGTTGCACAAGGCAAATTGTGCACTTAATTTTATGGAAAATCCTGCCCTGTCAGTTCATATTTTTTGAATAGAACCTTTTCTGCGAATCAGACATATTCTTTTCGTATGGATAAAAGTTTCTTTTTTATTTTAACGAAAGTCAAGAAGACTATATATATATATATATATATGCACTTAGCTCAATTTTAATTTTGAAAAATAAAATAAAATTCTTGTTAAATTCATATATATGTATATATATTATAGAGAGAGAGAGAGAGAGAGAGAGAGAGAGAGAGAGAGAGAGATTAATATTTAAAAATAAAAGAAAAAATTTAAATACATTTTTTTTTTGTAAAACAGAAAAACAAATTGATTACTATGAAATAGTTAATTTAAGAGGTTATGAGGAAAAGTAAAAGGGTGGCTAGTTACTTGGTTGGGTTGGGGTCCAATATAGAGTGCCAAGGCCATGGGTTTGATAAGGACCCCTTTTACTTTGTTATAAGGAAACTCTAGTACCGTTAGAGTTAAAAGAAATACGAGTAAACTGTTTTTCTGCCCCTCGTACTATGGCTCTAACATCAATTTGACATCCATACTGCTGAAACAACAAATGTATGATGCGTACTAAAGTTTTATTTGCAAAATTAACCAAAATACTATTTAATCGTTAGTATTTTTAACAGACGTTATATTTTCTAACGGGCATTAATTTATTTTAACGAATATCAATAACTTAACGATTTTGTTTTACACGTCACAATCACAACCACGCCACCACTACCAAAATCAAAATAGCATTACACGTCGCCTAACACCAAGGCACCACCACCACCATCATCGCCCCCATCACCCACCATAACCGTCACCGCCATCACCTGTACACCACACCATCATCAAACCTCCACCATCATCACACCAACTCTTTATATTCAGTAGATTATTCGAAATTCATGAAATTCAAAACAAAAACTGAAAATTCCATTTGAAATCCAAACCCAAATTCAGGCATGAAATTAAAATAAAAAATAAAAAATCGGTTTGAAATCAACGCATTTGCATCAAAAACTAAAATCAAAACACAAAATTTCTCAAATCCTAAACCCAGATTCGGGCATAATCCGCATAAACAATAAACCCTAAACTCAGATCGGGCTTAATTTGCAAGAAGACATGAAATTGCAGCTGGATTCGGGCGATGATATGACACGGTTATAGAGAGCCGATTTTGGTGCGGTTGGCTGTGCCCGTTGAGTGGTGGCGCCGGCGGCGTCGAAATAAAGTGGTGGACGGGCAGCTTGTTGGAAGGGTTATGGGCGGCCATGGGGAAGAGGTTCTCAATGGAGTGGTGTCGCCGGGAAAGAGAGGCGAAGGGTGGGAAGGGAGGTGATGGATGTGGGTGTGAAAAAGGAGATGAAGGGGTCGTGGGTGGTCACGGGCTCACGGCGCCAAAGGAGAGGGTGGTCACGGCGCCAGGGAAGAGGAAGTAGACGGCGGAGGGAAGAGTAAAGGGTGGCAGCGATCACCTATTGGCTTTAGTTCGTTCAAAATGGGCGCAAAAAAACGTTCCAAGGACCGTTCCTCTACCGCATCACCAAACGGAAAGCTAGCTAGTCCCCAGAGGTGTGTGTCTAAGAAAGAGTATATTGATCCAAAAATGTCCAAAATCGGGGAAGAGTAGGGGGCGGCGGCTGCTTCTCTGGTTTGTTGAGAGAGAAAGTTGAGAGATGAATTGATATTAGGGTTACAGAAAATGGGCTTGTAATTGTGAGATTTAGGGCTAGTAATTTAATAATTCGCACTTTCGCCCCCTTACATTTTTCAAATAAGAAATATGTGGTACCAACTTAGCATTTGTAAAGTTTAATTCTAATTCTCATTAAATTATTAACATCTGTTAAAATAAATTAATGCTCGTTAGAAAAAATAACGTGTGTTAAAAAAAGTTAACGACTGAATAGAATTTTGGTTAATTTTGCTAAGAAAACTATAGTACGCATCATACATATGTTGTTTCTGCAGTACGGGTGTCAAATTGATGTTGGAGCCATAGTACGAGGGGCAGAAAAGCAGTTTACTCAAAGAAATACTCCATCTGTCCTAATTTATGATTACTAAAGTTTGATGTGCAAAAATTAAGAAAAAAAATAAGTGCTGTGTGTGAATGAGAGAAAAATATATATATGAGATAGTGGTTAGTTATTGTGACTGGAGAGGAGAGAGAAAATTGAACATTTTAGATAAGTAACCAAAAGTATGAGTGATGTAGGAGATCCGACCAGCACAGGCAGTGCACGGCTGCTCCGTGATGAAGACTCGACCGTTCAGATTTCGGGAGAACAGGATGGGGAGTTCGACTTGATTGGCACGACCGTGCCAAAACAGAAGCACGACCGTGCCAGAATTCGGCGGAAGGAATGTGCCAGGCGACAGGAATAGCCCGGCCGTGCCAGCCAAAGGGCACGACCGTGCCCGGCGGCATATCAGAATTTTAGTTTACGTATTTTTGTTTTTGAACGCATAGCAGCTAGGGTAGTTTTGGTATTTGCTGAACTAGGGTTTTGATATTTTGTTAGGAAGTATAAATGCTCTTTTAGTTCATTGTGTTAGGGTTGGCTTTTATTATTGATTGGATTTATTCAAAGAGATTTCTCTCTTTTATCTGGTGGATTCCAGGGTTATTGTGTTTGAGGGTTCATCGCTTGTGAACTCTTGTGTTTAGTGCGCTAATCACGAATACTATCGCTTCCGTGCTGCGTCAATAAGGTACTCAAAACAATAATAAGTAACTATAAGCTTGGGACGGAGGGAGTAATTGGTTTAGAGCGTTCAAAATGTCAATTTTGTAGAGTTTGGCACCCTTTTGTTAAGTTTCACCAATCAACAATTTTGATTCCGAATATCAGCGTTCAAGTTTTATTTGGAGAAATCTTTGAACATCCCAAAATATCAAAGTTATAGTGAAAAATACTCCATCTGTCTTGGAAAAATAGTATTATTTTGACTTTTTATGATCAACAAAAATGAACTTTGACCAAACATTGGTGTCAATCTAATCATCACAATGAAATTCTAAAATGTGTTATTGATAAATCACTTAATAATATCAATTACAACTTTTAGAATTTCACTAGAATCATTAGATCAACACTAATGCTTGGTTAAAATTCGTTTTTATTGACCATAAAAAGTCAAAATGTGGGACAGAGGGAGTATAAGTTTATCTGATGTGAAACGCAGTGGAAATAATCCAAGGATTAATCGAAATTAACCCTTTAGAACAATAGGATGAAAGATCCCTCTATAATAATCTTCGAAAAGACTATTCTACAAGCACAAAGGCTTAAGGGTAAAACACAACAATTGCAAAGCAATCAAATTTTTATTAAAAGAAGTCTTATTTTCGGATTACACTATTAGACCTATTTTATAGTGCCAATAAAACTTGAAAATCACTCCTAAACATTCTAGAATTAACCCTAACCTATATGGTAACATAATAGGACTCAAAAATAGAATAATTACTCCTAATCCTACTCTAAAACCTTCTTTAAATGACCCTTTAAAAATAATGACGAAAATAAAAAGAAAATAATAAAAGATAGGAAAATAAATAATACTTGTGCTACATCATTCTCCTCTCCTTAAAAAGGACTCGACCCCGAGTCCGGACCCCCTCTGTCAATAGGTGTCGAACTCCAATAGTCCGTTTAGCCCCGTCTTGTATTGCACCCATGTGTTCCGTCTGAAAAATTCCGTCCCACTTAAAAAGATACTTTGAATAAATCAATTTCTTTCGAGGAAGTGAACGTAGAAATTTGTTGAAGTTCATTTGTTCGGCCGAGCAGCAGACCATATTCGGCCGCACCTTGTTCTTGCTCGGGCGAGTAACCTTCTTGCCTCGACCGAGCACAACCTTTGAAGTCAACATATCGGCTGGAAGGTCTTGCTCGGGAGGGACCTGATCTTGTATCATCGGTGGCACAGACATCTCACTCTCCATAGTAACCCCACATATATCCTCACCAACGTCGCCCAATTCATCTTTGGATTCACAAAGAACGCTTTCCTCTTCTAAAACCACATCAAGATTATAATTTGGCTCTAAAATTATTTCTTGTGGAGCTAAATCTCCAACCCTAGAAAGAAAGTTATTACTAACCTCCTTTTCTTTGAAACTTTCATTCAGAATAGACAACTCACCAGTAAAGAACGGTATAACCGCCCGAATCTTGGGTCGTTGTTCTGTATGAGGTACTACCCTGGCCTCATAAAAACCACCATCTCGGAAATCCCCTTGAACCGGATCTTCGCAGCGGAGGCGTTCCCCACGAGGATCTGCTCGATTTCTAGGGTTTTCGTTGTTACGCCCACCAAGACCATTCGCTATTGCTGCCAGAAGTTCAGTATGACGAGATGCTGCTTCTTGTGACGCGGTAGTAGTTATATGTACTAGCTGCGCCGTAGATTCAGTAAGTTGTCGCATACTGTCTTGCATACTGGTTGTCAAGGCGGCGATAAGGTCCTTGATATCGTTGGCCATCGTTCAAGGATCGTCCTTTTTTTGATACCAACTGATGTGAAACACAGCGGAAATAAACCAAGGATTGATCGAAATCAATCATTCAAATTTTTATTAAAAGAAGTCTTATTTTTGGATTACACTATTAGGCCTATTTTATAGTGCCAATAAAACTTGAAAATCACTCCTAAACATTCTAGAATTAACCCTAACCTATATGGTAATATAATAGGACTCAAAAATAGAATAATTACTCCTAATCCTACTCTAAAACCTTCTTTAAATGACCCTTTAAAAATAATAACGAAAATAAAAAGAAAATAATAAAAGATAGGAAAATAAATAATACTTGTGCTACATCATTCTCCTCTCCTTAAAAAGAAAATAATAAAAGAAAATAATAAAAGATACCAACAAGTGGTATCAGAGCAAACACCTTTATAAAACTTCTGTTTTTCAAGCTTAACAGCTTGGGTGCCGATTCGAAATGGCAAGTCAGAAAACTATGGCAACGGTTAACTTCACTCACGTTCCAGCGTTCGACGAAGATAATTTTGACGTATGGAAGCACAGCATTCTAACTCAGTTCTACTCCATGGATGAGCAACTTGGTGATTGTCTTACCATTGGACCATACTTCCCAATGAAAGCTAATCCGGATCCAGAAACCAATGGTGCAAATCCGACTATCAAGAAACCAAAAGCTGAATGGACCGATGAAGAGAAAAGACTGGTTGGAATGGATGTGAAAGCAAAAAGTATACTTCTAAGCACCTTGAGTACGTCACAGCGTCGACAGATCATGGAATGTTCTACTGCAAAAGAACTTTGGGATGCAATTGAAGATTACATCGAAGGAGATCAAGCTTGCAAGGAAAGCAAAAAGTTTGCAATTCAAAGAAGATTCAACAACTTTGCTAAGATCCCCGGTGAATCACTTAGAGCCACTTACGATCGTTATTGTGAGATCGTGAGTACTTATACAACACTCGGAAATAAGCTTACCAAGAAAGAAATTAATGTTAATTTTCTTGCCGCTCTTGGTTCACAATATCTACACAAAGGAAACACTCTTGAAGATACCAAGCTACTAGATGACATGTCTCTTAGAAGCCTCTATGCCAACCTCAAGGTCTTTGATATCAAGCTTAACAACATTGCTGAAATGGAAGGAAAAACAAAGAGCTTATCGTTGGTTGCTCAAAAGGAAGAAGTGATCGAGGAAGAAGATCCAAAAATCTCCACATCAGATTTACTTGATATGGATGATGATGATTTTGCTATGTTCGTGAAAAGATTCCAAAAGTTCAGAAAGACAGCAAGACCCGGATCAACAAGCAAAGCTCCAACAAGGTTTTCAAGGAGCAGCCCTTCAAAGAAGAAAGAGAACTTCAACTTCTCCAAGAAGAAAGAGGATCTCGTATGTTTTAATTGCAGGAAACCCGGTCATTTCGCATCAGAATGCCCAATTCCCAAGTATGAGTATATGAAGAAGAAAGACACTTCAATCCAAGATACTCAAAGCAAAAGGGGATGGTTGCTGAAGAGGACTCTACCACAAAAGAGTTAGCTACATGGATAGAGTCAGACTCTGATGAAAGTGATGAGGATTCTGAAGAAGGTCACATTTGTTTGGTCGTTCAGTCCGATGATGAGGATGATAATAAAAGTCATCGCTCACCAAATGCAAAACCTAAACGGATAAGTTATACGGCCGATGAACTTGCTGAAAAAGGATTCCTAACTCCAGTTCAAAAAAATGGTGATCTTCTATTTTCAAGATGTGATGTTAGTGCAGCAAAGAAGGCTCTACTAAACCCCAAAGTGAAGGAAGTTCTGTCTACCACACCTCAAGTCAAGTTTGACATTTCCCCCGATGAACAAGAAAAGATGTTTGCAAAAGCTGAACAGGTAATTAGTAAGTTTTCTGGCATGAAGGAAGCTTTAGCACTTTCAACTGAAGAAATTTCCCATCTCAAGACGGAGAAATCTCTACTAAGATCTGAACTCACCCTCCTTAAAGAGCAGATCAAGAGCATGACTCCTCTTACTGATCGAAACCGTTTCTTAGAAGAACAAAATGCTATATTTAAAGTTAAAAATGATGAATTGGTCGCTGAGATAAATGACTTGAAAAAGATCACTAATGAGTGGACCAATTCTCGTGTCACTATGGAACAAATCTTAGAATCCCAAAAGCCTAGTGGTGATAAGGAAGGCTTAGGATTTCAAACTAATGACAACTTTAAATGTGCATCTTGTTGTGAAAGAGATGAGAAATTTACCCAGCAAACTTTGGAAGGGTCGAAGGCTAAACATCATGTTTCAAAGGGTGTAGGACAAGAACCAAAGAAGAAACTAGAGTTCAACTATGTCTACCCTAAGAAACAAACTGGCAAGGCAAAGATGAAAGGTATTGCCATGGATGAACCTACCGCAGAGGCTTCCTCTAGCAAGGTAGATGGCGCCCCCTACCGCATTATCCTGCCGCGAGGTCAATCGACCGCACCAAGGAAGATGGCGACCGCAAGGAAACCATCGACCGCAAGTGGCGGCAAGGCAGCAAAGTTCAAAAGGATGAATTTTGTTAAGGAGACCTCATCCATACCAGTAAATGATGTTGTGCTCAAGACTTCAACGAAGTTTGTTAAAACTCAGTCGGGTGGCTTCCACCATTGTTCCGTGTGTGATGGTTATGGTCATAAGGCTACTGAATGTCTTTTGAGATTCACACCCAATCCCAGAAAGAGTAACCCTCCTTCTGTGAGGCAGGTGTGGGTCGTCAAAAGTTGCTAACCCTTTGGACCCAAAAGAATAAAAAGGGGACCTTGTTCTTAAATGTTTATTTTATAGGTTCTCTGCTTAATGGCTGGACTCTCCAAGGATAGATCAAGTTTATGGTATCTCGATAGTGGTTGTTCAAGGCACATGACCGGAGATATCAACTTATTGGAAGATGTCCGTGAAGAAAAAGGGCCATCAGTAACCTTCGGAGATAATAACAAAGGAAAGACTGTAGGATATGGAGTCATTCGTAAAGGAAAAATCACCATCCAAGAAGTCTCTCTAGTTATTGGACTACAACACAATCTACTCTCAATATCTCAGTTCTGCGACAAAGGATTGCAATGCCACTTTACTTCAAATTTCTGTCTCATCAAAGATGGCATATCCGGCGTCACTTTGCTCAAAGGGATTCGTAAGAAAAATGTTTATGTTGTTGATTTTAATTCATCTTGCATTTCTTCTAATCTCTGTTTTGTAGCAAAGAATGTTAGTAAAAATAGTTGGCTGTGGCATAAAAGACTAAGTCACTTAAACTTCAAGTATATCTCCAAGATTGGTAGAGAAAATCTAGTTCGTGGTCTACCCAAAGTAGCTGATCACCACGATGAGAAGTGCACAGCATGTCAACTAGGCAAACAACCAAAAGTGTCTTTCTCCAGCAAGACGTCACCTTCAACTTCTAGATGTTTGCAACTACTTCATATGGACCTGTTTGGACCTGTTTCTTCCGCAAGTATTGGAGGAAATAGATATTCCTTAGTTGTGGTAGATGACTACTCAAGATATACGTGGGTCGAGATGATGAGCTCCAAAGATGATTGTTATGACATTTTGACCGCACTCTTTAGACAGCTCCAAACACAAAAAGAAGATGTCATCGTTAGTGTTCGATCCGACAACGGTACAGAATTCAAGAACAACGGTGTTGCTCAATACTGTGATGATCATGGTATTGACCACAACTTCTCTGCTGTTGGAGTTCCACAACAAAACGGTGTAGTGGAAAGAAAGAATACAACGTCGATAGAGGCTGGAAAGACAATGATTGCTGAAGCAAAGCTACCTCAATACTTTTGGGCTGAAGCCGTCAACACAGCATGCTTCACTCAAAATAGATCCCTCATCAACAAGACCTACAACAAAACTCCTTATGAACTTTGGAGAGGAAGAACCCCCAACATAGCATACTTCAAGATATTTGGATGCAAATGCTTTATACTCTACAACGGTAAAGAACATCGAGGTAAATTTGCTCCTAAGGCCGATGAAGGTATATTTATTGGGTATGCTAAACACTCAAAAGCTTTTCGTGTATTTAATAAAACCACTCTTAAGATAGTTGAATCTGTCCATGTTACTTTTGATGAACATTCTCTTCTTGAGCCACATATGGCTCCAAATGTTGCTGATGATTTTGTTGAGATAGGTACAACTCAACCCCAAAATTAATCAACACAAGGAAACCCATCTACCTCAACTGCACCTCCATCTACCTCACATGAAGAACCAGAAGCTACCTCATCTGCTGCTACCTCAAATGGAGTTGAAGTTGAGACACCCATAAATGTTGAAGAACCTATCCCTCAAATCACTTATGACTGGGATGACTCAAATAATGTACCACTAGAAGATTTACAACCACCATCAACTCAACCAGACATACCTCAAGAAGTTCGTGAGGTCAGAAATCACCCAATTCAGAATATCATTGGTGATTTGCATTCTGGAGTTCGAACAAGAAGATCAAACTATGATGCACTTACCGCATTCATATCTCAAGTTGAACCCAAAAAAGTTGATGAAGCACTCCAAGACTCAAGTTGGGTTGTTGCTATGCAAGAAGAGCTCAACCAATTTGAAAAATGCAAAGTTTGGACCCTAGTTCCAAGACCACAAGATCAAGGAGTGATTGGTACAAAGTGGGTGTTCCGAAACAAGATGGATGAGAATGGAAGCATCACAAGAAACAAAGCTAGGTTGGTTGCACAAGGATATAGACAAGAAGAAGGCATTAATTACGATGAAACATTTGCCCCCGTTGCAAGACTCGAAGCTATAAGGATATTCTTAGCTTATGCCTCTTACAAAAGATTCAAGCTATATCAAATGGATGTGAAGAGTGAATTTCTCAACGGAGAACTTCAAGAAACCGTCTTTGTTGCTCAACCGCCCGGATTTGAAGATCCCAAATTTCCAAATCATGTCTACAAACTCCGTAAAGCCTTGTATGGACTCAAACAAGCTCCACGAGCATGGTATGATACTCTATCTAAGGTTCTCCTTGAAAAGGGATTCAAGCGTGGTAAGATCGACACAACTTTATTCATTGCTAAATATAATGATCATACTTTACTTGTTCAAATATATGTAGATGATATTATTTTTGGCTCTACTAATGAATTGTTGTGTAAGCGTTTTGAGAAACTCATGAAAAGAAAATTTGAGATGAGCATGATGGGAGAATTAACATTCTTCATTGGGCTACAAATCAAACAATGTGCTGAAGGCATCTTCCTCAATCAAGCAAAATATACAAAGGACCTTATCAAGAAATTTGGACTTGAAAATGCAAAGGCATACGACACTCCTATGGCTAGTGGTAACAAGCTAGATAAAGACTTAAAAGGTAAGAAGGTTGATCAAACCTTATATCGAGGTATGATTGGCTCTCTCCTATACTTAACTGCTAGTAGGCCAGATATCATGTTTAGTGTTTGCGTTTGTGCTCGTTATCAAGCTGATCCTCGAGAAGCACATCTTATTGCTGTTAAACGAATTATTCGATATCTATCTGGGACTATTAACCTTGGACTTTGGTACTCCAAAGATTCAAATTTTGATCTTATAGGTTACTCAGATGCAGATTATGCAGCATGTACCATTGACAGGAAAAGCACGAGTGGAACTTGTCATTTCCTTAGAAATCGACTAGTTTCATGGGCAAGCAAGAAACAAGCCTCAGTCTCTGTATCTACCACAGAAGCTGAATATATAGCTGCTGGAAGCTGCTGCTGCCAAGTGCTGTGGATGAAGCAACAATTGGTTGACTACGGAATCAAAGAAGAAAATTGTCCAATCTTTTGTGACAATACATCTACCATTGCTGTCTCCAACAACCCTGTCATGCATTCCAAGACCAAACACATTGATATCAAATACCATTTTCTCAAGGATCATGTTGAAAAAGGTAATATCCACCTAGAGTATGTGAGTACTGATGATCAAATTGCAGACATTCTCACTAAAGCTCTCGATTCCAAGAGATTTAGGTATCTAAGAGGAGAAATGGGTATGCTTGAACTTTAACTTGTCCATACAAATTTCTTGTACTAATGTTTGTCAAAAGTTCAAAATCAAGATAGGTACACGGCAGACATATCACGGTCAAGCAAATACCATTGATTTTTCAATTCCTCAAATTGACCGCACCTCCAGTTTGCCGCATCATTCAAATGTTGCCGCACACTTCACACTGCCGCGTAAAATCTTGTTACCTCATTGTAATACTTCATCTCAAAAGCTAAACAAGCAAGGTAAGACCTCAATCGACCGCACATGTCACGGTCGACCTCATAGTTACCGCACAAGGACCCCAGGTAAGTCATTATAACTTAGAGATATTTAGGATGTTTCTGTCATATCTACCTCAAGGGCATAAAGGTAACTTTCTATTTTCCCTCGTTTTTAATAAATTCAAATCTTTTAGGGCATTAAATTTTTGCATTTAATTTTTATTCCTTAAAAATATCTAAGCCATCATTGGCTAGTCCGATGTGACCCTCTGCAACCTTGCATTTAATGAAAACTAGACCCTAGGTCACATCCGCCCTTTTTGCAGAGTTAACCCCGTCCCATCATCCCATCATCTCTGACCTCTGCAAACCACCACCAAAACCGTTCCATTTCCCTCTTATACTCCACCACTCTCTGCATCTCTCACCTTTTTCAGAAACTTCAAAATCTCTCTCTCTAAACTTCTCTCTAGAACCGCCTTCCTCACTTTCATTTCTCAGTATAAATGACTTCTAAACACCCATCTAAGAAAACTTCGAAATCTGTTGAATCAAGAGACGAACCTCCGACTCAATCCACTCCTCCCATCGTTGTTATGGTATGGATTTTCATTTTTTTAATTTGTCTTTCTCGTGTTCTGGGTAGATACCACGAAAACTCTTCATATTCCTTGATTTTTTTTTTCAATTTGTTCCTCAATCTCTTAAAATAGTTATATGAAAATCTTGCATTAATTGTTTATTTTGTTTCTAGTCAGTATAACTCTTGATTACATAGGATTTTTCACTTTTGTTGAAGTTCAAATTCCTTCAAATGTTTTTTTTCTACATTTTAGAGTTTTCCTCTTTCGATTTCTGGGTTTAATACTATTTGTTTCATGAAATTGATTTGATATAACTGATTAATCTACATTTCCAACTCTTTTCATGTCATTTTTCATGACTTTTGGTCATTTTCTGGGATTCTGGATATTGATGTTCATCGTAGTCATCTTAGTGTTCTTCGTGCTCTTAATGAATTCACCTTTTTTGATCCATGTTACTCTCCATACTTTTGTAATCCGTGTTAATTTACTATTCATATTTTGATCTTATTTCGAACACCACATTTATGTTTGCGGTAGCTTTATCTCACCCTGCTTACCGCACTTCTATTATTGCCGTGCCTCACTTGACCGTGCCTCTCTTGCCGCACTTTTGTCAAGTGCCGCACGATCTACCTAAATGTCTAAACTATGATTTTTGTTGTTTCAGGATCTAAGTCACTTTATTCCAGGCATTGTCTTGGACCTTGAAGATCTTAAGAAGGATGCCATTGGCCGCAATATTCTAGGCAGGATGAACAAGTCTGGGATTCTCCCTCTCTTTACACTTGATCAAGACTTTCATCTACCAGCATTTGTTGACGAATTTTTCAACACGGCAGTTGAAATGGAAAGTACTGATGAACCTGAGTCTAACCCTAAGTTTATTCAAGCCTCCGTGATGGGTATCCAGATGGCTTTCGATGCACGAGATCTAGCCCATGCCGTGGGAATTAAGAAGAGCAAAGAAGCCTTTGATGAGATTTCACGGCAGGAAACTCTAAGTCATGCTAAGAAATTGGCTGGCACTGCAGACATTCTCAAAATCCAACGAAAGGATGTTGGTGAAATTATGTATCACATAGGTCATCTGGTGGACCATGCTTTATTATGCAAGACAGGCAATCATGCCAACTTCAATCATACTCAATGGATGATATCTGCTGCTATTTATCTTGGCAAACGACTCGACTGGGGCCAAATCATGTATGATATCTTACGAGTTAACATTCTCTCGTATAAGGATGCGGCTGATGAGGGCGAAACCAAGTATCGCACAAACAGTAGGTTGATTTCCCACTTGATGAGTCTCACGGTCAGAATCAAGGACATGTATGAGAAGAACAAGACTTACAAGGTTCCCATCCCTACCGCCAAAGATTTCTGTCGAAAGTCCATGAAAACCAACTTCCGTAGCTGTCGCGCCCCAGACCCGTGGTCCTACTTGGCCCCACGCTCGGGACACGAGTATAAGACGTTATGAAACTCTTTCAGAAAATTTTTCGAAATATACTTTTAGAAAGTTGAACAAAAACACACTTGAAGTTCAAAGACTTCACTTAACTTGAAACAAACTTTTACAAACACTTTCACAACGAAAGTACTTAGCCCGAAGGCTTACAAACTTTTAAACCAATGTACATACATCAACTTTTACCAAAATAGATGTAACCATAAGAAATACGGGTACTCTACCCAAAGGGTTTACATTTATATAATGTAACCTTCACAAAACAAGTCCCATCTCTTACCAAACGAACGTCCTCCCGTGCCAAGTGTCCTATCCCCTGGACCCGCCTTTATCTAAAACAGTAAACAAATAAGGGTGAGAATAAATCTCAGTAAGCTACTAAAATGCAACTACGTTACATGCTGATATGATGATCATAAAGAAACAATATCAACAAGTAAACATATAGCATATAGCACATAACATCAAGTTATATATCACATTGCCCACACTCCGGTGGATACCAAGCCAAGGTTTACCCAATAACCATAACTGATGAGAATACCAACTGAGAAACCCATCAGAGAAAACCATCTGAGCAGCATAAATAGTTGAAGCCGTCGGGATCCCGAAAACCAAATCATAACCAATAGAACCAAGTAACCAGATAGGGAAATATGACACAAAGTCATAACCCAAATACTCACCAAAGGGAGCAATTCATCCCATCCAAGGCCAATCTGGACTGGGGAAACTAGAAGGCACAGTGGACACCTTATAGTGAACTTGGCTTGTGTGCCACTATAATTCTCCCACCGCCTGACTCACAAGCTCCAATGGAAAACCTTATAGTGGACTTACCTGTACCACTATAATTCTTCCATTGGCTGACTCCACAACAAGACCAGCTGGACTTTTAACAAGAAGCACAGTAATGAATACTTGCTAAACAAAACCCAAGGCATTTAATCCAAGAAGGAACTATGCCAAATACATCACAAGATGCACACAAAGATTCCTTATAACAAGTCCATAAAAAGGACATTTAGTCACAACCCAATCTTTTTCATCAACGACATAAAAGTCATAAACAACCCCAAGGACAACACAAACACTTGTCCTCTTATACCCCATTTAACATAAACTATCAAACCTTGGAAACAGGGGGGATGCGCACGCCTCACCCCATAGGGTGCGCGCGCTTCCAAGGACCAGAACCTCACTATTTTTGGTTTACTTAAGGGTGCGCGCGCCTCATCAAAAGGGATGCGCACGCCTCCCTTCTCCAGTCAATTTTTGCCTAGGTTGGTAACGATGGATGCGTGCGCCTCCTTATATAGGGTGCGCGCGCCTCCTCCTAATTTGGGCCAAATCCCAGATTCCTCCTTAGTTCAATTTTTACTCCTTCCGTCCCACAAGTATAGCATATATTCTACACACTATACTACACCACATTAGTAACTTTCATTAGAGTTCAATTTGAGTTCCAAACCAATCCCATACTCAGCTAAAACAATTTCCATATACTCCCTTTGTCCCAAAATTACAAGTATAGCAAATATTATCCAAAACACAAAATTAACAAGTAGGAGTATCATATATAGCATATATGACTATTTTAACATTTAAAGGGGAATTAGTAAGTTACCTAGTTCCGGAAAAAGTATCGCTGAAATAAGTTTTGTTCGGCTAGAAATGACCTACTCGACGCCCTGATCATTTTTATATAATTAGTTTTTAAAACGGGTAAGTAAATAAAAAGAATTAAATCGAAATGGGTCGAACTTACCTTTTTTCCTTTAACCCTAGGAACAGAACGAGGAAGAAAGTTGCAGAACAAATGAAATACACAGTGAAGGAAAGAAAGAAGGAAAGTTTCTTAAATATCTTACCCATTTTTTACAATTTGATCACCCAAGATTCAAAGTTAACACTTTAGCCCCTAAACTTACATTTTCAACTAGGACCCTAAAGTTTCAACTTAATCATTTAACTCCTTTAATCATTATTTTTACTAACTAAGTAAATAACACAAATAATCAAATATGATATGAAATCATAAAATATGATGCAACACATAAAATGCACATATAAGTCAAATAAAAATCCCCAAAAATAGAAAATAAATAGGGACGGGTTTTGGGGTCGCTACAATCACTCCCCCTTAATGAAAATTCATCCCGAATTTTAGGGTTGCTTACCGAGGCCCTCAAACAACCAAGGGTACTTCCTCTCGATCTCTTCCCGAAGTTCCCAAGTCGATTCCTCCACATTGTGATTCCTCCACACAACTCGAACAAGAGGAATACTTTTGTTTCTCAATTCTTGCACCTTCGAATCAATGACTTGGACCGGATGTTCCACATAAGACATACTCGGCTCAATATCCTCGGGAACCTCAGATAGAACATGAGAAGGATCATACACGTACTTCCGAAGCATAGAAACATGAAACACATTATGGATCTTATCAAGAGAAGGAGGTAATGCAAGACGATAAGCCCGATCCCCCACTCTTCCAAGAATCTCAAATGGACCAATAAACCTCGGAGCAAGCTTGACTTTCTTCCCATATCTTCGAATACCAACCTTAGGGGAAACCTTCAAAAACACAAAGTCACCTTTTTCGAACTCAAGTTCTCGCCTCCGATGATCAGCGTAGCTTTTCTGTCTACTCTGGGCAGTACTCAAACGATCTCGAATAAGTTTAACCTTCTCAACTGAATCATTAACCATCTGAACACCCCAAATCTTGGCTTCTCCCACTTCATCCCAACAGATCGGAGACCGACATTTCCTCCCATACAAGGCTTCATAAGGAGCCATCCCAATACTGGACTGAAAACTGTTATTATAAGCAAATTCTACGAGAGGCAAATGAATATCCCACGAATCTGAAAAATTAACTGAGCAAGCCCTCAACATATCCTCAAGAATCTGGATAGTTCTCTCGGACTGACCATCTGTTTGAGGATGAAAAGCTGTACTAAATCTCAACTCTGAACCCAAAGCCTTCTGAAACGCTTGCCAAAACCGAGATGTGAATCTAGGGTCACGATCAGATACAATTCTCACTGGAACTCCATGTAACCTCACGATCTCATTAATGTACAAAGTTGCAAGCTTTTCCATAGAATAACTGATCTCAATAGGTAGAAAATGAGAAGACTTTGTCAATCTATCAACAATCACCCAAACCGCATCAAACCTTCTTCGAGTACGAGGTAACCCTGTCACAAAATCCATGGTAACATGTTCCCACTTCCATTCCGGAATCTCTAACGGTTGAAGCAATCCTGCAGGCCTTTGATGTTCAGCTTTAACTTGTTGACATGTTAAGCACTTGGATACATAATCCGCTATCTCTCTCTTCATATTATTCCACCAAAAGTGTTGCTTCAAATTTTGATACATTTTAGTACTCCCAGGATGAATAGTATACCTTGATTTATGGCCTTCATCAAGAACTTGGTGTTTAATCCCATCAACATTAGGTACACACAAACGACCCCTGAAAGTTAATACCCCTTCAGAACTGAGTGAGAAATCCTCAAATTTACCATCTTTGATTTTATCCATAATATTTACCAATTCTGGGTCATCCTTCTGAGCTTCCTTTATTTTTTGAACTAAAGTTGGAAATACTCGAATGTTCGCAAAAATAGCTCCATGCTTTGATTCATAAGGACTCCAATCTCGATCATCCTCCAACATCTTCCATTCCCGCACCATCAATGAAGCTACATAAGACTTCCGGCTAATAGCATCAGCTACCACATTTGCCTTGCCCGGATGATAAGAAATTGTACAATCATAATCCTTCAACAGCTCCATCCATCTTCGTTGTCTATTATTCAACTCTTTCTGGGAGAAAAGATACTTCAAACTCTGATGATCTGTGAAAATCTCAAACTTTGCTCCATAAAGATAATGTTTCCACTTGTGCAATGCAAAGACAATAGCTGCAAGCTCCATGTCATGGGTAGGATAATTCTGCTCACTCGGGGTCAACTTCCTCGAAGCATATGCAATCACCCTTCCATTCTGCATTAATACACACCCGAGGCCTTCTTTAGAAGCATCACTATAGATTACCAAATCATCATTACCATTAGGTAGAGCAAGAATAGGAGCTGTAGTCAATCTCTTCTTCAATTCTTCAAAACTAGCTTGGCATTTTTCATCCCACACATAAGGAATATTCTTTCGAGTCAAATGAGTCAAGGGAGTTGCAATCTTAGAAAACCCCTCAATAAACCTTCTGTAGTACCCGGCTAACCCCAAGAAGCTTCGAATTTCTGTAACTGATTCCGGCCTCCTCCAATTCACAATAGCCTCAACCTTGGATGGATCAACTGATATACCTTTATTGGAAATCACATGCCCAAGAAAAGATACTTCATTGAGCCAAAAAGCACATTTACTGAATTTAGCAAACAACTGCTTCTCACGAAGAATAGATAAAACCATTCGTAAATGTTGCTCATGTTCCTCCCGGGACTTGGAATAAACCAGAATATCATCAATAAATACAACCACAAAGGTATCAAGATAAGGTTTAAAGATTCTGTTCATCATATCCATAAAAACAGCCGGAGCATTAGTCAACCCGAAAGGCATAACAAGAAACTCATAATGGCCATATCTACTACGAAAAGCAGTTTTAGAAATGTCTTCAGAACGGATTTTCAACTGATGGTACCCACTCCTCAAGTCAAGTTTTGAAAAGACAATTGACCCTTGAAGTTGATCAAATAAATCATCAATATGAGGAAGCGGATATTTATTCTTTGTAGTTACCTGATTCAGCTTTCTGTAGTCAATACACAGCCTCAAGGACCCATCTTTCTTTTTAACAAACAATACTGGAGCTCCCCACGGGGATACACTAGGACGAATGAATCCTCGATCAAGTAACTCTTGCAACTGAACCTTCAACTCTTTCAATTCAGCTGGGGCCATTCTGTAAGGTGCCTCAGATATAGGAGCCGTTCCTGGAAGTAAGTCAATACAGAACTCTATTTCCCGGTCAGGAGGCATAGCATACTCAGAAGAAAATACATCTGAAAATTCTTTAACAATAGGCACATCCCCAATATCAGGAACCCTTTTAGTAGTATCAAGAACACTAGCCAAATACCCCGCACAACCACGGTTCAACAACTTTCTAGCCTTCATATAAGAAATAATTCTAATCTCTCTACCCCAAGGAACAGTTTCAAAAGAAAATTTAGGAACATTTGGGATAGAAAATGTGACCACTTTATTAGCATAATCAACAGACGCATGATATTTACCCAACCAATCCATACCCAAGATAACATCAAAATCTTGTAATGGTAAGATAACTAAATCAGCAGGTAGAACATGCTCACGTATATGCACATCACAAGAATGCAACACCTCATTGGTCACCAAACACTCCCCTATAGGAGTTGACACCTCTAACACATAAGGCAGAGATTCAGAAGACATATGCAATCTAGAAGCAAAATGCACAGACACATAAGAATGCGATGAGCCAGGGTCTATAAGTGTACGTGCCCTCAAACTAGACACAGAAATAATACCTCCTATCACATTAGAGGACTCCGAAGCCTGTTGCTGAGAAATAGCAAAAACACGACCCTGAACCTTAGGCTTGCCTGAGGAATCCCTCTTCTGACCCTGAGAGGACCCAACCACACTTCCCGATGCTTGCATCCTATACTTAGGGCAATCCCTCTGAAAATGTCCTAACTGACCACAGTTCAAACACTTGCCCTGCTTCTTCCAACATCTCTCTTCTGAATGCCCTTCTTTCTGACAATAATTACAAACTCCTCTACTCTGACTCCCTGAAGTATTACTTTGATTTCTGTTACATGACTGTCTTTGAGAAGACCCTTTGAATTGTGAAGATCCACCTTGATTTCCTCTACTCTCACTACGTTGTGGTTGCCTAACTTGCTTCCCAGCGCCTAACAATTCCATTTTCCTTTTATGTTCCTCAATGTCATGCTCCACCTGGTAAGCTCGATCCACTGCATCCTGAAAATCTTGCAACTTATGGGATACTAGCTGAGTTCTAATCACGGTTTTCAAACCTTTTACAAACCTCGATGTAACACCCATCCTTAATCTCGTTAAATATTTGACTTATTTGTTAAATTCTTGACATGCCTGTTAAATTCTTGACTAGCATATTTATATGCTATTTTATTTGAGTTAATTATTTAACTACTTTAGAAAATTAAGGTGGTTAAATGTCAAAGTTAAAAGTTTAGGGGCCTTTTTGTCAAAGTTAGAACTTGAGGGGCCTAGTTGCAATTCTTGGAAAGTTCCAAGTATAAAATGTTTGTTTGCCTGAGAAAGGCAATTCCTTTCTCAAACTTTCTCGTTGTTTCTCTCTGTTTCACGAAGGGAGTTCAATTTTACCCTATTCTCGACCCCTCGCGATTAATTATCCATCTGTTCGTGATTCTGGTCCCGGATAAATATTCGTGGCGCTGAATAGAGCGTTCCAGACCGATCAGAAATTAATTTGGGTCAACTTGATTTTTGACTAGGTAAGCTATTAGCTTCCCCTTACTTGTAATAACATGTATATATGTTATTCCCGCTACTTGTTCTTGTTAAAATTGTGTTTTGGGCAATTTTTGTGATACTTGTAATTTTGGGACGAAGGGAGTATAAAATACACTGCGTATGAAGAAACTTGAAAAATAGTGTTTAAAACTTGATTACCCTCCTGGGTTTGTTAAGTAGATTATTAGAAAAGATACTCCTATTTGTGAGACGGTAAAATAGTAACTTGATTTAAATATTATTAGAAAAATTGTACCATTATTTGTGGTACGGGGAAATGAATGGAAGTATCTCTAAATAGGTATATTAGTATAATATAAAATTGTACTTATACTTTTGGGACGGAGAATTTGTAAGTATAAAAGTCTCTGTTGAAATAAGAAAGTATAATTGAAATGAGTGATTTAAGCTTGTTATTATACTCCTATATTGATAAAAATTATACTCCTACGCTTGGGACGGAAGATTATTTAACCTGGGAAAGAATTCGGATTTTGGCATTTTTGGGCCTTGGGCGACCGCCCATTTTGGGCTGGGCGACCGCCCATCTATCTGAAGTATTTTGTTCTTGGAAAGCCTGATTTTGGGCGACCGCCCACACCATTTTGTGCGGCCGCCCATATGCCCTGAAAAATTGTAAAACTTGTTTAATGATTATATAAGTTGGAAATAACCCTTGTTAAGGCATATAGCCTTAGGATAAGATGTCCTAGTAAGTATTGTGATACCTTAGGGGTATCAGAAGTGAGTCTTGAACATGATTACTCATTAAATTAAAATGAGAACTTGAGTATAAAAGGAAGAACTCTTTTATATGTCTTGAAAGTGCTATGAACAAGCACTTATGTGTTATGCTTGTCTTGAAGCCAATGATTGTGCACCTTAGAGGCATTAAAACAATGACTTGAGATTGAATATCCTATGTAGGGGATTAAGAACTTGTAAGTATGAGTTGTATAGCTCATTGACTTAATTTGAATTCGAAGTATTCTTGGTCTAGGTTTAGGGTACTACCCTAGATGGCCTAGATGAGTGTTGTAGAACACTCTAGTACTGAAAAATAGTCCCTTTGTGAACAAATGAAAAGTGGACTTGAATCATAATTAAATGACAACTTGAGTATAAGAGTAGTAACTCTTTTATGTGTCTTGAAGTAAATGTTTGTGTACCTTAAGGGCACCAACTAATGTCTTAAGCTTGAATGTTACAAGAAAAGGATTGGAAAATAATTCGTGAAAGATGTATAATTCATCTTCCTAGCTTGAACTTGAAGTATAAGATAATTAACTCTTGTACATGTTTAATCATCCAAAGAAATGGATTGAGAACTTGGATATAAGATGATAAGATCTTGTATATGTATTGAATGTCCTGAATGTCTTGAATGTCTTAAGATGAGACAGTAACTTGAAGTATAAGACAATAAAATCTCGTACATGACTTGAACATCCAAATAATTGGATTAAGACTTGAATATAAGATTATAAAATCTTGTACGTGCCTTGACACCAATATAGGTGTATGGTAATAAACTTGAAAGAGTCTTGATGTGTATATGCAAATCTTGCATATATTTACTTGATAGAATGTGGCTTCTTGATTGATTGGTACACGGTATGAATAACCAAAGAATTGGGTTATGGAACTAGATAGAGAATGATTAACTCTACTACATAGTTGAACTTGATACGTGTATATTGGAAGTGCTATAAAGAAGCACTAAAGTGTAAATGATTTAGTTTTTAATCGTGTATATACTCAATGAAGTATATAAAATATAAAGAAGATATCTTGTCTTGAAATGGTTCCTAAAGAAAATAGGGACTAGTGTAATATGAAGATAATTCATATAATCGTGAATACTACGATTTAAATTAATAAGAATGATTACAGAACACAATATGTGTTAGAAAATGTATTCGATTACTAACGATACATATACGTGAAGTATGACTGTGTCTAGGTACAAGGTGACCTATTCTACTACGTGTTTAGAGTCTAAGGTGTTGGGCTCTACTTGATAGTAAGGGTATCGTGATAGACACTTTAATGTGTTAAACGTGATATGAATATGTACGTGCAAACTTGGCATGTGACAAAGTGATATACCCTACTACTTGACTGAAGTCTGTTATTAATGGACTCTTACTTGGATTGATCGTGTTACATGGACACCTTATGTGCCAGTGTTATCTTGGTTTGTATTCGCAATAATTGCGTATGGATACTTGTATTCTCGTGAGCACATGATACATGATTACATGGTGCATATTCTCGTGAGCACATGACACATAATTACATGGTGCATATTCTCGTGAGCACATGATACATAATTACATGGTGCATATTCTCGTGAGCACATGATACATGATTACATGGTGCATAAAGAATAGTCCACTAATAAGGGACTGAGTTCTGTTCTCGTAGTTCAAGTAAACATCTACTTGTGCATTCTTGTGTGAGTCCAGCTGGTTCTCCTTGCTTGTTCAAAATATATAGGTTCACGCTTGTCGCGAGAGCTGGGGTTTAAGTGACAATCGGGTCCCTATGTATTTCCGCCCGACCCCTTACTACCGGCCATAGTAAGGGCATAGCTTCACTGGTTAGAGCAATAAGCCTGACCTAAGTGAATGCGACTGTACTGAACACCACGTGGATCTTGTTATTGTGGATGACACTGGTTACCAGGTTTTCTTATATACTGCACAGCAGTCTCTTGTTCCTGTTCTTGGTTGTCCTCAGCTAGAAAAGCATCGACAACAAATGGTATTCTTGGGAGAAATAAGGAAGGATTCAGGTACAATGCGTGATAGGCCTATGTGCATCTTGGTGAGCTGGTCTAGCCTCTCACACTACTTGACTACTTGTTACCTGAACCTTTCTTGAGCTTGATTACTTGTTGAGTTGGCTTAGCCTCTCCTATACTTGTTACTTGATGATACTTGATATATGATTACTTGAGTATCTACTTGTATTGCATGATAAGATGACATATAGTTGCATGTTAATAGCTTACTGAGATTTATCTCACCCTTTATTTGTTTAATTGTTTCCCCCCCCCCAGGAAAGCAGGGGATAGTACGCAGTGAGGCTCGATTTAGCTGGGAACTTACTCAGCAGGATATTGTTGTTCGAAGTTAGTGTCCTTTTATATTTTGGTAAGGACGATCTTGTATGAGTTAATAAACTCTGGGCTTGTATTGGGGTAGTATTTGTTGTCCCTAGACAGTTCTTGTTTCTAGCTTATTTGCTAGGCATGTCTTCCGCTGTATGTAACCATTTTGGTTTTAATTTTCTTGGTCTAGAACTCGTGTGAGCTATCTTAGCTCCCTACTCTTGAGTATATATATCATGTCAGTTTTGTTTTTAACAGGTATTATTCCTGTTTTCCGTTAGTTTCTTGTTTTTTGTTAGTTACGCGCACCAGGTTCGAGGTTCTATTAGGGAATCCCGGGACTTGGGGCGTGTCAGTGTGGTATCAGAGCTATGGTTTAGCTCTAAGCCTGGATAGGGTCTATGGCCTAGGTTGGGTTAGTCTTGGGTGTGTTTTCGACGCCGAGTGCTTCGTTACTTGTTTTCATACCAGGCATAGGACTGGTGTTGATAGTGTTGATCCAATTAGATTAGATGGATTGAGAATCGAGAGCGCGAGTCTTTAAAGACTTAGGCGTATCTATCTTGTCTTGTGGACATTGTTTCGTGCTATATATGCATGATTGTCCTTATCTCGTGAATTACATGGAAGTGTATTCTCTAGTAAGAGACTACATGCTTGATATCGTTATGTATAAGAGCTTGATAGAAGTGTGTGTGATAACACCCTATACGTTCTATGTTGACTTGGTCATGTTACCTAGATGGGACATTGATGTGATACGTGTTATGATTTGGCTTTCTATATGTTATGCCATTCTTGTTTACCATAATAGATGGTGAATAGTTCTATGCTAGTATGCTTGACTATTTTTATGAGCATGATATAATCATATATAATATTCATGTCCTGCATTGAAAGTCTAGAAAGGGTTCTTGAGATTGTACTGGGTATTTAACCTATGCGATTGACAGTGGAATTCCTACTGAGTAGTGCATGTTACTTGATGAGAACCTGGGTTATCTTGAGTGGTTACAGTGCAAATACAGTGCTGACATCTGGATTAATGTTCTTGACCTTGATTGAGTTAAAAGAGTTGAAGATTCAACTTGAGAAATTTCTTGATAGAGGATATATCTATGTTGAAGTGAGTATCTGTGTTGACCTATAAGTGGAAACAACCAAGGTACGCGTATTCTTGAGATATTCTTGATCTTGTTAGAGATTCATTAATGAATTTCGAGGGCAGCTCTATCGTTAATTATTTGACACTGAGAGCTACATCTTTCGATGGATTTTCTCGATGGATTGATATACGTAAAGTCAGTTCTGAATATTGAAACGATGGATGACCACGACTCAGTATTTGAGATTGCCTAGTGGATTTGACTAGTATTACAGTGATCTGGAGGATATGACCAGTTCTATTATTTCTAGTGGATATGTCAAGTTTCACCGATATAGTGGATTGACTAATCGAGTCCACTTGACTTTATGTGTTTTGATGTTATAATTGATACATCTTGATTTCATAGAATATTTGTGAGCATACGTGTAATATCTATTTGTGAGTATATGTGTATATTCTTGATTGCTCTTGAGTTCTATTTGCTGATTATATATGTTATAATCTTAATCTAGTAAAAATTCGAGGACGAATTTTCTTTAAGGTGGGGAGGATGTAACACCCATCCTTAATCTCGTTAAATATTTGACTTATTTATTAAATTCTTGACATGCCTGTTAAATTCTTGACTAGCATATTTATATGCTATTTTATTTGAGTTAATTATTTAACTACTTTAGAAAATTAAGGTGGTTAAATGTCAAAGTTAAAAGTTTAGGGGCCTTTTTGTCAAAGTTAGAACTTGAGGGGCCTAGTTGCAATTCTTGGAAAGTTCCAAGTATATAATGTTTGTTTGCCTGAGAAAGGCAATTCCTTTCTCAAACTTTCTCGTTGTTTCTCTCTGTTTCACGAAGGGAGTTCAATTTTACCCTATTCTCGACCCTCGCGATTAATTATCCATCTGTTCGTGATTCTGGTCCCGGATAAATATTCGTGGCGCTGAATAGAGCGTTCCAGACCGATCAGAAATTAATTTGGGTCAACTTGATTTTTGACTAGGTAAGCTATTAGCTTCCCCTTACTTGTAATAACATGTATATATGTTATTCCCGCTACTTGTTCTTGTTAAAATTGTGTTTTGGGCAATTTTTGTGATACTTGTAATTTTGGGACGAAGGGAGTATAAAATACACTGCGTATGAAGAAACTTGAAAAATAGTGTTTAAAACTTGATTACCCTCCTGGGTTTGTTAAGTAGATTATTAGAAAAGATACTCCTATTTGTGAGACGGTAAAATAGTAACTTGATTTAAATATTATTAGAAAAATTGTACCATTATTTGTGGTACGGGGAAATGAATGGAAGTATCTCTAAATGGGTATATTAGTATAATATAAAATTGTACTTATACTTTTGGGACGGAGAATTTGTAAGTATAAAAGTCTCTGTTGAAATAAGAAAGTATAATTGAAATGAGTGATTTAAGCTTGTTATTATACTCCTATATTGATAAAAATTATACTCCTACGCTTGGGACGGAAAATTATTTAACCTGGGAAAGAATTCGGATTTTGGCATTTTTGGGCCTTGGGCGGCGACCGCCCATCTATCTGAAGTATTTTGTTCTTGGAAAGCCTGATTTTGGGCGACCGCCCACACCATTTTGTGCGGCCGCCCATATGCCCTGAAAAATTGTAAAACTTGTTTAATGATTATATAAGTTGGAAATAACCCTTGTTAAGGCATATAGCCTTAGGATAAGATGTCCTAGTAAGTATTGTGATACCTTAGGGGTATCAGAAGTGAGTCTTGAACATGATTACTCATTAAATTAAAATGAGAACTTGAGTATAAAAGGAAGAACTCTTTTATATGTCTTGAAAGTGCTATGAACAAGCACTTATGTGTTATGCTTGTCTTGAAGCCAATGATTGTGCACCTTAGAGGCATTAAAACAATGACTTGAGATTGAATATCCTATGTAGGGGATTAAGAACTTGTAAGTATGAGTTGTATAGCTCATTGACTTAATTTGAATTCGAAGTATTCTTGGTCTAGGTTTAGGGTACTACCCTAGATGGCCTAGATGAGTGTTGTAGAACACTCTAGTACTGAAAAATAGTCCCTTTGTGAACAAATGAAAAGTGGACTTGAATCATAATTAAATGACAACTTGAGTATAAGAGTAGTAACTCTTTTATGTGTCTTGAAGTAAATGTTTGTGTACCTTAAGGGCACCAACTAATGTCTTAAGCTTGAATGTTACAAGAAAAGGATTGGAAAATAATTCGTGAAAGATGTATAATTCATCTTCCTAGCTTGAACTTGAAGTATAAGATAATTAACTCTTGTACATGTTTAATCATCCAAAGAAATGGATTGAGAACTTGGATATAAGATGATAAGATCTTGTATATGTATTGAATGTCCTGAATGTCTTGAATGTCTTAAGATGAGACAGTAACTTGAAGTATAAGACAATAAAATCTCGTACATGACTTGAACATCCAAATAATTGGATTAAGACTTGAATATAAGATTATAAAATCTTGTACGTGCCTTGACACCAATATAGGTGTATGGTAATAAACTTGAAAGAGTCTTGATGTGTATATGCAAATCTTGCATATATTTACTTGATAGAATGTGGCTTCTTGATTGATTGGTACACGGTATGAATAACCAAAGAATTGGGTTATGGAACTAGATAGAGAATGATTAACTCTACTACATAGTTGAACTTGATACGTGTATATTGGAAGTGCTATAAAGAAGCACTAAAGTGTAAATGATTTAGTTTTTAATCGTGTATATACTCAATGAAGTATATAAAATATAAAGAAGATATCTTGTCTTGAAATGGTTCCTAAAGAAAATAGGGACTAGTGTAATATGAAGATAATTCATATAATCGTGAATACTACGATTTAAATTAATAAGAATGATTACAGAACACAATATGTGTTAGAAAATGTATTCGATTACTAACGATACATATACGTGAAGTATGACTGTGTCTAGGTACAAGGTGACCTATTCTACTACGTGTTTAGAGTCTAAGGTGTTGGGCTCTACTTGATAGTAAGGGTATCGTGATAGACACTTTAATGTGTTAAACGTGATATGAATATGTACGTGCAAACTTGGCATGTGACAAAGTGATATACCCTACTACTTGACTGAAGTCTGTTATTAATGGACTCTTACTTGGATTGATCGTGTTACATGGACACCTTATGTGCCAGTGTTATCTTGGTTTGTATTCGCAATAATTGCGTATGGATACTTGTATTCTCGTGAGCACATGATACATGATTACATGGTGCATATTCTCGTGAGCACATGACACATAATTACATGGTGCATATTCTCGTGAGCACATGATACATAATTACATGGTGCATATTCTCGTGAGCACATGATACATGATTACATGGTGCATAAAGAATAGTCCACTAATAAGGGACTGAGTTCTGTTCTCGTAGTTCAAGTAAACATCTACTTGTGCATTCTTGTGTGAGTCCAGCTGGTTCTCCTTGCTTGTTCGAAAATATATAGGTTCACGCTTGTCGCGAGAGCTGGGGTTTAAGTGACAATCGGGTCCCTATGTATTTCCGCCCGACCCCTTACTACCGGCCATAGTAAGGGCATAGCTTCACTGGTTAGAGCAATAAGCCTGACCTAAGTGAATGCGACTGTACTGAACACCACGTGGATCTTGTTATTGTGGATGACACTGGTTACCAGGTTTTCTTATATACTGCACAGCAGTCTCTTGTTCCTGTTCTTGGTTGTCCTCAGCTAGAAAAGCATCGACAACAAATGGTATTCTTGGGAGAAATAAGGAAGGATTCAGGTACAATGCGTGATAGGCCTATGTGCATCTTGGTGAGCTGGTCTAGCCTCTCACACTACTTGACTACTTGTTACCTGAACCTTTCTTGAGCTTGATTACTTGTTGAGTTGGCTTAGCCTCTCCTATACTTGTTACTTGATGATACTTGATATATGATTACTTGAGTATCTACTTGTATGATGATACATATAGTTGCATGTTAATAGCTTACTGAGATTTATCTCACCCTTTATTTGTTTAATTGTTTCCCCCCCCCCCCCCAGGAAAGCAGGGGATAGTACGCAGTGAGGCTCGATTTAGCTGGGAACTTACTCAGCAGGATATTGTTGTTCGAAGTTAGTGTCCTTTTATATTTTGGTAAGGACGATCTTGTATGAGTTAATAAACTCTGGGCTTGTATTGGGGTAGTATTTGTTGTCCCTAGACAGTTCTTGTTTCTAGCTTATTTGCTAGGCATGTCTTCCGCTGTATGTAACCATTTTGGTTTTAATTTTCTTGGTCTAGAACTCGTGTGAGCTATCTTAGCTCCCTACTCTTGAGTATATATATCATGTCAGTTTTGTTTTTAACAGGTATTATTCCTGTTTTCCGTTAGTTTCTTGTTTTTTGTTAGTTACGCGCACCAGGTTCGAGGTTCTATTAGGGAATCCCGGGACTTGGGGCGTGTCAGTGTGGTATCAGAGCTATGGTTTAGCTCTAAGCCTGGATAGGGTCTATGGCCTAGGTTGGGTTAGTCTTGGGTGTGTTTTCGACGCCGAGTGCTTCGTTACTTGTTTTCATACCAGGCATAGGACTGGTGTTGATAGTGTTGATCCAATTAGATTAGATGGATTGAGAATCGAGAGCGCGAGTCTTTAAAGACTTAGGCGTATCTATCTTGTCTTGTGGACATTGTTTCGTGCTATATATGCATGATTGTCCTTATCTCGTGAATTACATGGAAGTGTATTCTCTAGTAAGAGACTACATGCTTGATATCGTTATGTATAAGAGCTTGATAGAAGTGTGTGTGATAACACCCTATACGTTCTATGTTGACTTGGTCATGTTACCTAGATGGGACATTGATGTGATACGTGTTATGATTTGGCTTTCTATATGTTATGCCATTCTTGTTTACCATAATAGATGGTGAATAGTTCTATGCTAGTATGCTTGACTATTTTTATGAGCATGATATAATCATATATAATATTCATGTCCTGCATTGAAAGTCTAGAAAGGGTTCTTGAGATTGTACTGGGTATTTAACCTATGCGATTGACAGTGGAATTCCTACTGAGTAGTGCATGTTACTTGATGAGAACCTGGGTTATCTTGAGTGGTTACAGTGCAAATACAGTGCTGACATCTGGATTAATGTTCTTGACCTGATTGAGTTAAAAGAGTTGAAGATTCAACTTGAGAAATTTCTTGATAGAGGATATATCTATGTTGAAGTGAGTATCTGTGTTGACCTATAAGTGGAAACAACCAAGGTACGCGTATTCTTGAGATATTCTTGATCTTGTTAGAGATTCATTAATGAATTTCGAGGGCAGCTCTATCGTTAATTATTTGACACTGAGAGCTACATCTTTCGATGGATTTTCTCGATGGATTGATATACGTAAAGTCAGTTCTGAATATTGAAACGATGGATGACCACGACTCAGTATTTGAGATTGCCTAGTGGATTTGACTAGTATTACAGTGATCTGGAGGATATGACCAGTTCTATTATTTCTAGTGGATATGTCAAGTTTCACCGATATAGTGGATTGACTAATCGAGTCCACTTGACTTTATGTGTTTTGATGTTATAATTGATACATCTTGATTTCATAGAATATTTGTGAGCATACGTGTAATATCTATTTGTGAGTATATGTGTATATTCTTGATTGCTCTTGAGTTCTATTTGCTGATTATATATGTTATAATCTTAATCTAGTAAAAATTCGAGGACGAATTTTCTTTAAGGTGGGGAGGATGTAACACCCATCCTTAATCTCGTTAAATATTTGACTTATTTATTAAATTCTTGACATGCCTGTTAAATTCTTGACTAGCATATTTATATGCTATTTTATTTGAGTTAATTATTTAACTACTTTAGAAAATTAAGGTGGTTAAATGTCAAAGTTAAAAGTTTAGGGGCCTTTTTGTCAAAGTTAGAACTTGAGGGGCCTAGTTGCAATTCTTGGAAAGTTCCAAGTATATAATGTTTGTTTGCCTGAGAAAGGCAATTCCTTTCTCAAACTTTCTCGTTGTTTCTCTCTGTTTCACGAAGGGAGTTCAATTTTACCCTATTCTCGACCCCTCGCGATTAATTATCCATCTGTTCGTGATTCTGGTCCCGGATAAATATTCGTGGCGCTGAATAGAGCGTTCCAGACCGATCAGAAATTAATTTGGGTCAACTTGATTTTTGACTAGGTAAGCTATTAGCTTCCCCTTACTTGTAATAACATGTATATATGTTATTCCCGCTACTTGTTCTTGTTAAAATTGTGTTTTTGGGCAATTTTTGTGATACTTGTAATTTTGGGACGAAGGGAGTATAAAATACACTGCGTATGAAGAAACTTGAAAAATAGTGTTTAAAACTTGATTACCCTCCTGGGTTTGTTAAGTAGATTATTAGAAAAGATACTCCTATTTGTGAGACGGTAAAATAGTAACTTGATTTAAATATTATTAGAAAAATTGTACCATTATTTGTGGTACGGGGAAATGAATGGAAGTATCTCTAAATGGGTATATTAGTATAATATAAAATTGTACTTATACTTTTGGGACGGAGAATTGTAAGTATAAAAGTCTCTGTTGAAATAAGAAAGTATAATTGAAATGAGTGATTTAAGCTTGTTATTATACTCCTATATTGATAAAAATTATACTCCTACGCTTGGGACGGAAAATTATTTAACCTGGGAAAGAATTCGGATTTTGGCATTTTTGGGCCTTGGGCGACCGCCCATTTTGGGCTGGGCGACCGCCCATCTATCTGAAGTATTTTGTTCTTGGAAAGCCTGATTTTGGGCGACCGCCCACACCATTTTGTGCGGCCGCCCATATGCCCTGAAAAATTGTAAAACTTGTTTAATGATTATATAAGTTGGAAATAACCCTTGTTAAGGCATATAGCCTTAGGATAAGATGTCCTAGTAAGTATTGTGATACCTTAGGGGTATCAGAAGTGAGTCTTGAACATGATTACTCATTAAATTAAAATGAGAACTTGAGTATAAAAGGAAGAACTCTTTTATATGTCTTGAAAGTGCTATGAACAAGCACTTATGTGTTATGCTTGTCTTGAAGCCAATGATTGTGCACCTTAGAGGCATTAAAACAATGACTTGAGATTGAATATCCTATGTAGGGGATTAAGAACTTGTAAGTATGAGTTGTATAGCTCATTGACTTAATTTGAATTCGAAGTATTCTTGGTCTAGGTTTAGGGTACTACCCTAGATGGCCTAGATGAGTGTTGTAGAACACTCTAGTACTGAAAAATAGTCCCTTTGTGAACAAATGAAAAGTGGACTTGAATCATAATTAAATGACAACTTGAGTATAAGAGTAGTAACTCTTTTATGTGTCTTGAAGTAAATGTTTGTGTACCTTAAGGGCACCAACTAATGTCTTAAGCTTGAATGTTACAAGAAAAGGATTGGAAAATAATTCGTGAAAGATGTATAATTCATCTTCCTAGCTTGAACTTGAAGTATAAGATAATTAACTCTTGTACATGTTTAATCATCCAAAGAAATGGATTGAGAACTTGGATATAAGATGATAAGATCTTGTATATGTATTGAATGTCCTGAATGTCTTGAATGTCTTAAGATGAGACAGTAACTTGAAGTATAAGACAATAAAATCTCGTACATGACTTGAACATCCAAATAATTGGATTAAGACTTGAATATAAGATTATAAAATCTTGTACGTGCCTTGACACCAATATAGGTGTATGGTAATAAACTTGAAAGAGTCTTGATGTGTATATGCAAATCTTGCATATATTTACTTGATAGAATGTGGCTTCTTGATTGATTGGTACACGGTATGAATAACCAAAGAATTGGGTTATGGAACTAGATAGAGAATGATTAACTCTACTACATAGTTGAACTTGATACGTGTATATTGGAAGTGCTATAAAGAAGCACTAAAGTGTAAATGATTTAGTTTTTAATCGTGTATATACTCAATGAAGTATATAAAATATAAAGAAGATATCTTGTCTTGAAATGGTTCCTAAAGAAAATAGGGACTAGTGTAATATGAAGATAATTCATATAATCGTGAATACTACGATTTAAATTAATAAGAATGATTACAGAACACAATATGTGTTAGAAAATGTATTCGATTACTAACGATACATATACGTGAAGTATGACTGTGTCTAGGTACAAGGTGACCTATTCTACTACGTGTTTAGAGTCTAAGGTGTTGGGCTCTACTTGATAGTAAGGGTATCGTGATAGACACTTTAATGTGTTAAACGTGATATGAATATGTACGTGCAAACTTGGCATGTGACAAAGTGATATACCCTACTACTTGACTGAAGTCTGTTATTAATGGACTCTTACTTGGATTGATCGTGTTACATGGACACCTTATGTGCCAGTGTTATCTTGGTTTGTATTCGCAATAATTGCGTATGGATACTTGTATTCTCGTGAGCACATGATACATGATTACATGGTGCATATTCTCGTGAGCACATGACACATAATTACATGGTGCATATTCTCGTGAGCACATGATACATAATTACATGGTGCATATTCTCGTGAGCACATGATACATGATTACATGGTGCATAAAGAATAGTCCACTAATAAGGGACTGAGTTCTGTTCTCGTAGTTCAAGTAAACATCTACTTGTGCATTCTTGTGTGAGTCCAGCTGGTTCTCCTTGCTTGTTCGAAAATATATAGGTTCACGCTTGTCGCGAGAGCTGGGGTTTAAGTGACAATCGGGTCCCTATGTATTTTCGCCCGACCCCTTACTACCGGCCATAGTAAGGGCATAGCTTCACTGGTTAGAGCAATAAGCCTGACCTAAGTGAATGCGACTGTACTGAACACCACGTGGATCTTGTTATTGTGGATGACACTGGTTACCAGGTTTTCTTATATACTGCACAGCAGTCTCTTGTTCCTGTTCTTGGTTGTCCTCAGCTAGAAAAGCATCGACAACAAATGGTATTCTTGGGAGAAATAAGGAAGGATTCAGGTACAATGCGTGATAGGCCTATGTGCATCTTGGTGAGCTGGTCTAGCCTCTCACACTACTTGACTACTTGTTACCTGAACCTTTCTTGAGCTTGATTACTTGTTGAGTTGGCTTAGCCTCTCCTATACTTGTTACTTGATGATACTTGATATATGATTACTTGAGTATCTACTTGTATTGCATGATAAGATGACATATAGTTGCATGTTAATAGCTTACTGAGATTTATCTCACCCTTTATTTGTTTAATTGTTTCCCCCCCCCAGGAAAGCAGGGGATAGTACGCAGTGAGGCTCGATTTAGCTGGGAACTTACTCAGCAGGATATTGTTGTTCGAAGTTAGTGTCCTTTTATATTTTGGTAAGGACGATCTTGTATGAGTTAATAAACTCTGGGCTTGTATTGGGGTAGTATTTGTTGTCCCTAGACAGTTCTTGTTTCTAGCTTATTTGCTAGGCATGTCTTCCGCTGTATGTAACCATTTTGGTTTTAATTTTCTTGGTCTAGAACTCGTGTGAGCTATCTTAGCTCCCTACTCTTGAGTATATATATCATGTCAGTTTTGTTTTTAACAGGTATTATTCCTGTTTTCCGTTAGTTTCTTGTTTTTTGTTAGTTACGCGCACCAGGTTCGAGGTTCTATTAGGGAATCCCGGGACTTGGGGCGTGTCACTCGAAGCCTTCCTCTCCTCAGTTGCCACTAGGTGAGTACAATACCTGGACAACTCTGAAAATTTAGCTGAATATTGAGCAATTGACATAGAACCTTGCTCCAAGTTAAGAAATTCCATCTCCTTCCTGTCTTGATCTACTCGAGGAATGAAGTGATTTTAAACTTTCCCAGAAAATTCTCCCAAGTATAAGGTACATGAGTCTCATCCCATTTTGTTTTCAAGGCTTTCCACCAATGCTCAGCCGCTCCATTCAGTTTATAGGTGGCAAACCTGACTTGATCTTCCTCCGAACATCTCAAAGCATCAAAGATCTTTTCCATCGATTCAATCCACCTTTCAGTTTTAGATACATCGGGCTCTCCATCATACTCCATAGGCTTCATTTTCAGAAACTGTTCTAGGCCATATCTTGGTGGTACCTGTTCCCTTTCTTGCCTCTGATCATTTATAGTTTTCATTGCCGCCTCGAACATTCCCTGAAACATAATTCGAGCCTCTTCTCTTGCATCCCCTTGCCCCGAAGAGCCGGCCTGATCTCCGTCAGTTTCACCCATTTTTTAATGAATACCTGCATCAAACACTCAACGTTACTCACTCTATACTCTACTACCCTCCTAGGTCATTTAGTCATTCTAGACCATCTACAACCTAGCTCTGATACCAACTGTCGCGCCCCAGACCCGTGGTCCTACTTGGCCCCACGCTCGGGACACGAGTGGAAGACGTTATGAAACTCTTTCAGAAAAAATTTCGAAATATACTTTTAGAAAGTTGAACAAAAACACACTTGAAGTTCAAAGACTTCACTTAACTTGAAACAAACTTTTACAAACACTTTCACAACGAAAGTACTTAGCCCGAAGGCTTACAAACTTTTAAACCAATGTACATACATCAACTTTTACCAAAATAGATGTAACCATAAGAAATACGGGTACTCTACCCAAAGGGTTTACATTTATATAGTGTAACCTTCACAAAACAAGTCCCATCTCTTACCAAACGAACGTCCTCCCGTGCCAAGTGTCCTATCCCCTGGACCCGCCTTTATCTAAAACAGTAAACAAATAAGGGTGAGAATAAATCTCAGTAAGCTACTAAAATGAAACTACGTTACATGCTGATATGATGATCATAAAGAAACAATATCAACAAGTAAACATATATCATATAGCACATAACATCAAGTTATATATCACATTGCCCACACTCCGGTGGATACCAAGCCAAGGTTTACCCAATAACCATAACTGATGAGAATACCAACTGAGAAACCCATCAGAGGAAACCATCTGAGCAGCATAAATAGCTGAAGCCGTCGGGATCCCAAAAACCAAATCATAACCAATAGAACCAAGTAACCAGAGAGGGAAATATGACACAAAGTCATAACCCAAATACTCACCAAAGGGAGCAATTCATCCCATCCAAGGCCAATCTGGATTGGGGAAACTAGAAGGCACAGTGGACACCTTATAGTGAACTTGGCTTGTGTGCCACTATAATTCTCTCACCGCCTGACTCACAAGCTCCAATGGAAAACCTTATAGTGGACTTACCTGTACCACTATAATTCTTCCATTGGCTGACTCCACAACAAGACCAGCTGGACTTTTAACAAGAAGCACAGTAATGAATACTTGCTAAACAAAACCCAAGGCATTTAATCCAAGAAGGAACTATGCCAAATACATCACAAGATGCACACAAAGATTCCTTATAACAAGTCCATAAAAAGGACATTTAGTCACAACCCAATCTTTTTCATCAACGACATAAAAGTCATAAACAACCCCAAGGACAACACAAACACTTGTCCTCTTATACCCCATTAACACAAACTATCAAACCTTGGAAACAGGGGGGATGCGCACGCCTCACCCCATAGGGTGCGCGCGCTTCCAAGGACCAGAACCTCACTATTTTTGGTTACTTAAGGGTGCGCGCGCCTCATCAAAAGGGATGCGCACGCCTCCCTTCTCCAGTCAATTTTTGCCTAGGTTGGTAACGATGGATGCGTGCGCCTCCTTATATAGGGTGCGCGCGCCTCCTCCTAATTTGGGCCAAATCCCAGATTCCTCCTTAGTTCAATTTTTACTCCTTCCGTCCCACAAGTATAGCATATATTCTACACACTATACTACACCACATTAGTAACTTTCATTAGAGTTCAATTTGAGTTCCAAACCAATCCCATACTCAGCTAAAACAATTTCCATATACTCCCTTTGTCCCAAAATTACAAGTATAGCAAATATTATCCAAAACACAAAATTAACAAGTAGGAGTATCATATATAGCATATATGACTATTTTAACATTTAAAGGGGAATTAGTAACTTACCTAGTTCCGGAAAAAGTATCGCTGAAATAAGTTTTGTTCGGCTAGAAATGACCTACTCGACGCCCTGATCATTTTTATATAATTAGTTTTTAAAACGGGTAAGTAAATAAAAAGAATTAAATCGAAATGGGTCGAACTTACCTTTTTTCCTTTAACCCTAGGAACAGAACGAGGAAGAAAGTTGCAGAACAAATGAAATACACAGTGAAGGAAAGAAAGAAGGAAAGTTTCTTAAATATCTTACCCATTTTTTACAATTTGATCACCCAAGATTCAAAGTTAACACTTTAGCCCCTAAACTTACATTTTCAACTAGGACCCTAAAGTTTCAACTTAATCATTTAACTCCTTTAATCATTATTTTTACTAACTAAGTAAATAACACAAATAATCAAATATGATATGAAATCATAAAATATGATGCAACACATAAAATGCACATATAAGTCAAATAAAAGTCCCCAAAAATAGAAAATAAATAGGGACGGGTTTTGGGGTCGCTACAGTAGCAATTTTGGAGACGAAATGTACCGCTCCTATCTTTTAAGAGATCCCATTGAAGAATACATCCCTCCGAAGTACTCCAAACAAGGTCAAGCAAACCTTGGTGATCGCATGGTAAGTGATGTAGAGGCTGCCGAATTTGAACAAGACCGCAAGAATGCTGCCGCCATGAAGGCACGTGCCAAGGGTAAAAATGTTGGTCTACCCTCCCCTCCAACTTCAGTCAAAGGCAAAGAGAAAGTTGAGGAACCAGCCAAGAAGTCGAAACCTGTTTCCCAAGGCATCAAGATTGCATCTACCGTATCTGCCCGTCCTACTGCCGCGCCTCAGCCTTCCAAATCTAAGGTAACTCCCACCGTACCTCCAATGTCTCCCTTTCCATCCCCTGAACCTCAACCAAAATCCAAAGTCTCAAAATCCCTCTATACCGCACCATCTAAATCTCCACCTCCATCTAAACCTTCCAAGTCTACCGCACCAAAGCAACCTGCCGTGTCTACTTCTTCCAAATCCAAACCCTCTGTATCTCTCAAACCTGCACCTAGTCAGGGGGAGAAGCTTGAAAAGAAGAGATCCCATACTCCTAGCCCAGTCAAAGTCTCTAAAAAGGCAAAGATGGCTAAACAACCTTCCCCTGAAGTTATTTCACCAGTTCTCTCATATGATGAGGATATAGTGATTGCTCCTCCAAAGATCTCCAAAAAATTTTCTCTGGATGTTCAAGAGGATGTTTTAGAACTGTCTGGATCTGAGAAGGATGATGAGGTTGCCGCAGAGAGTGCGGAATCTGAAAGTGCCTCTGAGAGTGAGAAAGATGAGATAGTTGTTGAGAAACCCATTGAAAAGGGTCTAGTGGATGAAAGCTCTGAAGAAGAGAATGGAAGCTCTGCCGCAAGTGACAAGTCTGCCGCAGAAAAAGGCATGGAGGTTGAAAATGTTGAAGAAGATATTCCTCCTGAAAAGATGGGTTCTTTTGTTGTTGTTGAAGATATTGGTGATGATGAGACAATGTCACCAAGAGATAATGTTTCTGAGCAACATGTTGAAGTTCCTCCTACCGCAGTTCCTGACCCTGCCGTGCCCACCCCTTTGACCGTTCAACCTGAGACTGCCGCATCATCCACTGCTGAGCTCCTTGCCGCAGTTAAACTTTTGACTCAGATGCAGGCAGACACCCAGTCACAGGTTGAATCTCTAGTGTCTAGTATGGTGGCACTTCGAGAGGAGGTTATTGAATTAAAAACTGATCAAGCCGCTTTGAAGCGAGATTTTGCCGCACTTCCCTCCGAAATGATTGCGACCATTAAGGGGGAGAGTGTTGTGATAACAAAGGTTGTGAAGGACATCATCGGCAGAACAACTAGCACCTCTACCGCTCCTCCACCTCCTACCGCAGCTGATACTCCTTCCCTCACTCTTGCCGCGCTCAAAGATGCGCTCAGAAAACAAACTGATTACATTAGTAATAGTGTTGTTAGTGGGGTTGAGGGGGCAAGCAAAGAGCTTTCAAAGTCAATGAATGATGATAAACTCGAAATTAAGGATGAGCTGGGCAAAGAGCTGAAGAAGTTGAAATCTTCTCTAAAGGAGGAAATAATGGTTCAAACAAATACCGCACTTCTTACGGTTGCTGAAAAGTTTACTCCCAAGATTGCCGCGATGACTGAAGCGATGAAGGTTCAAACCAACCGTATTGAGATCAACAACGTCAGAATTGAAGGACAATCTACCAAGATTGACCTCCTATCCAACCGCATCAATACGGTAATGAACAGGCTTAATCGACAAGGCGTGATTCAAGCTGTGCAGGAAGCTTTTCAACCTCCTGAAGCAGGTCACGGCAATGTTCAAGCTCACGGTGAAGAGGAAGAAGAAGATGGAGTCACTGCTCCAGTCATGATTCCAGGATTGAATATCCCAGCTTACCGCTTTCCTCTTGCCGCAAAATTCATTGAAGACCTCATTGATGTTGACCGCATTTGATCTGACCGCATGTGGTCATGAAAATTTGATGTTTAAAACAATCTTACTTTTATTATGGGTTTGTAACTTAAAACAACATTTCTATTTTGTGATCCTTATACTCCTATGCTTTAATGATTATTACTTGGAGTATGTTATTGTGTTTGATGCATTTCTATTCCTCAGTATTCACTTATTTTGAAAATGTTTCAAATATTATTTCTATCTTCTAGGATTAGTAATTTGTTTTTCTTTTTAGGACGATAGAAATCTATGACATTGGCTTAGAGTGTGCATTGACTTGGGACATGATATTTAATAAAATATTTATTCTTGAAAACATGTTTTTACCAAGTACAATGAATTAGCCTTTGTTATAGTAGGTAATGGTCTCAATCAAATAGGGGGAGATTGTTGGATATGCTTATTATAAACCACTCCTATTACCTAGATTTGATTGATCCCATAACCTTACTTTACTCTTTGTGGACTTTAAGATATATTGTAAGAAGTACTTGTACTTCATTTAGAATAGTCCACTTTATAGTTGAATAGGCTTAGCAGATTAGGACTTAATTTTTTCTAAGTCTGGAAAAATGAGGTAGGTCCTTTGCCTACCGCATGAAGACGCCTACCGCGGAACCAATGCTTGCCGCATATCCCAAGGTTACCTCATGCAGTCCATCTTGCCGCATGGTTCCATCCTACCGCAAGTTAACTCTACCGCATGGAACCATGGTTGAAGAAACTCAAGTTTGTTCAAACTTAACCATGGTCACACATGTGTCCTTACCTTGGTTAGTTTAGAACGTTGCAAATTCAAATTTCAAATTTGAATACAACTGTCATTTTAGTACAGTTGGACCACCATGACTCTGCAACAAAAGGACAACTCAGACTGAGCTCCAATTAGAAATCAACAGCTCATTGTCCTCCAAACTTGCCCTCCAAGAATTCAAACGGCTAGTTTCTCCTTCAAGGCTATAAATAGACCTTGAATTCTTCATTGAAGATAAGCTGAGATTCCAAGAGAGAAATTGCTGTTGAAATTCTTGGTGATTGAAGATCATACTCAAGATTTCTAGAATCCTTTGAATCTTCAAGCACTCAACCTTCAAGTCTTCAACAAATCTCCAGCAACCTTCAAGATCAAATCTCAAGCCTCTCAATACAAGATTCATTAGGCTCTAAAATCATATAGATTTCAAAGAGCTCTTGATTCTTACACACACTCACCCCGATTGATCAATCACATAGATTGAATCATTAGGGATACACTGGTCTAAGTCTAGGATTGTTCTTCATAGAAAATAGGAGTTAATTCAGTTCTTCATCTTTGTAATCTGTACTCAAGAGAATTAATACATCCTCCATTCAAAATCCAAGACTGACCATCTTGGTAAAGGACATAGATCTTTTAACAGATCGAACCTTTCCAAATCATTGTGTCATTTACTTGCTGCACTTTACCTTTCTGCAAATTTACTTCAAGTCTTGTTCATCTTGTTCATATTGTTCTTCACTTGTTCATATTAATCTTGTTTGTCTTTTAGTGTTTAATTTTTCAGATTTAAGAACAATTGTGAATTGTGTTTGTTTGTCTATCTCATTGCCTTAGCTAAATTCTGACTAACTTATCATTTGCCTAAAACCTCTGAGACACAAGTTTTCAATCTCTCAACCTACCTCACCCCTATCTACCGCAGATCTGCCTACCGCAAACTCACCTACCGCATTATCTGCCTACCGCATTATACTTGTCTAAAATCAACTCAACTTGTTTTTAACGAAAACTTCCGCTGTGCATTTTATACTTGACCGCGTAGTTTTTATCTACCGCAAAATTCAAGTGTAAGCATAAAGGTTGAATTTTGAAAAAGGGTTGAAATTTTAAATAGGCTATTCACCCCCCCCTCTAGCCTCTTTTCATACCCTTGTTGTGTCTCTGGGACCAACAATCACCATCTCAACCATCCATTACAATTTAAATCAATGGCCTTGAACATAGAAGCTAGCATATGTGATGTGGCAATGTTCTATTAGATCATAAATAATCACATGGATCAAAGCTAGATAAGATCTAGACCATCAAATACATGACAATGTAATTAGATCTAATGGCACAAAATTCACCCAATAAACCCTCTTCTAACCCATAAATCCAACAAACCATTCTCTCTCCTCTCAATTACCCTCATCAGCTCTCTCTACCTCACCAGGCATATCCCGATCCCTAATTCTTCCATAGCCGCCACCTCCCACTATCCTTCCCGACGCGACCATCACACCACCCCTTCTTTGAAACCCCCTCTCTCCCTCTCTCTAAAACCTTCTCTCTCACTCATCAAATGCTTCAACCCACCACCACACACACCACCGCCGATCTCCTCCCTTCCCAAACTCTCTTCACCGGCCGGCTGACATCTCTACCGCCATTACCGCCATCCACCACTTAGCCCACTCCCCGACCTATTCTTCTTCTCCCGTCTCTGGAGAAACTCAGATCTGAATATGCTTTAATCCACCTTTGCAAAAATTTGCCGGCTTACCTGACTTCACCACCGGAGGGAAAACTGTAGAAGAAATCGCTGGCCAGAGAGTTTCAACCGGAGAACACGGTCTGAGAGTGGCGGAGTTTTCGAGACAACACCGATGTTTTGGAGAATGAAGATGCAAATGATGTTTTTAAATTTGAGTGTAATTTTTGAGCATGAGTGTAACATTTTTAATTGATGTTTTAAATTTTAGTAGTTGTATCTTGATGACAATTTTTATTGATGTATTTTGATGGCTTCCAAAAATATGATGTATTTTTATATATTTCATTATATAATGTTTTAAATTTAATCTGTTTTATATGTACTCATTAAATTAATTATTAGCTAATTGTATTAACATTAAAATAATTTTGTGTAAATAAAATTATTCATTAGATAAACTATTTTAAAAATATACTCCGTATTAAATATATATGTATGATTTTTTTTTAAATAATTGACAAGTTTGGCGACGGAATATTTCCGTCTCTGAATTAGAGACAACCCCAATTCTGTCTCTAAAACAAAGACAAACTGTTCTGTCTCTAAATTAGAGACAACCACAATTCTGTCTCCAAATTAGAGACGCACCGTTCTGTCTCTAAAGTAGAGACCGATGCATCTGTCTCTAAATTAGAGACCGACTAGAGAGAAATTAATTAGCGACCAGTTTCCAACTACCGATTAGCTACCGAAAAAATCTGTCTCTAACCTAACTTTAGAGACAGAATCGTCGTTTTAGCTACCGATATTGCCGTCTCTAAATAGCTTTTTCCTTGTAGTGAAGGAAGCCTTGTAGTATAATTCTTGGCTTCTTCTATCTGGGGTATGTGCCATGGAAGATTTGAGGAACGTGCAATTGGAGTGCACAACAGTCCAACTTGTATAGTGTAGTCCCTCCGTCACATTTGAAATTACAAAAAGCATCCGTTCACGAGAATTAAGAGAAGTATAACGAGTCACTGCCTCGCGGAATGCTTTGAGATTTTCAGAATACTTTGAAATTCGCACACAACTTGCGAATTAAAGACAATGAAGAGAATGTCAAGATATGGGGTTATTTCTATGTTATCCACACCTATAAATTATTAGTACATGTTTAATTCGTTGGTTGTTGTTTACGTTCAGCATTGTATATGGCTACTGATTGTATTTTTCGAGTGTCAACCCTCATATTTGGTTTGAGCTACAAAGTTTAATGATAGCTACCCAACTCTTATAAATTCGCAATCGTAACTAATAAACTTTGGGATTGGTCTCCTGTAAAACGCGTTTTTCCTAATGGTTAGGAAAAACGTGTTTTTCAAAACCTTCTGGCTATCACTTTCAAAGGTTCTGACTATCAATCTCATATCCAGAAGACTTTATAATGATATCCAGAAGGCTTTATACTGATATCCAGGACCCTTCTGGCTATCACTTTCAAAGGTTCTGGCTATCAATCTCATATCCAGAAGGCTTTATATTGATATCCAAAACCCTTCTGCCTATCACTTTTAAAGGTACATGTCTATCAATCTCATATCCAGAAGGTTTTATATTGATATCCAGAACCGTTGAGAAGTTCTGATTATTTACAAAAATGCCATCGCGCGTTTTTTAAAGAAGTTCCACATATTTACAAAAATGCCACCGCGTTTTTTTTTAAAACACGTTTTACCAGAGAGTTAGGAAAAACGCGTTTTTCCCAAGATTTTTACTATGAAATATAATTATTTACTTCATTTGTAAATTTTCAATAGGATAATTAAAATTAATTAAAATTATTGTTATAGGTTTATTCATAATAATAAAGAAAAAAGAGAGACTGACTTTCCCCCCGAGAGAGGGAGTGTTAGTTTTCTGTTGGATTGAAAATATGAGAAAGCAACTGCTTAATCAAGGAGTATTATTACAAGTAGGGCTAGTGGTTATTAGATTTGGAAATGTTTTCATTGGAATCCGTTGATGGCTAAACGTAATTGTCCTTGCATGCATGAGTAATTAAATGGCTATCTTCCATGAACTTGATGTTCTATGTCTATGCCAGTTGGTTCGTCTTAGAAATTATGAGCCAACTTGACAATGACAAAAATAATTGAGTAAAGATTGAAAAGACCATTAAATTATTGTACTGTAAACGACTCAAGAACCTTAATGTTTTGGGGGATAGTCTTCTGTTTATTTAAAAATTTCTATGAATAATACTAGGGGCACAAAAAAGTCACAAAACTTTGTTCACAAAATTCTAAGTGTAATGATGTCTAATTGACTTCCAATTAAACTTTAAATTTCATTGCTTAAACTAATGCAACCAAGATATATATACAATCTCTTGTCTCTTATACCTGTCCATAATAAAGGAAGTCCAGTGACCAAAGGGTCAAAATTGATAAAATTACTAATTTTAGTAGGAAAATATTCTTTTTCTAAATTTGAAAGTGGTAAAATTAATATAACTCCAAAATTAAAGGGTCTAAGTAACCACCTTAAGCACATTGTGGCATCACAACTGTTTACACAACCTTCTAAGTGCACAATATATGCTCTTAATCACGACAAATGAGCTTTACATCTTGATTACATATATATATATTCAGAATAATTTGATGTTGATATCCATAATGTTTGTTGGTCATGATCTTCTTCAAATGTGCTTCAAAAATTACATCCAAAAGGCTTTATATTCATATTCAGAAAGCTTTATATTGATATCCAGAACCGTTCGAGAAGTTCTGATTATTTACAAAAATGCCACCACGCGTTTTTTAAAGAAGTTCCATAAATTTACAAAAATGCCACCGAAACACGTTTTCCCTAAGACATAGGAAAAACACGTTTTACTCAAGATTTTGGCTATAATCATGTTCAATCTAGCTCCATAATTATTCTCAATTTCGCTCTATCATAAATATCGACATGAGACATTTGGCTCATCCATTCCGCCCGTCCGATTACCATATCGGTCAATTTTCTCATTCTAGCATCATGCCCTATCACAATCTTAGCATCCCAAATCCTCATTTCACTAATGTGTTCTACTCACAAACACCTTATCATTTATCTTGCGTGCCGCCTTAATCATGGACATGTTTGGATCTATCAAGTATATAAGTTGGCACCCGCCTAAAATGGAAACGATTGTAACCCGCAATTAACATTTTTCCACATGAAATGTGACATATAAAACTGATTAAAGTAAACTTGGACCACTAATGTTGAGTGCCAAATCCGTTAACGACCAAGTCACAAGGGAAATAAGGCACTTTTTGTTGAAATTTCTTGGCTCCCCGGCCCCATTATTGAAATTGAACCTTTTTTTAACGTGGAAGGCAATTTCAATTTTGAACACGTGAATTACTCTCCCTCCGCAGTCCGCACAAAACTAGAGATTGTATTTTCTTTCTTTTTTTCATACTCCTTCTTTTCCAAATTGATAGTTTTGTTTGACTTTGAAAGATTTGGTAGTTAGAACAGTCGGACAAAAATACAGAGTATTGATGTCAGTCCAGATGTGATTACACCAAGGACTGCACAAGACAGAATTTGCAGCGGAAAATAAAGTGAACACGGGTTATTTAACACATCTATAGCAGCTTGCTATACACAACAAAAACTTCTCTTTATTCAAACGCTATGACTTCTACAAAACTTTGGAGGCATTGGAACGAGCTTCAGCTAGAGCAATGCTATTAGCCATATGTTGCTGTTGAATTGACAAATTCATTTCAAACATGGTCAAAATACTCACAAAATGTGACATTCCGAAATTAAGTTGATCAATTTAGTTTTAAAAATAGAAATAAGTAAAATAAATATTTTATTTTGGGACGGAGAGTGTAATTATAATCAAATTAATCGATAAACGAAAATAGAAAATAGATATTTTATTAAAAACCAAGATAAAGACGTTTTTAATTGAATAGTAATTTTTGGTGGGACCCATTAGTTAGTCTAAGGCATGCAAAGTTGACAGCAAATAGTATGTGGTGTAAGAAGTGTTACTAAGAGGGACTTTAGCTCGAGTTGAGATCTCCTGGACCACTTTTATGTGCCACTCCATATACCATTTCTAATCCAACCGTTAACATGTTTGAATATATCAATAATATTTTAATCTCCATAACTGTTAGCCATTAGATTACTTGTGGCACATAGAGTGGCACACAAAATGGTACAGAAGATTTGGACTTCTTTAGCTCATGACCCATCCTAAGTTTCTAGACACTATTTAATAACAAAGTTTACTCAATTTGTTTCATTTGGACGTGAACTAAGGCTGAGACCAAGAAAAATATGTGATTTTAATCACACTTTCTTACTTTTCAAACATAGTTAAATTTCAAGTATTGATTTTGAAGTCTTATATTTGAAAATTGGACTAACTTTCTAGACAAATAAAAAAAAAGAAAATTAAACTACTATTTTAGGATGACTCGAGTATCAAAATAAGGTTTTCATTCGTAAATGGCAAGTTAAGAATTATGTTTTGTACAATTTTGTCTTCATAGTATACGTACAGTAAAAAGATACTCCCTCCGTCTCAGTTTAAGGTTCTTAGTTTTTTTTGCTGTTTCTCTGAAGCAACTTTGAGCAATAATTATTGGTTAATCCAATTATCTTAATGAAGATCTAAAAGTTGTTATTGATAGTATTTATAATGGTGTACCAATAACAAGTTTTAAAATTTTCATTACTTGCTCAAAGTTCTTTTAAATAAGTTTCTAAAAAACTAAGAACCTTAAACTGGGACAAACTAAGAACCTTAAACTGGGACGGAGGTAGTAACATATTTTTTACTCACTTAAATGATGAATATTGTTTTGAACAATCATTTTATCAACTCTTTTGAATCGTTTACTTATTTTTATTGTTCTTTTTTAATAAGAATAATACTAGGGGCACAAAAAAGTTACAAAATCTTGCTCACAAAATCTTAGGTCTCATGATTTTATTGGTGTTTTTAAGTAGAGTGTGACGTGTCCATTATCGATGTAACCAATAAAATATCGTTACATCATGTTGTGAGCAAGATTTTGTAAACTTATTTTGTGCCCCTGCATTGCTCAAAGTTACATAATAAATAAAGGTAAGAACCTTGCTCCGAGAATTAAATTGTTGACTTTTCTGAAGATGCCGAGTACATTTGAAACATAATTTATGGGCGTTAAAAGCGAATTTTTTTTCAAATAATAGCTTTGGGAAATTTTATGTACCAAAGTACCACCCAAATTCAATTATGTACCAAAATGACATCCTTTTGTGAAATCGGCACTGGTAATGATGATTTTAACCTGAAAACGGCACTACCAGTGCCGTTTTTACGCTTGAATAAAATCCTCATTTTGACTTCTCCACCGGCTTGGTTTTGGGTGGGTTTTGGGTTGGTTTTGGGTTGGTTTTGGGTGGGTTAATTAAGTGGAGGGATTAGTTAATTAAGCCACAGGCGCTGACAAAAAAAAAAAAAAAAAAAAAAAACAAAAACGTAAAAGCGTTACTAGTAGTAACGTTTTCTTCAAAGTTTTTGATTAATTCCGAAAACGTCATTGGCAGTGACGTTTTTACCCTTAGATAAACCACCATTTCCCAAACATTATTTTCAACTCTCTTCTTCTCTCTCAGTTTCCGCATTATTTTCACTCTCTTCTTCTCTCTCATTTCATTCTTATCCAAACTCAAGTGCTGAAAAAAAAATTGCAAATTTCTCTAGGTGAAGATTCAAAGCATTTAAGGTATATTTTAATCTTTCTTATACGTGTTAATTTGTTTAATATAATTAAATTTCGAGTTATTAGATGCTTTTTTGTTATATGCATTGCTAATAAATTAAGATTTTGACAGTCGAATTCATTTGTTTAGGAGTACATATGAGTGGAGTTCCACTTATTTTCATGTGCTACTGGGGAGGAGATGATGAAAACCCGTTTGAAGGTAGCCATTTTGAACAGGGGCCGAAATGTGCACTTAAAGCAAAAACTCGATGGAGGTACAAAAAATTGATTAAGAAGTTATATAAGAAAATTGGGGTAGATCGAACCAATGTTAAGTTGAAAGTTATTTGTAGATATCTTCATCTGGTCGGCAATGGGTTTGCAAATTACATTCCGTTTCCAGTCGAGAATGATATGGGTATGGAAGTCATGTTTGATGTTTCTGCTCAATTAGGTGGGATGAGTAGCTTGCAGTTGTATGTTGTCATGAATTTTGTTGATAATGTACCTTCTAATGAGTTTGAAACATGAGAGGAGCCGATACAAAATGAGTATTTTCATGACATGGATAACTTTCAGATGGGTTCTTCAAGTTACTACCCTGAGAGAGATGTTGATGAGTTTGAAACACATGTGGAAGAGGAAGAGGAAATGGAAGTGGGGGAGGAAGAAGAGGTAGAGGAACGTGAAGATGATGATGATATAGATTATGAAGCTCATTTCCTTGAAAATGAAGAGGGTGATTCTGGATATGAAGATTGTGCGCGTCCAACTGATGTTAGCGACAATGAGGGTGATGATGGGGAAGGTGATGATTTGGGAGCACACATGATTACTTTTAATGAGCCGCAGAATCAACTGTATGATAGAGGAGACAATCAATTTTACCGTGATATTGGGGAAGGATCGGAGATTTATGATGATAGTCAATATAAGTTTTCAGAATGGGATGCGGAGAAAGATGAAATCGCCAAAGGTATTCGCTTCTCAAAGAAGATTGAAGTGCAGTATGAAATAAAGAAGTATCATATTAAGAAAAATCTGCGGTTCAGGGTGAAAAGGAGCACAACGCGAAAGTGGACTATTGAGTGTTTGGTGAAAGAGTTTCCATGCAATTTTTATGTGAATGTGAGCATGAAGAATGGTGGGTATTGGGAAGTAACTAAGTACAACGGTCCACATTCTTGCTTGGCATCAGATGTTACCGGAGATCATCCCAACTTAGATGCTCAGTTTATAGGACGAGAAGTTATGGAATTCATCAAGGCTGATCCTGAGTACAAGATTGCGCTTGTTAAGGCAACAATAAAAGCAATGCATGGTAAGGATATTTCATATCGGAAGGCATGGTGTGGCAAACAAAAAGCCATCGCTCAAGCATTTGGGGACTGGGAAGAGTCTTACAAAAAGTTGCCACGTTTGTTAGGAGCTATTCAAAAGTGGAACCCTGGCACCATTGTGGAGTATTCTAATTGTCCTCATGTTGGTCCTCCAGGGGCGTTTGACCGTGTGTTTTGGGCATTTGGCCCTTGTTTGGAAGCATTCTCTCATTGTCGTCCTGTCATTTCTGTTGATGGCACTTTCTTGCATGGAAGATATAAAGGGGTAATACTTATTGCTATGGGTGCTGATGCAAATGATAGTTTACTTCCACTTGCTTTTGCTATTGTTGAAAAAGAGGACCATCCAAACTGGTATTGGTTCTTACATCTTGTTATCAAACATGTTATTAGGGGTCGAGAAGTTTGTTTGATATCTGATCGTCATAGTGGCATCCTTGCCACGGTTGGAGATAATTCATGGCCACGAACTGTTGTGCACAGGTGGTGCATGTTGCATTTGCGAGCAAATTTCCTTTATGCTCACAAGGGTGTAGGCTTGAAAGATCTTTATTGGCGTGCTGTTAGCGCCACCCAGGACAGGAAGATGAAAAATTTTATGGCTCAGATTCGTATAATCAATCCCGAGGCAATTAAATGGTTTGAGTTGTTGGATGCGAGAAAGTGGTCATTGGCGCATGATTCTGGATATAGGTACGGCATTAAGACTACCAATTTGTCCGAAGTTTTTAATGGTGTCATGAAAGGAGCACGGGGGATGCCTATTTCAGGAATTGTTGAGACTGCCTTCTATAGGTGTGTGGAATACTTTCAGAATAGACTCTCAGGATCAATAAGGGCATTAGGGGGGTATCCTGGTAACCCCAACATAAATGCGAGACTACAGTTCAGTCAAATGGTTCAACTTAAATATGACTTCAACTTGAAGAAGGCTGGCTATCATCATGTTATAAGGTTTAACAATACGTCAATGGGGGTTTATCAAGTGACAACTGGAAAACGCGGTGAAAGAGGTGGAAGGGTTCAAGTCGTGGAGTTAGGTCCTCGAACATGCACTTGTGGCAAATGGGTGCAATATCATTACCCTTGTTCCCATGCTCTTGCGTGCTTCAAAGCCCAACATGTCGATGGTTTGAATTTCATTGATTCCTTTTACAGTCTTGAGGCGTACTACAATACATGGAGGGGCACTTTTAATCCGATCCATGACGAGGCTTATTGGGATGTAGATGGTCGTGTCCCAAGTTTTTATCCTAACCCGATGCACCGACGTGATAAGAAGCAAGGAAGACCTAAATCAAGGCGGATTAGAAATAGGATGGATTGGCAGGTGGAGAAAAGGAAGTTTCGTTGCGGGATATGCAAGGGAGAAGATCACACTAAAAGAAGGTGTCCAACTATTAGGGAGCAGAATTAAATGTAATTTTCTAGTACTTGTAATATGTTTGTTTAACTATTCGTGAATGTTTGTTTTATTTGAACTTTGAACTTGTAATATGTTTAGGTATTATGTTTAACTATTCGTGAATGTTATTTTATTTGTTAAACTTAAATTACTAAGTGTTATTATTTTAATTGAACCTGTAATATATATATTTACTTGTGAATGTTATTTTATTAAGTGTTTGAAAAAATGATGCGGAATATTGGTTTTTTACTTGATAAAAAATAACATGTCCAACAAATACTTCATTAATCATCGCAAACACTTACTGACCACATCCCGGTCACGTAGGAAAATATTACATAAATAAAAATATTCAGTGACCACATCCCGGTCACATAGGAAAATATTACATAAATAAAAATATTCAGTGACCACATCCCGGTCACATAGGAAATCCAACATAAATCCAAATATTTCATGTCCAACAAATTAACTTAACAATCCTTAGGGAATACCTTAAAAACATTGGAAAGTGTAATGTTAAGGACTTTTTTTGAGCGTGAGACGGCGAAGACAACAACCTAATAGATCAACAAAACAAAACATTTAGAACAAAATGTTAAGGAAAATATCCTTAAGGAGTGCAATGTTAAGGAAAATATTTCATACCTGCTTAAGAATCAGAACAGCACCAACACCTATGTCACTTCCATACTCACTTTCCTTAACCACTTTGTCACCAATGGTAGCTTCAATTGTATCCGTAGGATCCTTCAAAGTCACAAAAAGAGAGCCAGAATCACTTCGTGTGCACTCCTTGACAACAACAACAACCTAATAGACCAAAAAAATAACGACCAATTATTTTTAAATATTAACCTTAACTATAAATAATGTTTATATTATACCTGTTCCACCCTGTCATATTTATCACATTTCTCCTTGATCATTTTCAACGGATAATATGTACCCTCTGCAGTGAGATAATCCATTGCAGATAGCCAAGGTCTGCGCTGGAAATGATCATCCTCCACCGGCTCTTCAAGCTTTCTCCTTATGGCCTCTTGGGTCGACTGGGGGGGTCCTTGAGAGGCGTGAGTTTTTCCGGAGCGATGCCGACGCATGGCGGAATGTGCGACACCGGCGGGACCAGGTATAATATGAGGGGGTGGAGATTCTAACTCTCGTTCGATTTGAGAGAGATTAGATTGCGGATTAGAGGGTTGACTGGGATGACCAGGAAGAGGTTATCGTCCAAGATACCAACGGGGGAGTGATGGATCCATTTTGACAGTTATAAATCTTCTTTTGAGAGATATGAATTAATTTTGAGAGGGATGGATGAATTAGTTTTGAGGTCACCGAGCCTTTTAAAGGGAAAGTATTCTGAATAAAAACGGCATTGCCAGTACCGTTTTTGACAGTTTTGATAAAATCGGGCTTAGTAGTGCCGTTTTTGACAGTTCTGATAAAAACGGTATCAGTAGTACTGTTTTTGACAGCTCTGATACATCTATTTTTGGGACTTATGTCTAGTCTTTTCGATGTACCTGTCTCAAAATTCATGAAATCTAGAAAGTGATGGTTACAGATCATTTTTTTTACCCTCAGATTTATACCCACAAAAGATCCATTTTATTCATAGACATACAAATATTACATCAATCCAAATATGTAGTGACCACATCCCGGTCACATAGGAAATCCATCAGGGATATGCAGATGGGGTGTAATTGTTAGGAGGATTACGTGTCCTTTCACCTCTCCTACGTAAAAGGTTAGAAAAAACACGACCCATTCGTGATGTGGAAGTTTGATGTGATGACGATGCTCTACCCTGAGTGGGGTTTATATGAGTCGTACCACTACCAAAAGATGAAAACTTCGGAAACGACGTCGGAGGTAGACCAAAGCTTCGCCTTCGATAATCACTATCTGGAGGAGGAGTTGGAGTATAATCCATTTGAAAGCTTCGCCTTCCAGTCCCACTCCCAGAAGCATGTGATGTAGAACCCATCCATGGAGGTGGAGTATAATCCATCTGAGTGATACCGCTCCGGGGAGGAATCCTAAAGGTGTTTGGATCCCTGGCATCGTCCTCCTCATTCTCTGCCTCCTCTCTATCCTCTTCCTCATCATGTAACCCCATATCCGGCTGTATCTCTGGATCTCCATGAACGTGTCGAGCATGTCTACGAACCCGATTTCGCCTTTGTGGCACCCCTTGGACACGATCTGCTGGTGGTGGTGGAGCTTCGGTGGCATCCAGTCGTTTCAGCTCATTAGTAGCTGCTAAGGATTCTGTGATGAAACGACGAGTAAGAAGTAGGTGTTCTGAGGCTGGGCCGTTTAGGCCTCCCATAGCTATGGCATTCTCATTGGATTGGTATGCGCGCTGAAGGTTTTGAATCTGTCGAAATCAATTAAAGATGATATAGTTATGACGATAAAATAGTAAAACAAAAAATTGGTAAAAGTGTTGTGTAGTATTTAGCTTACCAAACCCTCGTATCGACTACCATGTGCCGTGTACCCCTCCCCCTCTACATCATTTGGATGCTGGATCAATAACCGGGTAATCTGTCTGTACCATGACATATAGATATGGGTGTAATGTACATCCTCGACACCATACTGCCCAGCAACAACCATATGATTTCGGTTGTTCCACAATCCTATGTACTGTCTGTGGAAGACCACCCAATCAACCTCTGACCGACCTCGCCGATCAAGTTCATGCAGGTACGTACTCGTGTCACATGCCGCAGGTATAGGTTGTAACAACCCGAACTGCCTCATAACGCGATCTGGAAGGTGCCACTCAACCCTATCAAAACAAATAAGGGGCACCTTCGTTCTCCATATACCCTGTCCCTGCAAGCAATAATCTGGAACTTGGACACCTTCGTATGGCCGCCACATAACCTGACTCTCAGTCAGATACGCTAGTTGATCTCGGTATCCATGCAGGTTGTGCCCGGTAATATGTGTAAACGACAAAGGACCTTGCCACCTACATATGGAGCAATTGACATAAAAAGTAGTAAATAAAAAACCTCATAAATAAATAACATATTTTGTGCAGTTAGTGAAGTAATTTTAGAATACCTGCAACCATATGGCAAGAATTGACCATCTTGAAGTATGGCATCTCCCCGTGTCCTTCTTGATCGTGTACACAACAACCTTTCCCAAGCCCAAAGCTGCAACCAATAAAGATAAAAATATCTGTCACGTACAACAAATATTTTATTCACTACTATAATACAGTATAATTAAATATAATTGACATACCTGTACTATTGTTAAAAATCCAGCACAGCCTTTCGAATCGGGCTTCGTCGCTACACATAGCTCCCGATACAAAAAGGCTAAAACCGCACTACCCCAACTGTAATTCTTAATCGTGTCCACGTTTCTAAGCAGTGGGAGGTATATCAACTTAACCAAAGAATTGCTTGTATCCGGCATCAGATATGCCCCTAAGCATAACAAAATATATGCCCGAGTATACATGTCAATCAAATCGGGGGAGGCATCCTGGGGAAGCGCTCCGAACAAAGGCAATTGTTCCATAATCCACTTAATCGACAATCTACCACCTTTCAAGTCTTCGGGTTGTGGTTGAATCCCAAGTAACTCTACGCATAACTGAATCCATTCGGGTTTTGTCTTGGTGGTTTCGGAACTTGTCACAGCTACCCCGTCTATAGGAAGGTGTTGGTCCCAAAGACACAACAAGGGTATGAAAGGAGGCTAGAGGGGGGGGGTGAATAGCCTACTTAAAATTTCAACCCTTTTTCAAAATTCAACCAAGTGCTTACAATCTTGAGTTTGCGGTTAAGTAATAAACCGTGCGGTCAAGATGTAATATGCACAGCGGAAGTTTTTGATAGAAATAAGGTAAGGTTGTTTTTTTTATGAAAATCTCTAAGTGGATTCTTTCTCACGGTCAGGTAGTTCCGGTCAAAAAAGATGCGGTCAAGGATTTGCGGTCAGAGATTTGCGGTCAGATGGTTGAGATTGAAAGTTGTTGTCTTAGAAGTTTTTGGCAAAGGATAAGTTAGTCAGATTTTAACTTAGACAATGAGGTAGACAAACAAACACAATTCACAATTGTTCTTAAATCTGAAAGATCAAACACTAAAAGACAAACAAGATTAATTTGAACAAGTGAAGAACAAGATGGACAATACTTGAAGGTAAATTTGCAGAAAGTAAAATGACACAAGTATTTGGAAATGTTCGATCTGTTAAAAGATCTACGTCCTTTACCAAGATGGTCAGTCTTGGATTTTGAATGGAGGTATATATTGATTCTTGAGTGTACAGATTACAGAGATGAAGCTTTGAATCTACACCTACTTTCTATGAAGAATAAATCCTAGACTTAGACCAGTGTATCCCTTTTGATGCAATCTATGTGGTTGATCAATTGGGGTGAGTGTGTGTGTAAGAATCAGAAGCTCTTTAAAATCTAAGTGATTGTAGAGCCTAATGAATCTTAAGTGTTACAAGGCTTGAGATGACTTGAATGTTGCTGGAGATCTTTGAAGGTTTGAAGGTGAGTTCTTTGAAGATTCAAAGGATTCTGGAAATCTTGAGTATGATCTTCAATCACCAAGTATTTTAACAGCAATTTCTCTCTTAGAATCTCAGCACAGTTCAATGAAGAACTTAAGGGCTATTTATAGCCTTGAATGACAAAATAGCTGTTGGATTTACTTGGGCTCCAAGTTGAAGGACAATGAGCTGTTGAATTCTGATTGGAGCTCAATCTGAGTTTGTCCTTTTTTTGCAGATAAGAGGTGGTCCCACTTAGATGAATTTCAAATTTGAATTACTTGGGATCCAAGTTTTGCAACGTTCTAAAACTAACCATAGTTTAACCATGGTTAAGTTTGAACAAACTTGGGTTCTTGGACAACTTCATCATTTGCGGTCAAGGCCTCACGGTCGAGTGGCTTGCGGTCGAGCGGTCAAATGTGACCTGTCAAGATATGCCACAAAGCTCACGGTCACTGACTTCCGGTCAAGTGATTCACGGTCAAGTGGTCTTCCACGGTCAGGTGGTCTACCACGGTCAAGTGAATTCACGGTCAAGGTAAAATTCCAGACTTAGAAAATTTTCAGCCTATCAATCTAAAGCTTATACTATCAAAGTGGACTATTCTAAAAATGAAGTTTAACACTTCTTACAATATATCCTAAAGTCCACAAAAGATAAAATTAGGTTATGGGATCAATCAAATCTAGGTAATAGGAGTGGTTTATAATAAGCATGCCCAACAGAAGGCCACATAACATGCCAACATCCTCCAGGGTGATTGTCATCTCCCCAACTGGCAAATGAAAAGTGTGGGTCTCTTGACGCCATCGCTCAATCAAAGCCTCTATCAAGGCCAATCATATTTGAAATGGCCTAGGCTATATGCTCCGAAAAACCCCACATCTAACAGTTTTTGTTTTATCCTAATATCCAAATCCTTAGGCAGATCCGGACCACGCCTACATCTAAGACTCTCAACGTCTTGTTGAGCCCAAATATAATGAGATCGGTGGGATGTCTGTAATGTAAGTACAGACATATCCAATGGCCCGGGATCAACGAAGGGTCTGTGTTCATGTTGGTCCATCTAAAACAAACAACAATACCATAGTTAAATTGCTAAATAAATTAACAAAAACAAATTTTAACTATATAATTAATCATCGTTTGATGCAACAAAAGAAACGTGTGAATCCCGTTATATTTCTAACAGAAACGAGGCTGCTCCGTTAAATTTATAACAGAAACGTGCGAATCCCGTTAAATTTCTGGCATTTTCAGTTAAGTTTTTGTCTTAAAGTGGCATTTTTTTGATCTTTCTAACAAATAAACACATCAATTTAACATATATTACCAAATTAAAAAAAATGAGGCTGATCCGTTAAATTTCTAACAAAAACTTGGCTGCTCCGTTAAATTTATAACAAAAACGTGCGAATTCTGTTAAATTTATAACAGAAACGAGTCTGATCCGTTAATTTTTTTAACAAAAACTTGGCTGCTCCGTTAAATTTATAACAAAAACGTGTGTATCCCGTTAATTTTCTGACATTACAGTTAACTTTTTGACCGAAAGTGGCATTTTTGTGATCTTTCTAACAAATAAATTAACCTAGTGTCAAATTACTTCAAAATCACAAAAACGTTACTACGAGTAACGACTTCAAAATCACAAAAACTTATTAAAACAAACTAATTAAAAAAATGAATAATACTAACCTTATGATTTTAAAAACGTTACTACGAGTAACGACTTCACCAAAATTTTTGCAAATTTCCTCTTCACTTTCTCAGCTCAACAATGGAAGTTTTTTTTTTTTTTTTTTTTTTTAAATTTCGTGTGTGCTGTGTGAAGAAGGGAAGGTGTGCTAGGGTTTAATAAAGGAAGGGAAGGAAGGGGTGGGTGGGTGGGTGACAGCCCGTGAGAGTCGCCAGAAAAAGTCAGAAAACGTTACTGACAGTAACGCTTTCTTCTTCAGAAAACGTTAATGCCAATAACGTTTTCTTCTTTACACTTTTGTCTTTGTCAGCCACTGCAAAGTGCAAACGCTAACCTCATCTTGATTAACCTTAAACCCTCCACTTAATTAACCCACCCAAAACCAACCCGAAACCCACCCAAAACCAAGCTGGCGGAGGAGTCAAAATGGGGATTTTGGTCAAGCTTAAAAACGGTACTGGTAGTGCCGTTTTCAGGCTAAAAACGTCTTTACCAGTGCCGACTTCACAAAAGGATGTCATTTTGGTACATAGTTGAATTTGGGTGGTACTTTGGTACATAAAATTTCCCAAAGCTATTATTTGAAAAAAAATTCGTTAAAAGCAGTGCTCTTTCTATTACAAAAGTATACTCCCTCCGCCCTATTTGAAACTTCACCATTTTGGTGATGACACGCAAATTATAGCAAGTGATGAGTGTAAAAAGGATTGTGAGAGGAAATAAGTTAGTGGGTATGACATGTGGGGTCTCCAATTTATATATGCGAGAGGAGAAAGTTAGTGAGTATGACAAGTGAGCCCCATAATTTAAGTATGTGAGAGGAAGAAGTGAGTGAGTATGACAAGTGGGGCCTACATTTTTTACCATTTTAGGAAATAGTGAAGCTTTTAACGTGACACCCATTTGGATAATTGGTGAAGCTTCAAATGGGACGGAGGAAGTACTTAATATACATGAATTGGGTCCAAACCCCGAACTTTTAGTATAGAATGGAAAATTAGACGTGGCTTGACCTAAACCTCATTTGCATCTTATATGTTCACTAGGGAAGAAGTCAAGATGCTCTAACTAAAACGACACTTGACATTTACTTGATTTAATAATAATTCAGTTTTTTTTTTTTTTTTTTTTTTTAGCAATAATTCAGTTTTTCTTTTGAAAGATAATAAAATTCAGTTAAAAATAATGAAGAGAAGGCTTCGTGGAATGACTGCGTGTACAAAGTGTGTTGTTAATTAGGCAGCCACGTGGATGCGGGTGAATGGTGTGGTTAGACTTTTTTTTTTTTTGGGCCTGGTGTGTGGTTAGACTTTAATTTATGAAGGCCTTTGGTTTGCAATTTAGTACTCATTCCGTCCCACTCGAATTAGGACAAATTTTCATTTTAGGTGTTACATTTGAATTAGGATAACCCAAAAATGAAAGTGTTTTATTTAGTGGGACCCACATTCACACTCACAATAACTTTCCAATCATTATTCTCTACCCTACTTTATCTTTCCTATTTCACTTTCCATACTCATAACACATACTCCACTAACACTTTTTCCTTAATCCCGTGCCAAACACAAAAATCCTAATTCGGATGGGACGGATGGAGTATTTTCCAAATCTCATTTTATTTTGTTTCAAATAAAAAAATCTCGTTTTATTGCAAGAAACATATTCATGCTTTTTGACTTCTTATAAAAAGAGTAGGCTTCTCTCTCAAAAAAAAAAAAAAAAAAAAAAAAGAGTAGGCTAATAACACTTGTGGACAAGTGTGCTTAGCCCCACAGTATAAACCAGTGGGAAAGCCAAATTTTAGTAGTTACTATAGTCTTTTACTCCATAATTTTTTCTTAATATACTTAGGCCAATTGCAATTTGGTTACCTGAGTTTTACAAAAATTTGCAATTGGTTACCAGTTTGTTTTACCAGGTTTGTCAAGGTTGCTATCCGACTCTTAAATTTACTAAACCGGAGCAATTGGTGTAAATCCCGTTACCCAGTTAAAAAACTAACAAAATCTCACCATGTACGATTCACGTGTCTTTTAAATGAGGGTAAAAATGTCATTTCTGCAGAAACGAATCTCACCGTGAACAAGTCGTACCCTTTCCGATAATTCAGCCGTCGCCGTTAATGTTATTTACAAGCCGCTAAACGGGCCAAAAACGTCCCCAAAAGCAACAATTTCGCCCGCCACCAAACCGACCACCACAAACTATCACAGCTCCCCACACCAGAATCCTCATCCGACGCCGTAGACGACGATCCAGGCGACTCACAATCATCGGACAAATTCTTCAATGCATCCGTTGTACAAGGTGCGGCGGGCATGGACCATGGAGCAGCCCGCCCGCCAGCTCCTCTTCCACTCCCAGCGCGACACGTGTTATTTTTTAAAAAAAAACTTCAATAACTTTAAAATGCTATATCTTGAGATTTATAACTCATAAAAAAATTAAAAAATACCGTTGTGTTCGTCTCGACGAGACGAATAAAACTACATAGGTCATGATATGGTTTGATTTTTTTAAAAAAATATAATTTTTTACACATAAAAAGTTTGAGCTGCTCTTTCAGCTAAGATGTAACACTCTGTTCTGATAAAAGTAACAAATTCATCTTCAAAATGTAACACGAAAACTGTTAAATGTAACAGCAGTTTTTTACAACAAAAAAATGGGTTTACATTCCAATTGTTACTTTCTCAATAAAATATTGTTACATTTCATATAAAATGTTACATTTAAGAATATAAACTGTTACAATTGAGAAAAAAAAAATGTTACATTCATTTTTTATAAAATGTAACATTAGTTTTAGTTGTCAATCATATGTTAATTTTAGGTGAAAAAAAGTGTTACATTTGAAAAAAATGAGTGTTACATTCCTTTATAGAAAGTGTTACACTAATTTAGTTGTCAATCTTTAATTTATTGAAGCAAAATTGTGGTACATTTTTGGAAAAAAAAGTGTTACATTTGAAGAAAAAAAGTGTTACATTTCGTTATAAAAAGTGTTACTTTTGTTGGGGGGAAAAAAAATTGGGATTGCAAAAAAAAAAAAAAAAAAAAAATGGCGGCTCGGCTCCTTGCGCCGTCGCACGGCGTGCGGCGGCCGCACAGGAGAGTCGCTCCAAACATCGCCACGAAACCCCTCTGATCCCATCAAAACAACATAATCGCCCTTGGACTCCTCAACCCCAAACTTTTTCGTCACCGCACCATCATTTTCCTCATACGTCATTACCATCCAATCAACAAATCAAAAAAATTCCGTCCGGCGAACCCTAATTCGAGAGTTCAAATTAGCCGTTAACACTTCTTTTCCTTCTCTTTCTTTTAACAATTTCCTTCCTTCCTTCCTCCTTTTGCTTCTCTCTCTCTAAAATAGGAACTAATCAAACCCTAGAGAGAGATGAAATTGATGAAAAGCAACAACAATGGAGGATGGAAAGAAATCGTGGACTGAAAGAGAAGGGATGCTGATTGTGAAGGTGTGTTTTTGATAATCGAAAAGAAAACGGAAATGGAGAACGGAGGAAGGGTCGTAATCAACGATTATTAAGAGTGTTTTAACCTTTTTTTTAGTTTGTTCAATTACTCCCTCCGTTTCTGCAGAAATGACATTTTTACCCTCATTTAAAAGACACGTGAATCACACATGGTGGGATTTTGTTAGTTTCTTAACTGGGTAACGGGATTTACACCCAATTGCTCCGGTTCAGTAAACTTAGGAGTCGGATAGCAACCTTGACAAACCTGATAATCAATTACAAAATTTTGTAGAACTCAGGTAACCAAATTGCAATTGGCCCATATACTTAATATAAGTTCGAATAAATGTCAAGGTTTGCGATTCATTAGAACCGGACTGGAACCGGATTATTAGACACCGAGAGCTACACCTTTTCGATGGATTTTCTCGATGGATTGATAAACGTGAAGTCAATTTTTAATATTGAAATGATGGATGACCACGACTTCAGTATTTGAGATTTCCTAGTGGATTTGACTAGTATTACAGTGATCTGGAGGATATGACCAGTTCTATTATTTCTAGTGGATATGTCAAGTTTCACCAATATAGTGGATTGACTAATCGAGTCTGTTTGACTTTATGTGTTTCGATGTTAAAATTGATACACCCTGGATTGCATAGAATATTTGTGAGCATACGTGTAATATCTATTTGTGAGTATATGTGTATAGTCTTGATGCTCTTGAGTTCTATTTGTTGATTATATATGTTATAATCTTGATCAGTAAACTTCGAGGACGAATTTTCTTTAAGGAGGGGAGGATGTAACGCCCGTCCTAATTTTTGTTAAATTCTTGACTTGCTTGTTAAATTCTTGACTATATGCTATTTTATTTGAATTAATTATTTAACTACTTTAGAAAATTAAGGTGGTTAAATGTCAAAGTTGAAAGTTTAGGGGCCTTTTTGTCAAAGTTAAAACTTGAGGGGCCTAGTTGCAATTCTTGGATAGTTGCAAGTATATCTTGGGTTGCCTTCTTCTTAGAAAGCATTTTACCCAAATCATTCTCGTACTTTCCTCTGTTTCATAAAAGGGAGTTCAGTTTTACCCTATTCTCGACTCCTCGCGATTAATTATCCCTCTGTTCGTGATTCTGATCCCGGATAAATATTCGTGGCGCTGAATAGAGCGTTCCAGGCCGATCAGAAATTTATTTGGGTAACCTTGATTTTGGACTAGGTAAGTTATTAGCTCCCCCTTACTTGCAATAACATGCATATATGTTATTCCCGATACTTGTTCTTGTTAAAATTGTGTTTTGAGCAATTTTTGTGATACTTGTAATTTTGGGACGAAGGGAGTATAAATATACTGCGTACGTATGAAAGAAACTTGAAAAAAAAATGTTTTAAACTTGGTTACCCTCCTGGGTTTGTTAAGTGGATTAGTAAAAAAGTTACTCCTATTCGTGAGACGGTAAAATAGTAACTTGATTTAAATATTATTAAAAAAATTGTACCATTATTTGTGGTACGGGGAAATGAATGGAAGTATCCCTAAATGATTATATTAGTATATTAGAAAATTATACTTATACTTTTTGGGACGGTGAAATTCTTAAATGGAATAAAGGAAAATTATTCTATTGTTTGTGGGACGGTAAAAAGAATGAAATATACTTGAAAGTAATGTTCTGAACTTGTTTGGATGTTATGGGTATTGCCTAAGGGTTAGTAAAAGTATACTCCTACACTTGGGACAGAGAATTTGGAAGTATTCTTGGTCTAGGTTTAGGGTACTACCCTAGATGGCCTAGATGAGTGTTGTAGAACACTCTAGTACTGAAAAATAGTTCCTTTGTGAACAAATGAAATGTGGACTTAAATCATAATTAAATGATAACTTGAGTATAAGAGTAGTAACTCTTTTATGTGTCTTGAAGTTAATGTTTGTGTACCTTGGGGGCACCAACTAATGTCTTGAGCTTGAATGTCCTAAGAAAAGGATTTGGAAATTAGTACGTGAAAGATGTATAATTCATCTTCCTAGCTTGAACTTGAAATATAAGATAATTAACTCTTGTACATGTTTAACCATCCAAAGAAATGGATTGAGAACTTGGGTATAAGATGATAAAGTCTTGTATATGTATTGAATGTCCTGAATGTCTTGAATGTCTTAAATTGAGACAGTAACTTGAAGTATATGACAATAAAATCTTGTACATGATTTGAACATCCAAATAATTGGATTAAGACTTGAATATAAGATTATAAAATCTTGTACATGCCTTGACACCAATATATGTGTATGGTAATAAACTTGAAAGATCCTTGATGTGTATATGCAAATCTTGCATATAGTTACTTGATAGAATGTGGCTTCTTGATTACTTGATACATGGTATGAATAACCGAAGAGTTGGGATATGAGATTAGATAGAGAATAATTAACTCTACCACATATTTGAATTTAATACGTGTGTATTATAAGTGCTATGACCAAACATGAAGTGCTAGTAATTGGTTTTAATCGTGTATATACTCAATGAAGTATATAAAGAATAAAGAAGATATCTTGTCTTGAAATGGGTTCCTAAGGAAAATACGGACTAGTGTAATATGAAGATAATTCATATAATCGTGAATACTACGATTTAAGTTAATAAGAATAACTTCAGAACACAATATGTGTTGGAAAATGTATTCGATTACTAACGATACATATACGTGAGATATGACTGTGACTAGGTATGATGTGACCTATTCTACTACGTGTTTAGAGTCTAAGGTATTGGGCTCTATTTGATAGTAAGGGTATCGTGATAGACACTTTAATGTGTTAAACGTGATATGAATATGTACGTGCAAACTTGGCATGTGACAAAGTGATACAGAATGATATACCCTACTACTTGTTTGAGGTCTGTTATTAATAGACTCTAACTTGGATTGACCGTGTTATATGGACACTCTACGTGCCATTGTTAGATTGATTTGTCTTCGCAATGATTGCGTACGTGTACTTGTATTCTCGTGAGCACATGATACATGATTACATAGTGCATAAAGACTGGTCCACTAATATGGGACTTAGTTCTATTCTCGTAGTTCAAGTAAACATCTACTTGTGCATTCTCGTGTGAGTCCAGCTGGCTTATTTGGTTCAGAGGGGTGTATAGGTTCACGCTTATTGTGAGGGCTGGGGCATAAGCGATAATCGTGGGTCTATGCATTCGGTCTGTTTTTCCCTTACTACCGGCCATAGTAAGGGCTTAGCATCCTATATTGGAGCAATACGCCTGATATAAGTGAATGCTAATCTCGTGAACACCTCGTGAATCTTGTTCTTGTGAATGACACTGGTTACCGGGTCTTCTTATATACTGCATAGCAGTCTCTTGATCTTGATTGTGGTTGTCCTCAGCTATACAAGCATCGACAACAATGGTATTCTTGGGAGAAATAAGGAAGGATTCAGGTAATGATACGTGATAGGCCTATGTGCATCTTGGTGAGTTGGTCTAGCCTCTCACACTACTTGACTACTTGTTACCTGATCATATGTTGAGCTTGATTACGTGTTGAGTTGGCTTAGCCTCTCCTATACTTGTTACTTGATGATACTTGATATATGATTTCTTGAGTATCTACTTGAATTGCATGATAACATGTCATGTAGTTGCATGTTAATAGCTTACTGAGATTTATCTCACCCTTTATTTGTTCCCCCCCCCCAGGAAAGCAGGGGATAGTACGCAGTGAGGCTCGACATAGCTGGGAACGTACTTCGCAAGAAGTTCTTGTTTGAGACTAGTGTCCTTTTACACTTTGGTAAGGACGATGTTGTATGAGTTGTTAAACTCAGGGCTTGTTTGGGGTAGACTTGTGTAGTACTTGTTGTCTCTAGACATCTCTTGATGCCAGATTATGTGCTAGGCATGTCTTCCGCTGTATGTAACCATGTTTGGTTTTAATTTTCTTGGTCTAGAACTCGTTGTGAGCTATCTTAGCTCCTTACTCTTGAGTATATATAGCATGTCAGTTTGTTTCTAACAGGTATTGTTCCTGTTTCCCGTTAGTTTCTTGTTCCTTGTTAGTTACGCGCACCAGGTTCGAGGTTCTATTAGGGGATCCCGGGACTTGGGGCGTGTCAGTTTGGTATCAGAGCTATGGTTAGCTCTAAGCCTGGATAGGGTCTACGGCATTCGTGGGTTGGCTTATGGGTGTGCTTCTGACATTGAGTGTTCCTTTACTTGTTGTTATACCAGGCATAGGACTGGTGTTGATAGTGTTGATCCAATTGGATTAGATGGTTTGAGAATCGAGAGCGCGAGTCTTTAAAGACTTAGGCATATCTATCTTGTCTAGTGGACATTGTTTCGTGCTATATATGCATGCTTGTCCTTATCTCGTGAATTACGTGGAAGTGTATTCTCTAGTAAGAGACTACATGCTTGATATTGTTATGAATATGAGCTTGATAGAAGTGTGGGTGATAACACCCTATACGTTCTATGTTAACTTGGTTATGTTACCTAGATGGGACATTGATGTGATACGTGTTATGGCTTGGCTCTTACGTGTTATGATTTGGCTTTCTATATGTTATGCCATTCTTGTTTGCCACAATAGATGGTGAATAGTTCTATGCTAGTATGCTTAACTATTTTTATGAGTATGATATAATTATGTATAATATTCATGTTCTGCATTGAAAGTTCGAACAGTGTTATCGAGATTGTACTGGGTATTTAACCTATGTGATTGACAGTGGAATTTCTACACCAAACTAGATGGATGTATCCATTCTTGATAAGATCTCAGCTATAATTTCTACTGAGTAATACCTGTTACTTGATGAGAAACTTGGGTTATCTTGAGTTGTTACAGTGCTGACATCTGGATTAATGTTCTTGACCTCGATTGAGTTAAAAGAGTTGAAAATTCAACTTGAGAAATTTCTTGATGGAGGATATATTTATTTTGAAGTGGATGCCTGAAGTAAATATCTTTGTTGACCTATAAGTGGAAACAACCAAGGTACGCGTGTTCTTGAGATTTTCTTGATCTTGTTAGAGATCCATTAATGAATTTCGAAGGCAGCTCCATCGTTAATTATTTGACACCGAGAGCTACACCTTTTCGATGGATTTTCTCGATGGATTGATAAACGTGAAGTCAATTTTTAATATTGAAATGATGGATGACCACGACTTCAGTATTTGAGATTTCCTAGTGGATTTGACTAGTATTACAGTGATCTGGAGGATATGACCAGTTCTATTATTTCTAGTGGATATGTCAAGTTTCACCAATATAGTGGATTGACTAATCGAGTCTGTTTGACTTTATGTGTTTCGATGTTATAATTGATACATCTGGATTGCATAGAATATTTGTGAGCATACGTGTAATATCTATTTGTGAGTATATGTGTATAGTCTTGATGCTCTTGAGTTCTATTTGTTGATTATATATGATATAATCTTGATCAGTAAAATTCGAGGACGAATTTTCTTTAAGGAGGGGAGGATGTAACGCCCGTCCTAATTTTTGTTAAATTTTTGACTTGCTTGTTAAATTCTTGACTATATGCTATTTTATTTGAATTAATTATTTAACTACTTTAGAAAATTAAGGTGGTTAAATGTCAAAGTTGAAAGTTTAGGGGCCTTTTTGTCAAAGTTAGAACTTGAGGGGCCTAGTTGCAATTCTTGGATAGTTGCAAGTATATCTTGGGTTGCCTTCTTCTTAGAAAGCATTTTACCCAAATCATTCTCGTACTTTCCTCTGTTTCATAAAAGGGAGTTCAGTTTTACCCTATTCTCGACTCCTCGCGATTAATTATCCCCCTGTTCGTGATTCTGATCCCGGATAAATATTCGTGGCGCTGAATAGAGCGTTCCAGGCCGATCAGAAATTTATTTGGGTAACCTTGATTTTGGACTAGGTAAGTTATTAGCTCCCCCTTACTTGCAATAACATGCATATATGTTATTCCCGATCTTGTTCTTGTTAAAATTGTGTTTTGAGCAATTTTTGTGATACTTGTAATTTTGGGACGAAGGGAGTATAAATATACTGCGTACGTATGAAAGAAACTTGAAAAAAAAATGTTTTAAACTTGGTTACCCTCCTGGGTTTGTTAAGTGGATTAGTAAAAAAGTTACTCCTATTCGTGAGACGGTAAAATAGTAACTTGATTTAAATATTATTAGAAAAATTGTACCATTATTTGTGGTACGGGGAAATGAATGGAAGTATCCCTAAATGATTATATTAGTATATTAGAAAATTATACTTATACTTTTGGGGACGGTGAAATTCTTAGATGGAATAAAGGAAAATTATTCTATTGTTTGTGGGACGGTAAAAAGAATGAAATATACTTGAAAGTAATGTTCTGAACTTGTTTGGATGTTATGGGTATTGCCTAAGGGTTAGTAAAAGTATACTCCTACACTTGGGACGGAGAATTTGTAAGTATTCTTGGTCTAGGTTTAGGGTACTACCCTAGATGGCCTAGATGAGTGTTGTAGAACACTCTAGTACTGAAAAATAGTTCCTTTGTGAACAAATGAAATGTGGACTTAAATCATAATTAAATGATAACTTGAGTATAAGAGTAGTAACTCTTTTATGTGTCTTGAAGTTAATGTTTGTGTACCTTGGGGGCACCAACTAATGTCTTGAGCTTGAATGTCCTAAGAAAAGGATTTGGAAATTAGTACGTGAAAGATGTATAATTCATCTTCCTAGCTTGAACTTGAAATATAAGATAATTAACTCTTGTACATGTTTAACCATCCAAAGAAATGGATTGAGAACTTGGATATAAGATGATAAAGTCTTGTATATGTATTGAATGTCCTGAATGTCTTGAATGTCTTGAATGTCTTGAATGTCTTAAATTGAGACAGTAACTTGAAGTATAAGACAATAAAATCTTGTACATGATTTGAACATCCAAATAATTGATTAAGACTTGAATATAAGATTATAAAATCTTGTACATGCCTTGACACCAATATATGTGTATGGTAATAAACTTGAAAGATCCTTGATGTGTATATGCAAATCTTGCATATAGTTACTTGATAGAATGTGGCTTCTTGATTACTTGATACATGGTATGAATAACCGAAAGAGTTGGGATATGGGATTGGATAGAGAATAATTAACTCTACTACATATTTGAATTTAATACGTGTGTATTATAAGTGCTATGACCAAACATGAAGTGCTAGTAATTGGTTTTAATTGTGTATATACTCAATGAAGTATATAAAGAATAAAGAAGATATCTTGTCTTGAAATGGGTTCTTAAAGAAAATAGGGACTAGTGTAATATGAAGATAATTCATATAATCGTGAATACTACGATTTAAGTTAATAAGAATAACTTCAGAACACAATATGTGTTGGAAAATGTATTCGATTACTAACGATACATATACGTGAGATATGACTGTGACTAGGTATGATGTGACCTATTCTACTACGTGTTTAGAGTCTAAGGTATTGGGCTCTATTTGATAGTAAGGGTATCGTGATAGACACTTTAATGTGTTAAACGTGATATGAATATGTACGTGCAAACTTGGCATGTGACAAAGTGATACAGAATGATATACCCTACTACTTGTTTGAGGTCTGTTATTAATAGACTCTAACTTGGATTGACCGTGTTATATGGACACTCTACGTGCCATTGTTAGATTGATTTGTCTTCGCAATGATTGCGTACGTGTACTTGTATTCTCGTGAGCACATGATACATGATTACATAGTGCATAAAGACTGGTCCACTAATATGGGACTTAGTTCTATTCTCGTAGTTCAAGTAAACATCTACTTGTGCATTCTCGTGTGAGTCCAGCTGGCTTATTTGGTTCAGAGGGGTGTATAGGTTCACGCTTATTGTGAGGGCTGGGGCATAAGCGATAATCGTGGGTCTATGCATTCGGTCTGTTTTTCCCTTACTACCGGCCATAGTAAGGGCTTAGCATCCTATATTGGAGCAATACGCCTGATATAAGTGAATGCTAATCTCGTGAACACCTCGTGAATCTTGTTCTTGTGAATGACACTGGTTACCGGGTCTTCTTATATACTGCATAGCAGTCTCTTGATCTTGATTGTGGTTGTCCTCAGCTATACAAGCATCAACAACAATGGTATTCTTGGGAGAAATAAGGAAGGATTCAGGTAATGATACGTGATAGGCCTATGTGCATCTTGGTGAGTTGGTCTAGCCTCTCAACTACTTGACTACTTGTTACCTGATCATATCTTGAGCTTGATTACTTGTTGAGTTGGCTTAGCCTCTCCTATACTTGTTACTTGATGATACTTGATATATGATTTCTTGAGTATCTACTTGAATTGCATGATAACATGTCATGTAGTTGCATGTTAATAGCTTACTGAGATTTATCTCACCCTTTATTTGTTCCCCCCCCCCCAGGAAAGCAGGGGATAGTACGCAGTGAGGCTCGACATAGCTGGGAACGTACTTCGCAAGAAGTTCTTGTTTGAGACTAGTGTCCTTTTACACTTTGGTAAGGACGATGTTGTATGAGTTGTTAAACTCAGGGCTTGTTTGGGGTAGACTTGTGTAGTACTTGTTGTCTCTAGACATCTCTTGATGCCAGATTATGTGCTAGGCATGTCTTCCGCTGTATGTAACCATGTTTGGTTTTAATTTTCTTGGTCTAGAACTCGTTGTGAGCTATCTTAGCTCCTTACTCTTGAGTATATATAGCATGGCAGTTTGTTTCTAACAGGTATTGTTCTTATTTCCCGTTAGTTTCTTGTTCCTTGTTAGTTACGCGCACCAGGTTCGAGGTTCTATTAGGGGATCCCGGGACTTGGGGCGTGTCACAGGTACCTTACCAGAGTATTCCTCTGCGGTAGAATCTTCCATGACTTTTTCTTTCAACTTTGAAGCCTTGCCAGTTTGATACTTAGGGTAGACATAGTGGAACTCTAGTTTCTTCTTTGGTTCTTGTCTTTTACCCTTAGATTCTTGATGTTTAGCTTTTGACCCTTCCAAAGTTTGCTGGGTAAATTTCTCATCTCTTTCACAACAAGATGCACATTTAAAGTTGTCACTAGTTTGGAATCCCAAGCCTTCCTTATCACCACTAGACTTTTGGGATTCTAAGATTTGTTCCATAGTGACACGAGAATTGGTCCACTCATTAGTGATCCTTTTCAGGTCGTTTATCTCAGCAACCAATTCTTCGTTTTTAACTTTAAATATAGCATTTTGTTCTTCTAAGAAACGGTTTCGATCAGAAAGAGGAGTCATACTCTTGATCTGCTCCTTAAGGAGGGTGAGTTCAGATCTTAATAGAGATTTCTCCGTCTTAAGCTGGGAAATTTCTTCAGTTGAAAGTGCTAAAGCTTCCTTCATGCCAGAGAATTTACTAATTACCTGTTCAGCTTTTGCAAACATCTTTTCTTGTTCATCGGGGGAAATGTCAAATTTGACTTGTGGTGTGGTAGACAGAACTTCCTTCACTTTGGGGTTTAGTAGAGCCTTCTTTGCTGCACTCACATCACATCTTGAAAATAGAAGATCACCATTCTTTTGAACCGGAGTTAGGAATCCTTTTTCTGCAAGTTTATCGGCCGTATAACTTATCCGTTTAGGTTTTGCATTTGGTGAGCGATGACTTTTATTATCATCCTCATCATCGGACTGAACGACCAAACAGATGTGACCTTCTTCAGAATCCTCATCACTTTCATCAGAATCTGACTCTATCCAGGTAGCTAACTCTTTTGTGGTAGAGTCCTCTTCAGCAACCATCCCCTTTTGCTTTGAGTATCTTGGATTGAAGTTGCTTTTCTTCTTCATATACTCATACTTGGGAATTGGGCATTCTGATGCGAAATGACCGGGTTTCCTGCAATTAAAACAAACGAGATCCTCTTTCTTCTTTGAGAAGTTGGAGTATTCTTTCTTACTTGTTGAGTTGCTCCTTGAAAACCTTGTTGGAGCTTTGCTTGTTGATCCGGGTCTTGCTGTCTTTCTGAACTTTTGGAATCTTTTCACGAACATAGCAAAATCATCATCATCCATATCAAGTAAATCTGATGTGGAGATTTTTGGATCTTCTTCCTCGATCACTTCTTCCTTTTGAGCAACCAACGATAAGCTCTTTGTTTTTCCTTCCATTTCAGCAATGTTGTTAAGCTTGATATCAAAGACCTTGAGGTTGGCATAGAGGCTTCTGAGAGACATGTCATCTAGTAGCTTGGTATCTTCAAGAGTGTTTCCTTTGTGTAGATATTGCGAACCAAGAGCGGCAAGAAAATTAACATTGATTTCTTTCTTGGTAAGCTTCTTTCCGAGTGCTGTATAAGTACTCACGATCTCACAATAACGTCATAAGTGGCTCTTAGTGATTCACCGGGGATCTTAGCAAAGTTGTTGAATCTTCTTTGAATTGCAAACTTTTTGCTTTCCTTGCAAGCTTGATCTCCTTCGATGTAATCTTCAATTGCATCCCAAAGTTCTTTTGCAGTAGAACATTCCATGATCTGTCGACGCTGTGACGTACTCAAGGTACTCAAAAGTATGCTCTTTGCTTTCACATCCATTCCAACCAGTCTTTTCTCTTCATCGGTCCATTCAGCTTTTGGTTTCTTGATAGTCGGATTTGCACCATTGGTTTCTGGATCCGGATTAGCTTTCATTGGGAAGTATGGTCCAATAGTAAGACAATCACCAAGTTGCTCATCCATGGAGTAGAACTGAGCTAGAATGCTGTGCTTCCATACGTCAAAATTATCTTCGTCGAATGTGGAACGTGAGTGAAGTTAACCGTTGCCATAGTTTTCTGACTTGCCATTTTGAATCGGCACCCAAGCTGTTAAGCTTGAAAAACAGAAGTTTTATAAAGGTGTTTGCTCTGATACCACTTGTTGGTCCCAAAGACACAACAAGGGTATGAAAGGAGGCTAGAGGGGGGGTGAATAGCCTACTTAAAATTTCAACCCTTTTTCAAAATTCAACCAAGTGCTTACAATCTTGAGTTTGCGGTCAAGTAATAAACCGTGCGGTCAAGATGTAATATGCACAGCGGAAGTTTTCGATAGAAATAAGGTAAGGTTGTTTTTTTTATGAAAATCTCTAAGTGGATTCTTTCTCACGGTCAGGTAGTTTCGGTCAAGAAAGATGCGGTCAAGGATTTGCGGTCAGAGATTTGCGGTCAGATGGTTGAGATTGAAAGTTGTTGTCTTAGAAGTTTTTGGCAAAGGATAAGTTAGTCAGATTTTAACTTAGACAATGAGGTAGACAAACAAACACAATTCACAATTGTTCTTAAATCTGAAAGATCAAACACTAAAAGACAAACAAGATTAATATGAACAAGTGAAGAACAAGATGAACAATACTTGAAGGTAAATTTGCAGAAAGTAAAATGACACAAGTATTTGGAAAGGTTCGATCTGTTAAAAGATCTACGTCCTTTACCAAGATGGTAAGTCTTGGATTTTGAATGGAGGTATATATTGATTCTTGAGTGTACAGATTACAGAGATGAAGCTTTGAATCTACACCTACTTTCTATGAAGAATAAATCATAGACTTAGACCAGTGTATCCCTTTTGATGCAATCTATGTGATTGATCAATTGGGGTGAGTGTGTGTGTAAGAATCAGAAGCTCTTTAAAATCTAAGTGATTGTAGAGCCTAATGAATCTTAAGTGTTACAAGGCTTGAGATGACTTGAATGTTGCTGGAGATCTTTGAAGGTTTGAAGGTGAGTTCTTTGAAGATTCAAAGGATTCTGGAAATCTTGAGTATGATCTTCAATCACCAAGTATTTTAACAGCAATTTCTCTCTTAGAATCTCAGCACAGTTCAATGAAGAACTTAAGGGCTATTTATAGCCTTGAATGACAAAATAGCTGTTGGATTTACTTGGGCTCCAAGTTGAAGGACAATGAGCTGTTGAATTCTGATTGGAGCTCAATCTGAGTTTGTCCTTTTTTTACAGATAAGAGGTGGTCCCACTTAGATGAATTTCAAATTTGAATTACTTGGGATCCAAGTTCTGCAACGTTCTAAAACTAACCATAGTTTAACCATGGTTAAGTTGAACAAACTTGGGTTCTTGGACAACTTCATCATTTGCGGTCAAGGCCTCACGGTCGAGTGGCTTGCGGTCGAGCGGTCAAATGTGACCTGTCAAGATATGCCACAAAGCTCACGGTCACTGACTTCCGGTCAAGTGATTCACGGTCAAGTGGTCTTCCACGGTCAGGTGGTCTACCACGGTCAAGTGAATTCACGGTCAAGGTCTTGACCACTAAAATTCCAGACTTAGAAAATTTTCAGCCTATCAATCTAAAGCCTATACTATCAAAGTGGACTATTCTAAAAATGAAGTTTAACACTTCTTACAATATATCCTAAAGTCCACAAAAGATAAAATTAGGTTATGGGATCAATCAAATCTAGGTAATAGGAGTGGTTTATAATAAGCATGCCCAACAGAAGGCCACATAACATGCCAACATCCTCCAGGGTGATTGTCATCTCCCCAACTGGTAAATGAAAAGTGTGGGTCTCTTGACGCCATCGCTCAATCAATGCCTCTATCAAAGGCCAATCATATTTGAAATGGCCTAGGCTATATGCTCCGAAAAACCCCACATCTAACAGTTTTTGTTTTATCCTAATATCCAAATCCTTAGGCAGATCCGGACCACGCCTGCATCTAAGACTCTCAACGTCTTGTTGAGCCCAAATATAATGAGATCGGTGGGATGTCTGTAATGTAAGTACAGACATATCCAATGGCCCGGGATCAACGAAGGGTCTGTGTTCATGTTGGTCCATCTAAAACAAACAACAATACCATAGTTAAATTGCTAAATAAATTAACAAAAACAAATTTTAACTCTATAATTAATCATCGTTTGATGCAACAAAAGAAACGTGTGAATCCCGTTATATTTCTAACAGAAACGAGGCTACTCCGTTAAATTTATAACAGAAACGTGCGAATCCCGTTAAATTTCTGGCATTTTCAGTTAAGTTTTTGTCTTAAAGTGGCATTTTTTTGATCTTTCTAACAAATAAACACATCAATTTAACATATATTACCAAATTAAAAAAAAATGAGGCTGATCCGTTAAATTTCTAACAAAAACTTGGCTGCTCCGTTAAATTTATAACAAAAACGTGCGAATTCTGTTAAATTTATAACAGAAACGAGGCTGATCCGTTAATTTTTTAACAAAAACTTGGCTGCTCCGTTAAATTTATAACAAAAACGTGTGTATCCCGTTAATTTTCTGACATTACAGTTAACTTTTTGACCGAAAGTGGCATTTTTGTGATCTTTCTAACAAATAAATTAACCTAGTGTCAAATTACTTCAAAATCACAAAAACGTTACTACGAGTAACGACTTCAAAATCACAAAAACTTATTAAAACAAACTAATTAAAAAAAATGAATAATACTAACCTTATGATTTTAAAAACGTTACTACGAGTAACGACTTCACCAAAATTTTTGCAAATTTCCTCTTCACTTTCTCAGCTCAACAATGGAAGTTTTTTTTTTTTTTTTTTTTTTTAAATTTCGTGTGTGCTGTGTGAAGAAGGGAAGGTGTGCTAGGGTTTAATAAAGGAAGGGAAGGAAGGGGTGGGTGGGTGGGTGACAGCCCGTGAGAGTCGCCAGAAAAAGTCAGAAAACGTTACTGACAGTAACGCTTTCTTCTTCAGAAAACGTTAATGCCAATAACGTTTTCTTCTTTACACTTTTGTCTTTGTCAGCCACTGCAAAGTGCAAACGCTAACCTCATCTTGATTAACCCTAAACCCTCCACTTAATTAACCCACCCAAAACCAACCCGAAACCCACCCAAAACCAACCCGGCGGAGGAGTCAAAATGGGGATTTTGGTCAAGCTTAAAAACGGTACTGGTAGTGCCGTTTTCAGGCTAAAAACGTCTTTACCAGTGCCGACTTCACAAAAGGATGTCATTTTGGTACATAGTTGAATTTGGGTGGTACTTTGGTACATAAAATTTCCCAAAGCTATTATTTGAAAAAAAATTCGTTAAAAGCAGTGCTCTTTCTATTACAAAAGTATACTCCCTCCGCCCTATTTGAAACTTCACCATTTTGGTGATGACACGCAAATTATAGCAAGTGATGAGTGTAAAAAGGATTGTGAGAGGAAATAAGTTAGTGGGTATGACATGTGGGGTCTCCAATTTACATATGCGAGAGGAGAAAGTTAGTGAGTATGACAAGTGAGCCCCATAATTTAAGTATGTGAGAGGAAGAAGTGAGTGAGTATGACAAGTGGGGCCTACATTTTTTACCATTTTAGGAAATAGTGAAGCTTTTAACGTGACACCCATTTGGATAATTGGTGAAGCTTCAAATGGGACGGAGGAAGTACTTAATATACATGAATTGGGTCCAAACCCCGAACTTTTAGTATAGAATGGAAAATTAGACGTGGCTTGACCTAAACCTCATTTGCCTCTTATATGTTCACTAGGGAAGAAGTCAAGATGCTCTAACTAAAACGACACTTGACATTTACTTGATTTAATAATAATTCAGTTTTTTTTTTTTTTTTTTTTTTAGCAATAATTCAGTTTTTCTTTTGAAAGATAATAAAATTCAGTTAAAAATAATGAAGAGAAGGCTTCGTGGAATGACTGCGTGTACAAAGTGTGTTGTTAATTAGGCAGCCACGTGGGTGCGGGTGAATGGTGTGGTTAGACTTTTTTTTTTTTTTTGGGCCTGGTGTGTGGTTAGACTTTAATTTATGAAGGCCTTTGGTTTGCAATTTAGTACTCATTCCGTCTCACTCGAATTAGGACAAATTTTCATTTTAGGTGTTACATTCGAATTAGGATAACCCAAAAATGAAAGTGTTTTATTTAGTGGGACCCACATTCACACTCACAATAACTTTCCAATCATTATTCTCTACCCTACTTTATCTTTCCTATTTCACTTTCCATACTCATAACACATACTCCACTAACACTTTTTCCTTAATCCCGTGCCCAACACAAAAATCCTAATTCGGATGGGACGGATGGAGTATTTTCCAAATCTCATTTTATTTTGTTTCAAATAAAAAAATCTCGTTTTATTGCAAGAAACATATTCATGCTTTTTGACTTCTTATAAAAAGAGTAGGCTTCTCTCTCTCAAAAAAAAAAAAAAAAAAAAAAGAGTAGGCTAATAACACTTGTGGACAAGTGTGCTTAGCCCCACAGTATAAACCAGTGGGAAAGCCAAATTTTAGTAGTTACTATAGTCTTTTACTCCATAATTTTTTCTTAATATACTTAGGCCAATTGCAATTTGGTTACCTGAGTTTTACAAAAATTTGCAATTGGTTACCAGGTTTGTCAAGGTTGCTATCCGACTCTTAAATTTACTAAACCGGAGCAATTTGGTGTAAATCCCGTTACCCAGTTAAAAAACTAACAAAATCTCACCATGTACGATTCACGTGTCTTTTAAATGAGGGTAAAAATGTCATTTCTGCAGAAACGAATCTCACCGTGAACAAGTCGTACCCTTTCCGATAATTCAGCCGTCGCCGTTAATGTTATTTACAAGCCGCTAAACGGGCCAAAAACGTCCCCAAAAGCAACAATTTCGCCCGCCACCAAACCGACCACCACAAACTATCACAGCTCCCCACACCAGAATCCTCATCCGACGCCGTAGACGACGATCCAGGCGACTCACAATCATCGGACAAATTCTTCAATGCATCCGTTGTACAAGGTGCGGCGGGCATGGACCATGGAGCAGCCCGCCCGCCAGCTCCTCTTCCACTCCCAGCGCGACACGTGTTATTTTTTTAAAAAAAACTTCAATAACTTTAAAATGCTATATCTTAAGATTTATAACTCATAAAAAAATTAAAAAATACCGTTGTGTTCGTCTAGACGAGACGAATAAAACTACATAGGTCATGATATGGTTTGATTTTTTTAAAAAAAAATATAATTTTTTACACATAAAAAGTTTGAGCTGCTCTTTCAGCTAAGATGTAACACTCTGTTCTGATAAAAGTAACAAATTAATCTTCAAAATGTAACACGAAAACTGTTAAATGTAACAGCAGTTTTTTACAACAAAAAAATGGGTTTACATTCCAATTGTTACTTTCTCAATAAAATATTGTTACATTTCATATAAAATGTTACATTTAAGAATATAAACTGTTACAATTGAGAAAAAAAAAATGTTACATTCATTTTTTATAAAATGTAACATTAGTTTTAGTTGTCAATCATATGTTAATTTTAGGTGAAAAAAAGTGTTACATTTGAAAAAAATGAGTGTTACATTCCTTTATAGAAAGTGTTACACTAATTTAGTTGTCAATCTTTAATTTATTGAAGCAAAATTGTGGTACATTTTTGGAAAAAAAAGTGTTACATTTGAAGAAAAAAAGTGTTACATTTCGTTATAAAAAGTGTTACTTTTGTTGGGGGGAAAAAAAATTGGGATTGCAAAAAAAAAATAAAAAAATAAAAATGGCGGCTCGGCTCCTTGCGCCGTCGCACGGCGTGCGGCGGCCGCACAGGAGAGTCGCTCCAAACATCGCCACGAAACCCCTCTGATCCCATCAAAACAACATAATCGCCCTTGGACTCCTCAACCCCAAACTTTTTCGTCACCGCACCATCATTTTCCTCATACGTCATTACCATCCAATCAACAAATCAAAAAAATTCCGTCCGGCGAACCCTAATTCGAGAGTTCAAATTAGCCGTTAACACTTCTTTTCCTTCTCTTTCTTTTAACAATTTCCTTCCTTCCTTCCTCCTTTTGCTTCTCTCTCTCTAAAATAGGAACTAATCAAACCCTAGAGAGAGATGAAATTGATGAAAAGCAACAACAATGGAGGATGGAAAGAAATCGTGGACTGAAAGAGAAGGGATGCTGATTGTGAAGGTGTGTTTTTGATAATCGAAAAGAAAACGGAAATGGAGAACGGAGGAAGGGTCGTAATCAACGATTATTAAGAGTGTTTTAACCTTTTTTTTAGTTTGTTCAATTACTCCCTCCGTTTCTGCAGAAATGACATTTTTACCCTCATTTAAAAGACACGTGAATCACACATGGTGGGATTTTGTTAGTTTCTTAACTGGGTAACGGGATTTACACCCAATTGCTCCGGTTCAGTAAACTTAGGAGTCGGATAGCAACCTTGACAAACCTGATAACCAATTACAAAATTTTGTAGAACTCAGGTAACCAAATTGCAATTGGCCCATATACTTAATATAAGTTCGAATAAATGTCAAGGTTTGCGATTCATTAGAACCGGACTGGAACCGGATTATTAGAACCGGAACCGGTCTGTCGTTTCTTACATGCATTGGTCTGGCTCTAAATCCCAATTTTATGATAATTTTTTTATGGTGCGGCAGATGGACATGGACTTATCCTTCCTAATTGCTAGGCATATGTGATGGGATGGTGTGGAAATTATGTTACTCCCTCTGGTCCAAAATAACTGTCACTTTTGGTTAAATAAATGTAAGTTTGACCAATCTATATATAATATATAAAAAGAGAAACATTTCAAGCTCTCACATTAAGCCACATGGAATTATGACGCGGAATTCCATGTGGCATTATCCCATTGGCTTGAGCACATCAAATTTTAATTTGAATTTGAATCTTTATTTTTAATACTTATAAACAAAATCATATTAAATATTCTTCAAACATATTATCTAAGATATTTATCAAAATTTCAAATCTCAATAAAATCTTCCTATAATTAAGCAAAAGCGTTATTCTAATATTATCAAATTTTCAAATCTCCATAAAATCTTCTTATAAGTAAGCAAACAGGTTATTCTGATATGTTTATCAACTGAGGCAATCAGAGGTAATTCCAAGTTCTTTTTTCTCTAATTTGTTTCACTTCTCTATTTATGAATTTTTTTTAATCAATTTGATCCGAGCTATATTATTTTGTTGCATAGTTCTATTATTCTTTTTCTCTAATTTGTTTCACTTCTCATTAGTTGTTTCTTTCGAGATATAAATATTCTCGCATCAGTCATAGAGAAAGTTAACAGTTTCGAGATAATGCTGCTGGTCATGCTATTCAGATATATAAACCAAACTTATAGTCATGTATTGACACATGATTTCTTTTCACCAATCCAGAAGAACATGTAGTCGATGGAATGAATACCTTAAAACATGGATTAAGAGTGTTCAAAGTATTGCTAATAATTAAACAACCACGTGCATGGGCTTATGCAAGTTGCACAACATTTTGAGTAAGTAACCATAAATATGGACGCCCAAATGAAAATAAATAACCATAAATTTTGGACGAAGAGAGTATTAGCTTTTGATTAAATTTCTTATGTTTTATCTCTCATTTAGAGCATTAAAGTAGGTTTCGTTTTAGGAAATGATTTGATCGTTCATTGTTATCTTAATTAAAGCACAAATTAAAAAGTATTTCAAAATTACAATTTAATCTAAATTAGGAAATAAAATATTTTATTGGCCTTTTTTAAAGTCATCCGTTGATTAATGTTATTAAAGTCAACTCTTGATTAATGTTTTATCATTCTTATATTTTATTTAAAACAATATTAAGAAAGAAAAAAACTTGGGCTATCTTTTAATGAGAGAATAATTTTTTTGTTCCTCACCTGAGCAATATTGATATGTCTCACTTTAGGGTTTACACTTTATTTTACTCACAAAATGATACATAGTGACCATAAGAGATTTGATGAATTCAAACTGTCGATTAATCTTTACAAGTATGTTAATATTGTAAGATTTCATAAGCCCAATTTTTGAATTAAATTTGGATTTTTGTTAGAGTTTTCCATTTTAGGCAAATAAATAAATAAATAAATAAATAAATAAATAAATAAATAAATAAATAAATAAATAAATAGAGATTATTAGATGAGTTACACAAGTATTTGAAATAGATGAAAATTTCATTGGATGTGCGTAAGAATAGGCTTTTAGAGCCTTAACTCTCGATAATTAGTTGAAACAAAAAGTCTAAAAGAAACTTACGCAAATCAACTTCGAGATTATCTTTGTGATTCTTGGGACAAACATTGTAATCTAAAATATAAAAAGACCAAATTCAATGGTGTTATCGCTTCCACAATATCATGCATATTATTCAAAAAGTATATTTGTTGTGATATTTCAATCATCAAGGTAACATAAATATTTAAATAATATTTTTTAGACAAATATATATTGTATGCCTTTAATATAAACTAAAATGATTGTATCAAGTCAATATAATAAATATGTAAGTCTCTGTAAGTTTCAGAAACTTCTCTAGCTCAACTACCTAAACGTAAAATTTAATTAAGTAAATAAATCACTATATGTATTGCATCAAAATGATATTTTATCCTTGCAAAAATCACAAATAATTTTCAGTCAACCTAAACATCACGATAAAGAAAAATTATTTATTTTTGTGAAATAGTGAAAACTTATTGATAGTATTTTATATTAATGATGAATAATTTAAATAATAATAGTTCTATTATTTGTTCCTCCTAAACTTATCATTGTATACATATAGATCACCCAAATCCCAAAATATTAAACCTTATCACTCAACTTTGCGACATTAATCGCATAGGCCACCCAATTCTTAGAATATACAACGTTACCACTAGATTAACAAACAAAATTAATGCTAATGAAAACGCTAAGGCTATAATAATCCTTTTACGCAAATCCTCTACTGACTATCTTATGTTCTCAATTCAAATTTGTAGTCTAAAAAGGTTCGATAATGTCAAATTGCTTCCTCATAACAATAATAAAAAAAAAATGCGTTTTAGCATAAGTGTGATTATTTCACTATGTTAGGATTTTAGGCCCAAACACAATTGCTTAATTGATAAAGATGAAAGCATAACTTGACCTATGATTTGGACACCATTGATGAGTTAAGGGATATGGCAAAAATTAGGATGACATCATTTCAATAAAGGATTGCTAAGTCCTATAACAAGAATGTCAGGTTAAGAAAATTTCAAGTTGGTAACTTGGTGCTTCGAAAAGTTTTTCAAAACACAAGAGAAGTCAACGCGACCGAACTAGCACCTAAGTGGGAAAGCCCATATTTGATAGATACTGAGGCAGGAATAGGGGCATACAGATTATCTACTCTAGATGGTCAAACAGTCCTAAGAAGTTGGAATGATGTGCATCTTAAACAAAACTTTATGTGATCGACATCCTCCCTCAGGGAATAATGCAAGTATGAATTTCCCTTTATTTAAATTTCATTTTATTTCCATCTTTCTTAAATAATGTTATTTCTGCAAGTTTATTTTCTTTCATTAATAAAAGTGACATCAGTCAAGATGTCACATATTTCTAACGTGTCGTCGTTTTGCAAGATTTCAACATTTTGAATAAAGATTCGAGACTCTATGAAGACAAACGTTTGAGACTGGTCATCTCACCTCACGTGAAAGGTACTCAATCTCTTTTAAGGTTTAAAGAAATTTCTTTCTTTCTACCGATGTTAAGGTTGATACACCTTCGTCTGGAGCGCATGATTTCAATGTTGGTTAAGGTGAGGAATGGGCACGTATGTTTATATGTATGCACCCCTCATTTCCAGTTAATCAAATATTGACCAAAAGAAAATTCAATTGGTTATGGCATTGACATGTCATCTAAAGACATCCGGTTTTTGGCATTAACATGTCAACTAAGTGATAAAAAGATTTCTACATCTTACACAAGAAAATAACATCCTGAATAAAACAAAGAAACAATAAATAGATCAATATATATTTTCAAAGTTTGAAGTGCAGGTCATCTTAAGGAGAAAGTTACTTGGATGACGATACCTTGATATACTAAGAAACGGTTGCGTCTTCCTGAAGATATTCTGAAACTTTTTGGAAAAGAGAGCACGGAAGCACTTCTACCAAGCAATTGTCCAGTCAATGACTGTATCAGTTTCAAGGTTTGAAAAACTTACCTCTTCGTATTCCGTAATAGGTAAGTTTTGGGGGCAATTGTTGTGGGCAAAATCTACAAGATGACATCTTCCAAGATAGTGACATCCTCATGACTGTAGCACTGTAAGCACTTTATTTATTTATTTATTTACTGTGCTATTAATATCGTTTTACATATAATGCCCATGTGTTAAAAACGTGGTAAATAAAGACTCAAGGACTCATAAAGACTCCTCTCAACGGCAACAAAGACGTGGTCACAAGGGAGATATTATCCGAGTTTTTAGCTTAGTTTGTTAGGGTTTTCAGTTTATCTTTTTCTTTGTGATCCGATATAAAAGGAGAGCAATGAGGCAAAACAAAAACACACGATACAAGCACTACTATCTGTAATTCCACCATAGCTCTCAAGCTTTGTAATCGCTAAAGAATTAATACAACCGTTTCGGGGTGGTAGGTGCTCATAAACACCTCCCGAGGTTTTATGACGGCGAGATCATTGTCTCAAGGGCTTTCCTCGTCAACATCGACGTGTCATATTCATTCTACTTTTAGTTCATCAATTATATTCCATTGTACCCTCCTTACTTTGATTCCAAGCTCTAAACAATTTTTCTAAGTTAATTTACTTTCCATTGTTTTTTTCACCAAAACAATATACATTAATTAGATATATATATTCTATAGAGTAGGGAGTACAGAAAACATGGTAGTGAGAAACAAAAGTAATTAATGCTCATGTTTAGGTTTTTTTCTTATTTTTGTGCTTAGTTTTTTTTTTTTTTTTTTTTTTTTTTAACGACCCGAGCCCGAAGGCCCGACCCGCTATATAGGTACCACACACTAGCCCACCAAGCATCTCCTCAATTGGGTTAACCACAGGCCTCCAAAAGTCCAATGGATGATTTGATGCTTAGTAGGAGTGTATGAGTCTTCTATAGCACACTCAATTCCCACAGTGGGATATCACAATTTTTATCACCAAATATGAACAATGGATAATGCTGGAACCAAACATTCAAACATGCTAAAGTTTTCTTATTTGATGTTTGATCAATTACAATGGGGATCCTAAATTCTAAGAACCTTTTTGGATGCAACATGTTGCTTGAATTGAGTACAATGGGTTTGTGTTGATTAAACCGTTATTCGTAGTCTGATTGAAGATAGAGTTGAATGATTCAAATGAAGTGTTAAATTTCCAAGCTTGCTCTTGCTAGGCTTTTGAGCTATTGGAGAAAATTATATTAAAATAATTGCAATTTCTTCTATATCCACCATTTTTTCGGTAGATGTTGTGTACTCCCTCCGTCTCATCTCACATGAGACCTAAGAGATCGTACAATAAGTAAAGAAAAAGAATAAAATAAGAAAAATGTATTGTAGAAAATAAAGAGATAGAATGAGTGGGTAAATAGTAGTGTTGATTGAATAAATTGAGTAGTGTAAAATGAAGAGAGAGAATGAGTGGTGGGGTAGGATCAATATAAAATTATTAAAAGTTGGTGACTGATCAAAATAGAAATAAGTCTCAAAAAAGTTGGGACAGGACAGGGAGAATTTAATTAATATGGTGTTGTGCTCATTACTAAATTTGTGGGTAAGCGACAATATTCAAGTAAATGTATTTTCTTTTAGATTTCTTGACTTCTCTTTTGATTTTTAATATTAGCGTCAAAAGATTGTATATTTTCTAAAAAGATTGTATATTTTCTAAATACCATATCTATAATTGAATTGAAGCTTGACTATCTTTTTCCTGCTTTTCACAAAGTATATTCCTTAATTGTAAAAAAAAAAATGTGAAGCTGATGTGTTTGAATAGTTTAATTTTATGGACATTGGTCAACTTAAATTACATTTTGATTAAAATGATCAATTGAAATTTATTTTGATTAAGTCTTTATAAAATGGTCAACTTAAATTACATTTTTATCAACTCTTTATAAAAAATTGATGATCAAGTCTTGATCAAGGTACAATTAAGTTAACTATTTTGGTTAAAATGGTGCAAGTTGTTATGAGACGTAGAGAATATTTATGTAATATATTTGTTATATTAATTAATGATCTTTGTGTGGTAGGTTGTTCTATACATATTTCTTCCAAAATGGATAACTTTTTTTATTTGTGATGAAAGTGGTGGGAATGGAGCCGGTAAATTGTTTAATTTCACACATTGTTATTTTTTCTCTTACCATGTTTTCTCACTCAAATTGTATGGTAAATGGTGATGGTATTATATATTGGATTTCAATGGTTTTCATGTTTTAAAAACTGTCTTGGAGATTTTAATAAGTTTTGACTGCTAATTTGTGCAAAACAGTAACGACTCTGTCTTTGACAAATGTCTTTAATTCAATAAATATTAGTTGATAAACTAAATACTACCTATGTCCCAAAATGAATGTAAAAGAAAACGAATTTTACTCTTGATCAAAAGTAAATTTGAAAACTTTACATACATTCATTTCAGGACAAAGGTAGTAGTTCTTTAGAAGATCTATTCTCAGCGTCTATTAGAATACAATCAGGAGTAACACCATGGGACCTGAAAAAGTACTACTCGTGTAAATTCAGCCGTGGTTCAACTTTAAATTTTATTGTCCTCGGGTTAGTGACCCTATAAACTACTCCCTCTGGTCTAAAATAACTGTCACTTTTGGTCAAACAGATGTAAGCTTGACCAATAAATTTAAACGAAAAATAATGATCCTAAAAAAACTAAAAATTGTTATTAAAAGTATTATTAATTATAATACAATGTAAAATTTTAGATTTTTATTAGCATCATTATTTTTTATTTAAATTATTGGTCAAAGTTACATCCGATTGACCAAAAGCGACAGTTATTTTGGACCAGAGGGAGTATAATCAAAGAAATGATTCAAGTTGAGTCAAACATATACTACCCCCGTCCAATATAAGTTTTACAAGTGATATAAATGGTTGTTTATTTCTTACTCAAATACAATAAACATGTGCATCCATTTGCAATTTATCTTTAGCTAACTTCAAATTTAACAAAGATGTTAATCTCTTCTTCCCAACATAAAGAATTTTAATTTTGGTTTAAACATTCATTTTGAGACAGAGGTGGTAGTAAAAACGATACTAATTATATTTATTTGGTCATCCTTTCTTTTCTATTTTTTTTGTATGTTTGAAGAATAAAATTCGTTGTATCATAAAATACATTTTATTATAATCTTATATTTTTTTAATCATATAACTTCAATTATATATATATATATATATATATATATATATATATATATATATATATATATATATATATATATATATATATATATATTATTCATAGCATTACTATGCTCCCGTCGAATCTCGGCGGGTTACTCACTAGTAAATTTAAACCAAAAATAACGATCCTAATAAAAATCTAAAAATTGTTATTAAAAGTATTATTAATTATAATACAATGACAAATTTTAGATTTTTATTAGGATTATTATTTTTTATTTGAATTATTGGTCAAAGTTACATCTGATTGACCAAAAACTACAGTTATTTTAGGGTGAGAGTGAGACGGATCCACCCATGGATCTTACCCATGCCCGCCCGCTTCAGACCCTTCCTCCTCCCAAATCGCGACACGTTTCGAGGGTAAAAAAACCTTTCAATAACTTAAAATGCTATATCTTGAGATTTTGAAGTCGAAAAAAATTCTAAAAATACCGTTGTGTTCGTCTCGACGAGACAAATAAAACTAGATAGTTCATGATATGGTTTCTTTTTTTTTAAAAGAAAAACATATTTTTTAATACACAAAAAAATGAGCTGATCGTCGTAAAAAGAGTAACACATTTTTATGAAGAAAGTAACAGTTTAGTCTTTAAAAAGTAACACTTTATTTTAAGACGTAACTTCAGTTTTGCAAAAAAAAAAAAAATAGTTTTTATGGTTAGAAAAAGTAATAATTGAAGTGTAACACAATGCATATATGATTGTAATTTGCTATATAGATGAATGTAACAGTTTTATAGAGTAAATGTTACTTTTTTTCTTAAAAAAAAAAGTAAAAATTCATGTATATAATCGGTTTTTGCATTTCAATTGAATGTAAAACCATAGAAAAGTGTTACAGTTGAGAAAAAAAAAAGTTACATTCATTTAATATAAAATGTAACATTAGTTTAGTTGTCAATCTCATGTTATCTTTAATCTATTCCGATAAAATTGTGGTTCATTTTTGAAAAAAAAAGTGTTACATATGAGAAAAAAATGTTACATTTCTTTATAAAAAGTAGTGTTACTTTTGCTGGCGAGTAAAAATTGGCAGGGAAAAAAAAAGTCTGAGGGCAAAAAAAATAAATAAATAAGGAAAATCAACTTGACTCGGCTCGGCTCGGCTCGGCTTGCTGTGAGACGGTCTCACAGGAGTCGAGCCCTTTACTTAATCAGCCCAAATATCAGTCTTTAGACTCTTTAAAAAAAATGATTTTGCACATCCAAACAATTTCAAGTATTTCAATGAATATTTCAATGTAACCTAAATGAAATTGTTTTTCTTTTTGTAAAGAGAAAAATGAATATTTTAACTTCTTTTTCTTTTCTTTTTTCGTATTCTCTTAGAAAAACTAAAAAAGAGATTTGGATTCAGAAGGAGTATTATTACCGTGTGTTTGTCAACCAAATTTCAATTATTAACTTCATAATAAAATAAAAAAATTAGTTTGTGGACTTTGAACTGCTCCAATAATTCTAAACACAAAAATAAAAAAAAATCAAAAGACAAGATTTGGGGGGAAACTAGTTTTCCCTAAAATAAAAAATCTTTTTTTTAAATTCCTAAATATAAGCATAATGTTTACAAGTAGAAAAAAAAAAAGTACACTTTTTGTAATTTAAAGAGAAGTTCCTAAATAACTGCTGCAAAACCGTTTTCTTTCTCTCCCTCTCGTCTTCTTCATTTCTTCATCATCAAAATCTAGCTTTTTGTATATTCATCAATCCACCCCACTAATCTTCTTCTTCTTTGATTTCCATTCCATTCTTATTTTGATTTGATTCATCACTAACATCTCAAATTTTGCATTTATTATTTGACAATTTTTTCATTAATAAATGCAAAATTAGGGATTTATTTTTAAATTTGGTTCTTGTTTTTAAAATTTGATGTTTAATAAATTTCCCTCATTTGTGGGAGCCGTTGATTTCTCTCATTGTGGGAGCCGTGGTTTTCTCTCCTTGTGGGAGCCGTTGGTTTCTCTCCATCGTTGAGAGTTTGTGTTTGTGTGTATGTTTGTTTGTTTGTTTGTCTTTGTAGGGACAATTGCAATTCAATATTTAATGACGAATCTCACGTCATCTCCAAACAAAAAGGATGCCATTGCTCTTACTACTCAAGGACGTTTCGAGCGTTTTGGAATATTTGGTGGACGTTTATTCATCAACTCAGATTCTCAATGTCAAGTTTTCAAAGCGAAATGTTATCCAAAGGGGGATTTTTTGAATGCCGAATTGAGGCAGTTTCCAAGATTTACTTGGAGTGGAATCTGTATGTTTCTCGATTTACATCGAGATTGTAATTGTTGTAGGTTAAAAAATGGATCTATTATGAATATTTAGGATGAGCCTCCGGCCTTTGTGGAGTGCCGTCTATTTTCATATTAATGCAATTGAAGTTGTTGTTTTCGGAAAAAAAAAAAAAAGTTCCTAAATAGAAGTTCCAATTTAATTACATTTTTATCTTCTGAAAATCAAATTTTAAGATCAAAATTAGTGTAAATAAAGTTTATGCATATTGAATTAATCCTCACCTTAATCTCTTGTATTCAAAGGCGACTCACTAGAGTCCAGATCTCCTGTACCACTTTGTGTTTCTCAAAATTAGTGTAAATAAAGTGTAAATAAGTTTTACTTGGAGTGGAATCTGTATGTTTCTCATTTTTTTCCGCTTTATATTTAATTAAGAAAAATAAACCCTAAATATACACCCACCCACCCCACCCTCTTTTTAAAAATTGAATGGAAGCATTAAGTTATGACATTTCATAAATAATTTTGCCTCTTCTAATAAAACATTATACTCCCTCCGTTTCAAATTATCTATTGTTTTAGGAGTAAAAAATTGTTTCAAAATATTTGTCGCTTTACTATTATCAATGCACTTTTACCTTTTTGTCTCAATTATACCCTTATTAATGATGGTGAAAGTATCTCTCATGCAAGCATTTAATCACCTAAAAAGTTAAATTATTTAAGGGCAAATGAGTCTTCTCAACATGCATTAATTATATTTCTTAATATGTGTGAAACAGATAGGGAGTAACTCCATTTTTTGAATCCTCCTATCGTTTTCTATTTTTGTTTGCGGACCATTTTAATTACAGTATATCTTAGTCAGCCACTTGTGTTTAAGATTGGATCACCACCGTTGGTTGCCGCAGCGGGTAGTATTCATGTGGTTGAATTTAGACTTGAGCTTCTAGAAGATTTAGCGGCTTGAGGAATTAGTTAGAAGCATTTATTGATTGGAATGCACCTGGGCGGATTGGTTCTATTCCTTATTAATTAAGTAACCCGTCGACATTCGACGGGAGCATAGTAATGCTAAGAAAAAAAAATACTACTTCTTTCCCTAAATAATCTTCAAATTTGACATTTTTCATTAATAAACCCACCTCATGATCTACATTGCTATATAAAGTCCAACGATGATGTTAATATCAAGATGAGGATGAGCTTGACAATGAACGTTGTTTTCTTATAACACAACTTATTCCAATACACACTGCCCACTATCTTTTCATGTAACCCAAGAACTCCATGTAAAACACCATACATACATGAAACATTCACTTAAACAATGTAAATATGATATATGTGCATATCATCCCATTCTATTCACCCCAGAGTTACACATTTTATTTAATATTTTTTGTATATTTATTAAAATTTATTATTAGATCATTACATAGACTAATCCTAACTCCCATTTTGTATTTTATTTAATATTAATTTTATCGTTTGTTATCTTCATTGCATTTTGCGATACATAAATTATCAATTTCTCTCCACGATCTATATTATAAAGTGACTTTTTTTCCTTCGGCCTTCTCTCTTCGTCTAGTCTCTCTTGTCATCTGACTTCCCTCTTCAAGATCGACATCTTTCACACTTTCTCCGTGATCACGGAAAATTTAAACAAATATAATAATGGGTCGCGGTTTGAATCGTGATTTGAACCGTAGTCTAAACTATGGTTTGAACCACGTAATTAAAACGCGGTTTGAACCAAACCGAACCAAACCATAGCGGTTTGGTCTGGTTTGTAATTTTTCATGGTTCAGTTCGGTTTGAGATTTTCACAAACCGATGACTAATGGTTCAGTCCGTAAATACCCTCAAACCGAACCATTTACACCCCTAATAATTAACAACGATGGGGAAAGATAAATAACTCAGACACAAAAATACAATCTTTTGCATGGTTCATTAACTTGATTACGTAGACGGGTGAAGAGAGAATATATTACTTTCAATGACAAATCACAAAAGATGATCTAACTAATATAGTTGCATGAATTATTGAGTCAAAACTTCCGTCAACCTAAATCTAAATCTCTATTTGTATCGCTCAAAGATGACCGGCTAAAATATATGTTAGAGGAGAGGGTTGTATTTATAATCATAAACACCAAAAACTTTTAGAGGATAATGAATCTTATTTCTTGTATACAAAGCAATTATATTCTCATTAAAACAACATTCTTAATTCTTGAATAATTCATTGTACCAATAAGAAACATAATTAAACCAATAAACTTTATTCCTTGTACCAAAATGTAACACCCATCGAATTTCTTGTTAAATATTTGTTAAATACTTGAACTTGCATATTATGTGTTAGTTTTACTTAGGGTAATTTATTAACTACTTTAAATAGTTAAGGTGGTTAAATGTCTAGTTTTGACTTTTGGGTCATTTGTGAAAATTTGACTTTAGGGGTCTTTTTGTTAAAAGTGAAACTTGAGGGGCCTGAGTGCAATTCTTTGAAAGTTTAAGTTTATCAATTGGGGTTTGCCTTCCTCAGAGTCATTTTTTACCCAAATTCAATACGTTGCTCTCCCTCTGTTCTAAAACCTAGGTTAAAAGTTTTGCCTATTCTCGACTCCTCGAGTTTAATTATCCCTCCGTTCTTGATTCCGATCCCGGATTAATATTCGTGGCGTTGAATAGAGCGTTCCAGGCCGAACAGAAATAAGTTTGGGTCAACTTGAATTTCAGTACTGCTTTTCATCCTCAATCTGATGGGCAATCTGAGAGACTTATACAGATTCTTGAGGATATGTTACGTGCTTGTGTTATTGATTTCAAAGGCAGTTGGGATACTCATCTTCCTTTGGCTGAGTTTGCTTATAACAACAGTTATCAGTCTAGCATTGAAATGGCTCCATATGAGGCTCTTTATGGCAGAAAATGTCAATCTCCTATATGCTGGGATGAAGTGGGAGAAGCTAGACTCTTGGGTCCTGAAATGGTTCAACAATCAGTTGAGAGTGTGAAACTCATTCGAGATAGATTGCGCACAGCTCAGAGTAGACAAAAGAGTTATGCAGATCATCGTAGAAGGGATCTTGAATTCCAGGTAGGTGACTTTGTATTCTTGAAGGTCTCTCCTCGTAGAGGTATAAATATATTTGGGAAGAAAGGAAAGTTATCTCCTCGTTATATCGGTCCATTTGAAATTCTTGAAAGAATTGGTAAGTTGGCTTATAGAGTGCCTTTACCTCCTTCTTTATCTGGTATTCATGATGTGTTCCATGTATCTATGCTTCGCAAGTATATGGCGGATGAATCACATGTTCTTGAGTATGAGGCTATTCCATTTCAGCCTGATTTGTCTTATGAGGAACAGCCTGTTGAAATTCTTGACTGGAAAGAGCAAGTATTGCGTACAAAAAGGATTCCTATTGTAAAGGTCCTTTGGAGAAATCATAAAATTGAAGAGGCTACTTGGGAAACCGAGAAAGAGATGCGAGATAAATACCCGAGCCTATTTGAAACCTTGGTAAGTAAAATTCGTGGGCGAATTTTCTTTAAGGTGGGGAGGATGTAACACCCATCGAATTTCTTGTTAAATATTTGTTAAATACTTGAACTTGCATATTATGTGTTAGTTTTACTTGGGGTAATTTATTAACTACTTTAAATAGTTAAGGTGGTTAAATGTCTAGTTTTGACTTTTGGGTCATTTGTGAAAATTTGACTTTAGGGGTCTTTTTTTAAAAGTGAAACTTGAGGGGCCTAAGTGCAATTCTTTGAAAGTTTAAGTTTATCAATTGGGGTTCGCCTTCCTCAGAGTCATTTTTTACCCAAATTCAATACGTTGCTCTCCCTCTGTTCTAAAACCTAGGTTAAAAGTTTTGCCTATTCTCGACTCCTCGAGTTTAATTATCCCTCCGTTCTTGATTCCGATCCCGGATTAATATTCGTGGCGTTGAATAGAGCGTTCCAGGCCGAACAGAAATAAGTTTGGGTCAACTTGAATTTTGACTAGGTAAGTTATTAGCTCCCCCTTGCTTGTAATAACATGCATAAATGTTATTCTCAATACTTGTGATTGTTAATTTTGTGTTTGGGGTGATTTCTGTGGTACTTGTAAAATTGGGACAAAAGGAGTAAAACCCTACTGTGTGAAATAATGAAAGGAAATGAAAGAATTGGTTTTAGGCTTGTTTATGCTTTCTGGGTATGTTAAAAATGTAATAAAAGTTACTCCTACGCTTGGGACGGAGAATTCTAAGTCTGGGAAGAAATTGGGTTTTTGCAGATTTTGGCCTTGGGCGACCGCCCATGGGGCTTTGGGCGACCGCCCACTAAGGCAGAGATTTTGGTTCTGAAATTGTGATCTTGGGCGACCGCCCAGGATGGGGTTGGGCGACCACCCAAAACCCCTGTTGCACAATAGTTGTTCAAACTAAATGGAGATGAAACCTTACCTCTCCTAAGGCATATAGCCTTGGTCTAAGATGTCCTAGTAAGTGTAATTGTACCTTTAGAGGGCATTAGAACTTAGTCTTGAACATTAATACTTATAGAACTCAAATGAGAACATAAGTATAAGAGTAGTATCTCTTCTTTATGTCTTGAAAGTGCTATGAACAAGCACTAATGTGTTATACTTGTTGTGAATCCAATGATTGTGCACCTTAGAGGTATTAGCATAAGGTCTTAGACTTGAACATCCTAAGAATAGGATGGGGATTTTGTAAGAGTAAATGTATAACTCTTATACTTGTTTGAATGTCCAAAGATTGGGATATAACTTGAAGTATAAGACAGTAAAATCTTGTACGTGACTTGAACATCCAAAGAATTGGATTATAACTTGAATATAAGATAATAAAATCTTGTACTTGACTTGACTTGACACCAATACATATGTATGGTAGTGAACTTGAGAGTGCTATGAACAAACACTAACTTGTATGAGACATGTTCTTGTTGTGTATGTGCAAACATTGCATATAGTTGCTTGATAACAAGGTGACTTCTTGATTACTTGAAGCATGTTCCTTGTTGATCTAGTCCACTACTTTTGGATTAGTTCCTCTCCCGTAGTTCAAGTAAATATCTACTAGTACATTCTTGTGTGAGTCCAGCTGGTTCTCCTTGCTTGTTCGAAAATGTATAGGTTCACGCTTGTCGCGAGAGCTGGGGTTTAAGTGACAATCGGGTCCCTATGTATTTCCGCCTGACCCCTTACTACCGGCCATAGTAAGGGCATAGCTTCCTTAGTTGGATCAATAAGCCTGACTTAAGTGAATGCTAAACTCCTGTCCTGAACACCTCGTGAATAATCATGAGTACTGATATTGGGAATGACACTGGTTACCGGGTCTTCTGATATATACTGAATAATCAGTTCCTGTTATTGATCGTGATTGTCAAAGTAATACAAGCTTCGACAACAATGGTATTCTTGGGAGGAATAAGGAAGGAAGCAATATCCTTATAACTTGCTTGTTTAGCTTTATGTGCTACTTGATGAGTGGATTATCCTCTCATATACTTGTTACTTGATGATACTTGATAAATGATTACTAGAGTATCTACCTGAATTGCATGATAACATGTCATGTAGTTGCATCTAATAGCTTACTGAGATTTATCTCACCCTTTATTTGTTTCCCCCCCAGGAAAAGAAGGATAGTGCGCAGTGAGGCTCGACATAGTTGGGAGCTTACTTCGCAGGTCGTGATTGTTTTTGGGGCTTGTGTCCTTTTACAATTGGTGAGGACGATGTATTATGGGTTTTGTAACTCCTTATTATGGGGTAGACAGTCCTGTTCAGTTCTGGTTGTCACTAGACATCTTGTATAGTACTCTTGATGCCAGCTTATGTGCTAGGCATGTTTCCGCTGTGTATGTATTTAAGTTTGGTTTTAATTTTCTTGTCTAGAACTCGTGTTGTGAGCTAGTATAGCTCCTTACTCTAGAATATATATATATCATGTCAGTTTGTTAAACAAATGTCATTAAGTTTCTTGTTAAGTTTCTTGTTCCTCGTTAGGCACTCCCATCCAGGTTCGAGGTTCTATTAGGGGATCCCGGGACCTGGGGGCGTGTCAGGTTGGTATCAGAGCTACCCTGGTTTAGCTACCCTGTTTAGCTACCTTGGTTTGCTCTAAGTCTGGATAGGGTCTATGGCCTAGGTATGGGTGAGTCTTGGGGTGTTATTAATAACGCTGAGTGCTTACCTACAGGTACAATGAGTTCTGAAGGTACAAGTGGTAGTGATCAGCTGAGATCTATAACTCCTCAAGAAGAAATGGTTGATAATGTTGACTGGGATTATCCTAATCGCCTTACAAGGTTCTTGAAGCTGAAACCTCGTAGTTTTGACGGGGAATTTGATTCTAAGAAGGCAGAAGAGTGGATTGAAAGTATTGAGAAGATCTTTACAGCTTTGAGATGTGTAGGTGGTGATAAGGTAACCTTTGCAACCTTTAAACTTGAGGAAGCCGCTGAACATTGGTGGCAAGTGTTGAGTAAAAGCTGGGAACTGGAAGGTGTACCTCAGACATGGGAGAATTTTCTTAAAGCTTTTAAGTCACAGTTTATTCCAACAGTAGTCCAAGATAGAAAGGAGATGGAATTTCTTAATCTGGAGCAAGGAAGTCTGACAGTGGGGCAATACTCAACAAAGTTCACAGAATTGGCAAGGTATTGTGATCACTTAGTTCCAAATGAAGCTAAGAAGGCACAGAGGTTTGTTAAAGGGTTGAGGACTGAGTATAGGAAGCAACTTCTTTCTCTACAGCTCACTAGTTATCAGCAAGCAGTGGAGAAGGCTTATACTATTGAAAATGATATTGAAGAACACAAGGTGAAGTTGGGAACAACCATGACTGGTCGTGTATCAGAGAAAACTCAGGGATCTGGTTCTAAAGGTGGTAAATCTGGCCGCCAAGATCGTCGATTCCGACAACCAACTGAAAGTAAAGGTAGTGTATCAACTGGTTCGAGGACAACAGTCCAAGGTCCTAGGAGAGTATGTGGCTATTGTTCGAAAGAAGGCCATTCTGAAGACAAGTGTTGGCTAAAGCAAGGAAAGTGTATAGTGTGTGTGAAGCGGGGCACTTTGCTAGAAATTGTCCGAAAAGTAGAGGAAATCAAGTTGGGGGTACAAGTCAACCAGCCTCAGGTTCCAAGAGAGATAGTGGGGGTCGACCAAAAGTTCAGGGTCGAGTGTTTGCTTTAGATCAGCAGGGTGTAGCTGAGTCTTCTGCGGTCATAGGAGGTATTATATTACTTTCTAGTACGAGAGCGCGAGTCTTGATAGATCCAGGCTCATCTCATTCTTATGTGGCATCTCATTTTGTGTCGCATTTGCATGTTCTTCCTGATTCTATGCCTTATGTGCTAGAAGTATCTTCCCCTATGGGAGATTGCATGTTTACTTCTGAGGTCTACAAGAAATGTGAGGTTCTTGTGGGTGATCATGCCCTTCTTGCTGACCTAGTCGTGTTACCTATAAGGGACTTTGACGTGATTCTTGGCATGGATTGGCTTTATGTGCATCATGCATCTGTTGATTGTTATAGAAAAGTAGTAACTTTTTTCTATTCCTGGTTTGCCTGATTTTACCTTTGAAGGTGATAGGCCTTTATGTGCTATACATGTTATTTCTGCTTTAAAAGCTAGAAAACTTTTATCTCGTGGTTGTGCCGGGTATCTCGCATGTGTGCTTGATCAGAGTTTATCTGTTCCCAAGATGGAGGATATTCCTGTTGTGTCTGAATTTTCAGATGTGTTCTCTTCTGAGTATAGCATGCCACCTGATCGAGAGCTTGAGTTCTGTATTGAGTTATTACCAGGTACAGCACCAATCTCTAAAGCACCTTATAGAATGGCTCCAGCTGAGTTGAGAGAGTTAAAAACACAGCTTGAGGAATTGCTGGAAAGGGGCTTTATCAGGCCTAGTGTATCACCGTGGGGTGCACCAGTGTTATTTGTTAGAAAGAAAGATGGGACTCTGCGATTGTGTATTGATTACAGAGATCTTAATCAGGTAACTATCAAGAACAAATATCCGTTACCTCATATTGATGACTTGTTTGATCAGCTTCAAGGTTCAGTAGTGTATTCGAAGCTTGACTTGAGAAGTGGTTATCATCAGTTGAAAATCAGATCTGAGGATATACCAAAGACAGCTTTCCGTACCAGGTATGGGCATTATGAGTTTATTGTTATGCCATTCGGTTTGACAAATGCTCCAGCTGTATTTATGGATTTGATGAACCGTATCTTCAAGCCATATCTTGATTATTTTGTGGTGGTATTCATTGATGATATTCTTGTGTATTCTAAATCACGGGCTGAGCATGAACAACATCTCAGAGTGGTATTACAAGTTCTTCGTGAGAAACAATTATTTGCAAAATTCAGCAAATGTGCTTTCTGGTTAGAAGAGGTTTCATTCTTGGGGCATGTTGTGTCTGCTACTGGTATTGCAGTAGATCCTTCCAAAGTTGAAGCAGTTGTAAACTGGAAGAGGCCAATTACAGTGACTGAAATCCGTAGTTTCTTGGGCTTGGCTAGTTATTATCGGAGGTTCATTGAGGGATTCTCCAAGATTGCTACTCCATTGACTAATATGACTCGAAAAGCTATTTATTTTGAGTGGAATGACAAATGTGAAGCAAGTTTTCAGGAGTTAAAAAGGCGTTTGACTACAGCTCCAGTCTTGGCTTTGCCTAATGGTTCTGAGCATTTCATGGTTTATACTGATGCTTCTAAAGAAGGATTGGGTTGTGTTCTGATGCAGATGGCAAGGTAATAGCTTATGTTTCTCGAAAATTATCTCCTTATGAAAAGAATTATCCTACTCATGATTTAGAGTTGGCTGCGATTATTTTTGCTTTGCATAAATGGAGGCATTACTTGTATGGAACCAAATTTGAAGTCTTTACCGATCATAAAAGCTTGAAGTACTTGTTTTCTCAAAAAGAGCTTAACATGAGGCAACGTAGATGGATGGAGAAATTGAAGGATCATGATTGTACTATCCTTTATCATCCAGGAAAAGCAAATGTTGTGGCAGATGCGCTGAGCAGAAAGACTTATATTTCTTGCCTGATGATTCGTGAATGGAAGATGTTTGAAGACTTATGTGACTGGAATCCTTGTGAATCAAATCATGGAGTTATTTTTGCTAATATAAAGGCTACTTCAGATTTACTCCAACAGATCAAAGAAGCACAGGTAACTGATTCTGAATTGCAGAAAATCATTAGTGGAATGAATGAAGGAAAGCAACCAGATTTTTCTTTTAATAGTGATGGAATTCTTACCTTCCGAGGTCGAGTTTGCATTCCAGTTGATCTTGAGATTAAGAAGAAAGTTCTAGAAGAGGCTCACAAAGCCAAGTATACTATTCATCCTGGAAGCACTAAAATGTACCAAGACTTGAAGAAACATTTCTGGTGGAACAATATGAAAAGAGAATTGCTGAGTATGTGTCTAAATGTTTGACTTGTCAACAAGTAAAAGTGGAACATCAACGTCCAGCAGGTTTGTTGCAACCATTGGAAATTCCAGAGTGGAAATGGGAGCATATTACGATGGATTTTGTGACTGGTTTGCCACGTACCAGACGAGGCCATGATGCTGTTTGGGTTATAGTGGACAGGTTGACTAAATCAGCTCACTTCTTGTCTGTTTCCATGGATATTCATTGTCTCAATTGGCATCTTTATATGTTCAGGAGATAGTCCGACTGCATGGGGTTCCTGTGAGTATTGTATCTGACAGAGATCCTCGTTTTACTTCTCGATTCTGGCAGGCTCTTCAGGGTGCTATGGGTACTAAATTGAATTTCAGTACTGCTTTTCATCCTCAATCTGATGGGCAATCTGAGAGACTTATACAGATTCTTGAGGATATGTTACGTGCTTGTGTTATTGATTTCAAAGGCAGTTGGGATACTCATCTTCCTTTGGCTGAGTTTGCTTATAACAACAGTTATCAGTCTAGCATTGAAATGGCTCCATATGAGGCTCTTTATGGCAGAAAATGTCAATCTCCTATATGCTGGGATGAAGTGGGAGAAGCTAGACTCTTGGGTCCTGAAATGGTTCAACAATCAGTTGAGAGTGTGAAACTCATTCGAGATAGATTGCGCACAGCTCAGAGTAGACAAAAGAGTTATGCAGATCATCGTAGAAGGGATCTTGAATTCCAGGTAGGTGACTTTGTATTCTTGAAGGTCTCTCCTCGTAGAGGTATAAATATATTTGGGAAGAAGGAAAGTTATCTCCTCGTTATATCGGTCCATTTGAATTCTTGAAAGAGTTGGTAAGTTGGCTTATAGAGTGCTTTACCTCCTTCTTTATCTGGTATTCATGATGTGTTCCATGTATCTATGCTTCGCAAGTATATGGCGGATGAATCACATGTTCTTGAGTATGAGGCTATTCCATTTCAGCCTGATTTGTCTTATGAGGAACAGCCTGTTGAAATTCTTGACTGGAAAGAGCAAGTATTGCGTACAAAAAGGATTCCTATTGTAAAGGTCCTTTGGAGAAATCATGAAATTGAAGAGGCTACTTGGAAACCGAGAAAGAGATGCGAGATAAATACCCGAGCCTATTTGAAAACCTTGGTAAGTAAAATTCGTGGGCGAATTTTCTTTAAGGTGGGGAGGATGTAACACCCATCGAATTTCTTGTTAAATATTTGTTAAATACTTGAACTTGCATATTATGTGTTAGTTTTACTTGGGGTAATTTATTAACTACTTTAAATAGTTAAGGTGGTTAAATGTCTAGTTTTGACTTTTGGGTCATTTGTGAAAATTGACTTTAGGGGTCTTTTTGTTAAAAGTGAAACTTGAGGGGCCTAAGTGCAATTCTTTGAAAGTTTAAGTTTATCAATTGGGTTCGCCTTCCTCAGAGTCATTTTTTACCCAAATTCAATACGTTGCTCTCCCTCTGTTCTAAACCTAGGTTAAAAGTTTTGCCTATTCTCGACTCCTCGAGTTTAATTATCCCTCCGTTCTTGATTCCGATCCCGGATTAATATTCGTGGCGTTGAATAGAGCGTTCCAGCCGAACAGAAATAAGTTTGGGTCAACTTGAATTTTGACTAGGTAAGTTATTAGCTCCCCCTTGCTTGTAATAACATGCATAAATGTTATTCTCAATACTTGTGATTGTTAATTTTGTGTTTGGGGTGATTTCTGTGGTACTTGTAAAATTGGGACAAAAGGAGTAAAACCCTACTGTGTGAAATAATGAAAGGAAATGAAAGAATTGGTTTTAGGCTTGTTTATGCTTTCTGGGTATGTTAAAAATGTTAATAAAAGTTACTCCTACGCTTGGGACGGAGAATTCTAAGTCTGGGAAGAAATTGGGTTTTTGCAGATTTTGGCCTTGGGCGACCGCCCATGGGGCTTTGGGCGACCGCCCACTAAGGCAGAGATTTTGGTTCTGAAATTGTGATCTTGGGCGACCGCCCAGGATGGGTTGGGCGACCACCCAAAACCCCTGTTGCACAATAGTTGTTCAAACTAAATGGAGATGAAACCTTACCTCTCCTAAGGCATATAGCCTTGGTCTAAGATGTCCTAGCAAGTGTAATTGTACCTTTAGAGGGCATTAGAACTTTGTCTTGAACATTATACTTATAGAACTCAAATGAGAACATAAGTATAAGAGTAGTATCTCTTCTTTATGTCTTGAAAGTGCTATGAACAAGCACTAATGTGTTATACTTGTTGTGAATCCAATGATTGTGCACCTTAGAGGTATTAGCATAAGGTCTTAGACTTGAACATCCTAAGAATAGGATGGGATTTTGTAAGAGTAAATGTATAACTCTTATACTTGTTTGAATGTCCAAAGATTGGGATATAACTTGAAGTATAAGACAGTAAAATCTTGTACGTGACTTGAACATCCAAAGAATTGGATTATAACTTGAATATAAGATAATAAAATCTTGTACTTGACTTGACTTGACACCAATACATATGTATGGTAGTGAACTTGAGAGTGCTATGAACAAACACTAACTTGTATGAGACATGTTCTTGTTGTGTATGTGCAAACATTGCATATAGTTGCTTGATAACAAGGTGACTTCTTGATTACTTGAAGCATGTTCCTTGTTGATCTAGTCCACTACTTTTGGATTAGTTCCTCTCCCGTAGTTCAAGTAAATATCTACTTGTACATTCTTGTGTGAGTCCAGCTGGTTCTCCTTGCTTGTTCGAAAATGTATAGGTTCACGCTTGTCGCGAGAGCTGGGGTTTAAGTGACAATCGGGTCCCTATGTATTTCCGCCTGACCCCTTACTACCGGCCATAGTAAGGGCATAGCTTCCTTAGTTGGATCAATAAGCCTGACTTAAGTGAATGCTAAACTCCTGTCCTGAACACCTCGTGAATAATCATGAGTACTGATATTGGGAATGACACTGGTTACCGGGTCTTCTGATATATACTGAATAATCAGTTCCTGTTATTGATCGTGATTGTCAAAGTAATACAAGCTTCGACAACAATGGTATTCTTGGGAGGAATAAGGAAGGAAGCAATATCCTTATAACTTGCTTGTTTAGCTTTATGTGCTACTTGATGAGTGGATTATCCTCTCATATACTTGTTACTTGATGATACTTGATAAATGATTACTAGAGTATCTACTGAATTGCATGATAACATGTCATGTAGTTGCATCTAATAGCTTACTGAGATTTATCTCACCCTTTATTTGTTTCCCCCCCCAGGAAAAGAAGGATAGTGCGCAGTGAGGCTCGACATAGTTGGGAGCTTACTTCGCAGGTCGTGATTGTTTTTGGGGCTTGTGTCCTTTTACAATTGGTGAGGACGATGTATTATGGGTTTTGTAACTCCTTATTATGGGGTAGACAGTCTGTTCAGTTCTGGTTGTCACTAGACATCTTGTATAGTACTCTTGATGCCAGCTTATGTGCTAGGCATGTTTCCGCTGTGTATGTATTTAAGTTTGGTTTTAATTTTCTTGTCTAGAACTCGTGTTGTGAGCTAGTATAGCTCCTTACTCTAGATATATATATATCATGTCAGTTTGTTAAACAAATGTCATTAAGTTTCTTGTTAAGTTTCTTGTTCCTCGTTAGGCACTCCCATCCAGGTTCGAGGTTCTATTAGGGATCCCGGGACCTGGGGGCGTGTCAGGTTGGTATCAGAGCTACCCTGGTTTAGCTACCTGTTAGCTACCTTGGTTTGCTCTAAGTCTGGATAGGGTCTATGGCCTAGGTATGGGTGAGTCTTGGGGTGTTATTAATAACGCTGAGTGCTTACCTACAGGTACAATGAGTTCTGAAGGTACAAGTGGTAGTGATCAGCTGAGATCTATAACTCCTCAAGAAGAAATGGTTGATAATGTTGACTGGGATTATCCTAATCGCCTTACAAGGTTCTTGAAGCTGAAACCTCGTAGTTTGACGGGAATTTGATTCTAAGAAGGCAGAAGAGTGGATTGAAAGTATTGAGAAGATCTTTACAGCTTTGAGATGTGTAGGTGGTGATAAGGTAACCTTTGCAACCTTTAAACTTGAGGAAGCCGCTGAACATTGGTGGCAAGTGTTGAGTAAAAGCTGGGAACTGGAAGGTGTACCTCAGACATGGGAGAATTTTCTTAAAGCTTTTAAGTCACAGTTTATTCCAACAGTAGTCCAAGATAGAAAGGAGATGGAATTTCTTAATCTGGAGCAAGGAAGTCTGACAGTGGGGCAATACTCAACAAAGTTCACAGAATTGGCAAGGTATTGTGATCACTTAGTTCCAAATGAAGCTAAGAAGGCACAGAGGTTTGTTAAAGGGTTGAGGACTGAGTATAGGAAGCAACTTCTTTCTCTACAGCTCACTAGTTATCAGCAAGCAGTGGAGAAGGCTTATACTATTGAAAATGATATTGAAGAACACAAGTGAAGTTGGGAACAACCATGACTGGTCGTGTATCAGAGAAAACTCAGGGATCTGGTTCTAAAGGTGGTAAATCTGGCCGCCAAGATCGTCGATTCCGACAACCAACTGAAAGTAAAGGTAGTGTATCAACTGGTTCGAGGACAACAGTCCAAGGTCCTAGGAGAGTATGTGGCTATTGTTCGAAAGAAGGCCATTCTGAAGACAAGTGTTGGCTAAAGCAAGGAAAGTGTATAGTGTGTGGTGAAGCGGGGCACTTTGCTAGAAATTGTCCGAAAAGTAGAGGAAATCAAGTTGGGGGTACAAGTCAACCAGCCTCAGGTTCCAAGAGAGATAGTGGGGGTCGACCAAAAGTTCAGGGTCGAGTGTTTGCTTTAGATCAGCAGGGTGTAGCTGAGTCTTCTGCGGTCATAGGAGGTATTATATTACTTTCTAGTACGAGAGCGCGAGTCTTGATAGATCCAGGCTCATCTCATTCTTATGTGGCATCTCATTTTGTGTCGCATTTGCATGTTCTTCCTGATTCTATGCCTTATGTGCTAGAAGTATCTTCCCCTATGGGAGATTGCATGTTTACTTCTGAGGTCTACAAGAAATGTGAGGTTCTTGTGGGTGATCATGCCCTTCTTGCTGACCTAGTCGTGTTACCTATAAGGGACTTTGACGTGATTCTTGGCATGGATTGGCTTTATGTGCATCATGCATCTGTTGATTGTTATAGAAAAGTAGTAACTTTTTTCTATTCCTGGTTTGCCTGATTTTACCTTTGAAGGTGATAGGCCTTTATGTGCTATACATGTTATTTCTGCTTTAAAAGCTAGAAAACTTTTATCTCGTGGTTGTGCCGGGTATCTCGCATGTGTGCTTGATCAGAGTTTATCTGTTCCCAAGATGGAGGATATTCCTGTTGTGTCTGAATTTTCAGATGTGTTCTCTTCTGAGTATAGCATGCCACCTGATCGAGAGCTTGAGTTCTGTATTGAGTTATTACCAGGTACAGCACCAATCTCTAAAGCACCTTATAGAATGGCTCCAGCTGAGTTGAGAGAGTTAAAACACAGCTTGAGGAATTGCTGGAAAGGGGCTTTATCAGGCCTAGTGTATCACCGTGGGGTGCACCAGTGTTATTTGTTAGAAAGAAAGATGGGACTCTGCGATTGTGTATTGATTACAGAGATCTTAATCAGGTAACTATCAAGAACAAATATCCGTTACCTCATATTGATGACTTGTTTGATCAGCTTCAAGGTTCAGTAGTGTATTCGAAGCTTGACTTGAGAAGTGGTTATCATCAGTTGAAAATCAGATCTGAGGATATACCAAAGACAGCTTTCCGTACCAGGTATGGGCATTATGAGTTTATTGTTATGCCATTCGGTTTGACAAATGCTCCAGCTGTATTTATGGATTTGATGAACCGTATCTTCAAGCCATATCTTGATTATTTTGTGGTGGTATTCATTGATGATATTCTTGTGTATTCTAAATCACGGGCTGAGCATGAACAACATCTCAGAGTGGTATTACAAGTTCTTCGTGAGAAACAATTATTTGCAAAATTCAGCAAATGTGCTTTCTGGTTAGAAGAGGTTTCATTCTTGGGGCATGTTGTGTCTGCTACTGGTATTGCAGTAGATCCTTCCAAAGTTGAAGCAGTTGTAAACTGGAAGAGGCCAATTACAGTGACTGAAATCCGTAGTTTCTTGGGCTTGGCTAGTTATTATCGGAGGTTCATTGAGGGATTCTCCAAGATTGCTACTCCATTGACTAATATGACTCGAAAAGCTATTTATTTTGAGTGGAATGACAAATGTGAAGCAAGTTTTCAGGAGTTAAAAAGGCGTTTGACTACAGCTCCAGTCTTGGCTTTGCCTAATGGTTCTGAGCATTTCATGGTTTATACTGATGCTTCTAAAGAAGGATTGGGTTGTGTTCTGATGCAAGATGGCAAGGTAATAGCTTATGTTTCTCGAAAATTATCTCCTTATGAAAAGAATTATCCTACTCATGATTTAGAGTTGGCTGCGATTATTTTTGCTTTGCATAAATGGAGGCATTACTTGTATGGAACCAAATTTGAAGTCTTTACCGATCATAAAAGCTTGAAGTACTTGTTTTCTCAAAAGAGCTTAACATGAGGCAACGTAGATGGATGGAGAAATTGAAGGATCATGATTGTACTATCCTTTATCATCCAGGAAAAGCAAATGTTGTGGCAGATGCGCTGAGCAGAAAGACTTATATTTCTTGCCTGATGATTCGTGAATGGAAGATGTTTGAAGACTTATGTGACTGGAATCCTTGTGAATCAAATCATGGAGTTATTTTTGCTAATATAAAGGCTACTTCAGATTTACTCCAACAGATCAAAGAAGCACAGGTAACTGATTCTGAATTGCAGAAAATCATTAGTGGAATGAATGAAGGAAAGCAACCAGATTTTTCTTTTAATAGTGATGGAATTCTTACCTTCCGAGGTCGAGTTTGCATTCCAGTTGATCTTGAGATTAAGAAGAAAGTTCTAGAAGAGGCTCACAAAGCCAAGTATACTATTCATCCTGGAAGCACTAAAATGTACCAAGACTTGAAGAAACATTTCTGGTGGAACAATATGAAAAGAGAAATTGCTGAGTATGTGTCTAAATGTTTGACTTGTCAACAAGTAAAAGTGGAACATCAACGTCCAGCAGGTTTGTTGCAACCATTGGAAATTCCAGAGTGGAAATGGGAGCATATTACGATGGATTTTGTGACTGGTTTGCCACGTACCAGACGAGGCCATGATGCTGTTTGGGTTATAGTGGACAGGTTGACTAAATCAGCTCACTTCTTGTCTGTTTCCATGGGATATTCATTGTCTCAATTGGCATCTTTATATGTTCAGGAGATAGTCCGACTGCATGGGGTTCCTGTGAGTATTGTATCTGACAGAGATCCTCGTTTTACTTCTCGATTCTGGCAGGCTCTTCAGGGTGCTATGGGTACTAAATTGAATTTCAGTACTGCTTTTCATCCTCAATCTGATGGGCAATCTGAGAGACTTATACAGATTCTTGAGGATATGTTACGTGCTTGTGTTATTGATTTCAAAGGCAGTTGGGATACTCATCTTCCTTTGGCTGAGTTTGCTTATAACAACAGTTATCAGTCTAGCATTGAAATGGCTCCATATGAGGCTCTTTATGGCAGAAAATGTCAATCTCCTATATGCTGGGATGAAGTGGGAGAAGCTAGACTCTTGGGTCCTGAAATGGTTCAACAATCAGTTGAGAGTGTGAAACTCATTCGAGATAGATTGCGCACAGCTCAGAGTAGACAAAAGAGTTATGCAGATCATCGTAGAAGGGATCTTGAATTCCAGGTAGGTGACTTTGTATTCTTGAAGGTCTCTCCTCGTAGAGGTATAAATATATTTGGGAAGAAAGGAAAGTTATCTCCTCGTTATATCGGTCCATTTGAAATTCTTGAAAGAATTGGTAAGTTGGCTTATAGAGTGCCTTTACCTCCTTCTTTATCTGGTATTCATGATGTGTTCCATGTATCTATGCTTCGCAAGTATATGGCGGATGAATCACATGTTCTTGAGTATGAGGCTATTCCATTTCAGCCTGATTTGTCTTATGAGGAACAGCCTGTTGAAATTCTTGACTGGAAAGAGCAAGTATTGCGTACAAAAGGATTCCTATTGTAAAGGTCCTTTGGAGAAATCATAAAATTGAAGAGGCTACTTGGGAAACCGAGAAAGAGATGCGAGATAAATACCCGAGCCTATTTGAAAACCTTGGTAAGTAAAATTCGTGGGCGAATTTTCTTTAAGGTGGGGAGGATGTAACACCCATCGAATTTCTTGTTAAATATTTGTTAAATACTTGAACTTGCATATTATGTGTTAGTTTTACTTGGGGTAATTTATTAACTACTTTAAATAGTTAAGGTGGTTAAATGTCTAGTTTTGACTTTTGGGTCATTTGTGAAAATTTGACTTTAGGGGTCTTTTTGTTAAAAGTGAAACTTGAGGGGCCTAAGTGCAATTCTTTGAAAGTTTAAGTTTATCAATTGGGGTTCGCCTTCCTCAGAGTCATTTTTTTACCCAAATTCAATACGTTGCTCTCCCTCTGTTCTAAAACCTAGGTTAAAAGTTTTGCCTATTCTCGACTCCTCGAGTTTAATTATCCCTCCGTTCTTGATTCCGATCCCGGATTAATATTCGTGGCGTTGAATAGAGCGTTCCAGGCCGAACAGAAATAAGTTTGGGTCAACTTGAATTTTGACTAGGTAAGTTATTAGCTCCCCCTTGCTTGTAATAACATGCATAAATGTTATTCTCAATACTTGTGATTGTTAATTTTGTGTTTGGGGTGATTTCTGTGGTACTTGTAAAATTGGGACAAAAGGAGTAAAACCCTACTGTGTGAAATAATGAAAGGAAATGAAAGAATTGGTTTTAGGCTTGTTTATGCTTTCTGGGTATGTTAAAAATGTTAATAAAAGTTACTCCTACGCTTGGGACGGAGAATTCTAAGTCTGGGAAGAAATTGGGTTTTTGCAGATTTTGGCCTTGGGCGACCGCCCATGGGGCTTTGGGCGACCGCCCACTAAGGCAGAGATTTTGGTTCTGAAATTGTGATCTTGGGCGACCGCCCAGGATGGGGTTGGGCGACCACCCAAAACCCCTGTTGCACAATAGTTGTTCAAACTAAATGGAGATGAAACCTTACCTCTCCTAAGGCATATAGCCTTGGTCTAAGATGTCCTAGCAAGTGTAATTGTACCTTTAGAGGGCATTAGAACTTAGTCTTGAACATTAATACTTATAGAACTCAAATGAGAACATAAGTATAAGAGTAGTATCTCTTCTTTATGTCTTGAAAGTGCTATGAACAAGCACTAATGTGTTATACTTGTTGTGAATCCAATGATTGTGCACCTTAGAGGTATTAGCATAAGGTCTTAGACTTGAACATCCTAAGAATAGGATGGGGATTTTGTAAGAGTAAATGTATAACTCTTATACTTGTTTGAATGTCCAAAGATTGGGATATAACTTGAAGTATAAGACAGTAAAATCTTGTACGTGACTTGAACATCCAAAGAATTGGATTATAACTTGAATATAAGATAATAAAATCTTGTACTTGACTTGACTTGACACCAATACATATGTATGGTAGTGAACTTGAGAGTGCTATGAACAAACACTAACTTGTATGAGACATGTTCTTGTTGTGTATGTGCAAACATTGCATATAGTTGCTTGATAACAAGGTGACTTCTTGATTACTTGAAGCATGTTCCTTGTTGATCTAGTCCACTACTTTTGGATTAGTTCCTCTCCCGTAGTTCAAGTAAATATCTACTTGTACATTCTTGTGTGAGTCCAGCTGGTTCTCCTTGCTTGTTCGAAAATGTATAGGTTCACGCTTGTCGCGAGAGCTGGGGTTTAAGTGACAATCGGGTCCCTATGTATTTCCGCCTGACCCCTTACTACCGGCCATAGTAAGGGCATAGCTTCCTTAGTTGGATCAATAAGCCTGACTTAAGTGAATGCTAAACTCCTGTCCTGAACACCTCGTGAATAATCATGAGTACTGATATTGGGAATGACACTGGTTACCGGGTCTTCTGATATATACTGAATAATCAGTTCCTGTTATTGATCGTGATTGTCAAAGTAATACAAGCTTCGACAACAATGGTATTCTTGGGAGGAATAAGGAAGGAAGCAATATCCTTATAACTTGCTTGTTTAGCTTTATGTGCTACTTGATGAGTGGATTATCCTCTCATATACTTGTTACTTGATGATACTTGATAAATGATTACTAGAGTATCTACCTGAATTGCATGATAACATGTCATGTAGTTGCATCTAATAGCTTACTGAGATTTATCTCACCCTTTATTTGTTTCCCCCCCCAGGAAAAGAAGGATAGTGCGCAGTGAGGCTCGACATAGTTGGGAGCTTACTTCGCAGGTCGTGATTGTTTTTGGGGCTTGTGTCCTTTTACAATTGGTGAGGACGATGTATTATGGGTTTTGTAACTCCTTATTATGGGGTAGACAGTCCTGTTCAGTTCTGGTTGTCACTAGACATCTTGTATAGTACTCTTGATGCCAGCTTATGTGCTAGGCATGTTTCCGCTGTGTATGTATTTAAGTTTGGTTTTAATTTTCTTGTCTAGAACTCGTGTTGTGAGCTAGTATAGCTCCTTACTCTAGAATATATATATATCATGTCAGTTTGTTAAACAAATGTCATTAAGTTTCTTGTTAAGTTTCTTGTTCCTCGTTAGGCACTCCCATCCAGGTTCGAGGTTCTATTAGGGGATCCCGGGACCTGGGGGCGTGTCAGGTTGGTATCAGAGCTACCCTGGTTTAGCTACCCTGTTTAGCTACCTTGGTTTGCTCTAAGTCTGGATAGGGTCTATGGCCTAGGTATGGGTGAGTCTTGGGGTGTTATTAATAACGCTGAGTGCTTACCTACAGGTACAATGAGTTCTGAAGGTACAAGTGGTAGTGATCAGCTGAGATCTATAACTCCTCAAGAAGAAATGGTTGATAATGTTGACTGGGATTATCCTAATCGCCTTACAAGGTTCTTGAAGCTGAAACCTCGTAGTTTTGACGGGGAATTTGATTCTAAGAAGGCAGAAGAGTGGATTGAAAGTATTGAGAAGATCTTTACAGCTTTGAGATGTGTAGGTGGTGATAAGGTAACCTTTGCAACCTTTAAACTTGAGGAAGCCGCTGAACATTGGTGGCAAGTGTTGAGTAAAAGCTGGGAACTGGAAGGTGTACCTCAGACATGGGAGAATTTTCTTAAAGCTTTTAAGTCACAGTTTATTCCAACAGTAGTCCAAGATAGAAAGGAGATGGAATTTCTTAATCTGGAGCAAGGAAGTCTGACAGTGGGGCAATACTCAACAAAGTTCACAGAATTGGCAAGGTATTGTGATCACTTAGTTCCAAATGAAGCTAAGAAGGCACAGAGGTTTGTTAAAGGGTTGAGGACTGAGTATAGGAAGCAACTTCTTTCTCTACAGCTCACTAGTTATCAGCAAGCAGTGGAGAAGGCTTATACTATTGAAAATGATATTGAAGAACACAAGGTGAAGTTGGGAACAACCATGACTGGTCGTGTATCAGAGAAAACTCAGGGATCTGGTTCTAAAGGTGGTAAATCTGGCCGCCAAGATCGTCGATTCCGACAACCAACTGAAAGTAAAGGTAGTGTATCAACTGGTTCGAGGACAACAGTCCAAGGTCCTAGGAGAGTATGTGGCTATTGTTCGAAAGAAGGCCATTCTGAAGACAAGTGTTGGCTAAAGCAAGGAAAGTGTATAGTGTGTGGTGAAGCGGGGCACTTTGCTAGAAATTGTCCGAAAAGTAGAGGAAATCAAGTTGGGGGTACAAGTCAACCAGCCTCAGGTTCCAAGAGAGATAGTGGGGGTCGACCAAAAGTTCAGGGTCGAGTGTTTGCTTTAGATCAGCAGGGTGTAGCTGAGTCTTCTGCGGTCATAGGAGGTATTATATTACTTTCTAGTACGAGAGCGCGAGTCTTGATAGATCCAGGCTCATCTCATTCTTATGTGGCATCTCATTTTGTGTCGCATTTGCATGTTCTTCCTGATTCTATGCCTTATGTGCTAGAAGTATCTTCCCCTATGGGAGATTGCATGTTTACTTCTGAGGTCTACAAGAAATGTGAGGTTCTTGTGGGTGATCATGCCCTTCTTGCTGACCTAGTCGTGTTACCTATAAGGGACTTTGACGTGATTCTTGGCATGGATTGGCTTTATGTGCATCATGCATCTGTTGATTGTTATAGAAAAGTAGTAACTTTTTTCTATTCCTGGTTTGCCTGATTTTACCTTTGAAGGTGATAGGCCTTTATGTGCTATACATGTTATTTCTGCTTTAAAAGCTAGAAAACTTTTATCTCGTGGTTGTGCCGGGTATCTCGCATGTGTGCTTGATCAGAGTTTATCTGTTCCCAAGATGGAGGATATTCCTGTTGTGTCTGAATTTTCAGATGTGTTCTCTTCTGAGTATAGCATGCCACCTGATCGAGAGCTTGAGTTCTGTATTGAGTTATTACCAGGTACAGCACCAATCTCTAAAGCACCTTATAGAATGGCTCCAGCTGAGTTGAGAGAGTTAAAAACACAGCTTGAGGAATTGCTGGAAAGGGCTTTATCAGGCCTAGTGTATCACCGTGGGGTGCACCAGTGTTATTTGTTAGAAAGAAAGATGGGACTCTGCGATTGTGTATTGATTACAGAGATCTTAATCAGGTAACTATCAAGAACAAATATCCGTTACCTCATATTGATGACTTGTTTGATCAGCTTCAGGTTCAGTAGTGTATTCGAAGCTTGACTTGAGAAGTGGTTATCATCAGTTGAAAATCAGATCTGAGGATATACCAAAGACAGCTTTCCGTACCAGGTATGGGCATTATGAGTTTATTGTTATGCCATTCGGTTTGACAAATGCTCCAGCTGTATTTATGGATTTGATGAACCGTATCTTCAAGCCATATCTTGATTATTTTGTGGTGGTATTCATTGATGATATTCTTGTGTATTCTAAATCACGGGCTGAGCATGAACAACATCTCAGAGTGGTATTACAAGTTCTTCGTGAGAAACAATTATTTGCAAAATTCAGCAAATGTGCTTTCTGGTTAGAAGAGGTTTCATTCTTGGGGCATGTTGTGTCTGCTACTGGTATTGCAGTAGATCCTTCCAAAGTTGAAGCAGTTGTAAACTGGAAGAGGCCAATTACAGTGACTGAAATCCGTAGTTTCTTGGGCTTGGCTAGTTATTATCGGAGGTTCATTGAGGGATTCTCCAAGATTGCTACTCCATTGACTAATATGACTCGAAAAGCTATTTATTTTGAGTGGAATGACAAATGTGAAGCAAGTTTTCAGGAGTTAAAAAGGCGTTTGACTACAGCTCCAGTCTTGGCTTTGCCTAATGGTTCTGAGCATTTCATGGTTTATACTGATGCTTCTAAAGAAGGATTGTGTTGTGTTCTGATGCAAGATGGCAAGGTAATAGCTTATGTTTCTCGAAAATTATCTCCTTATGAAAAGAATTATCCTACTCATGATTTAGAGTTGGCTGCGATTATTTTTGCTTTGCATAAATGGAGGCATTACTTGTATGGAACCAAATTTGAAGTCTTTACCGATCATAAAAGCTTGAAGTACTTGTTTTCTCAAAAAGAGCTTAACATGAGGCAACGTAGATGGATGGAGAAATTGAAGGATCATGATTGTACTATCCTTTATCATCCAGGAAAAGCAAATGTTGTGGCAGATGCGCTGAGCAGAAAGACTTATATTTCTTGCCTGATGATTCGTGAATGGAAGATGTTTGAAGACTTATGTGACTGGAATCCTTGTGAATCAAATCATGGAGTTATTTTTGCTAATATAAAGGCTACTTCAGATTTACTCCAACAGATCAAAGAAGCACAGGTAACTGATTCTGAATTGCAGAAAATCATTAGTGGAATGAATGAAGGAAAGCAACCAGATTTTTCTTTTAATAGTGATGGAATTCTTACCTTCCGAGGTCGAGTTTGCATTCCAGTTGATCTTGAGATTAAGAAGAAAGTTCTAGAAGAGGCTCACAAAGCCAAGTATACTATTCATCCTGGAAGCACTAAAATGTACCAAGACTTGAAGAAACATTTCTGGTGGAACAATATGAAAAGAGAAATTGCTGAGTATGTGTCTAAATGTTTGACTTGTCAACAAGTAAAAGTGGAACATCAACGTCCAGCAGGTTTGTTGCAACCATTGGAAATTCCAGAGTGGAAATGGGAGCATATTACGATGGATTTTGTGACTGGTTTGCCACGTACCAGACGAGGCCATGATGCTGTTTGGGTTATAGTGGACAGGTTGACTAAATCAGCTCACTTCTTGTCTGTTTCCATGGGATATTCATTGTCTCAATTGGCATCTTTATATGTTCAGGAGATAGTCCGACTGCATGGGGTTCCTGTGAGTATTGTATCTGACAGAGATCCTCGTTTTACTTCTCGATTCTGGCAGGCTCTTCAGGGTGCTATGGGTACTAAATTGAATTTCAGTACTGCTTTTCATCCTCAATCTGATGGGCAATCTGAGAGACTTATACAGATTCTTGAGGATATGTTACGTTCTTGTGTTATTGATTTCAAAGGCAGTTGGGATACTCATCTTCCTTTGGCTGAGTTTGCTTATAACAACAGTTATCAGTCTAGCATTGAAATGGCTCCATATGAGGCTCTTTATGGCAGAAAATGTCAATCTCCTATATGCTGGGATGAAGTGGGAGAAGCTAGACTCTTGGGTCCTGAAATGGTTCAACAATCAGTTGAGAGTGTGAAACTCATTCGAGATAGATTGCGCACAGCTCAGAGTAGACAAAAGAGTTATGCAGATCATCGTAGAAGGGATCTTGAATTCCAGGTAGGTGACTTTGTATTCTTGAAGGTCTCTCCTCGTAGAGGTATAAATATATTTGGGAAGAAAGGAAAGTTATCTCCTCGTTATATCGGTCCATTTGAAATTCTTGAAAGAATTGGTAAGTTGGCTTATAGAGTGCCTTTACCTCCTTCTTTATCTGGTATTCATGATGTGTTCCATGTATCTATGCTTCGCAAGTATATGGCGGATGAATCACATGTTCTTGAGTATGAGGCTATTCCATTTCAGCCTGATTTGTCTTATGAGGAACAGCCTGTTGAAATTCTTGACTGGAAAGAGCAAGTATTGCGTACAAAAAGGATTCCTATTGTAAAGGTCCTTTGGAGAAATCATAAAATTGAAGAGGCTACTTGGGAAACCGAGAAAGAGATGCGAGATAAATACCCGAGCCTATTTGAAAACCTTGGTAAGTAAAATTCGTGGGCGAATTTTCTTTAAGGTGGGGAGGATGTAACACCCATCGAATTTCTTGTTAAATATTTGTTAAATACTTGAACTTGCATATTATGTGTTAGTTTTACTTGGGGTAATTTATTAACTACTTTAAATAGTTAAGGTGGTTAAATGTCTAGTTTTGACTTTTGGGTCATTTGTGAAAATTTGACTTTAGGGGTCTTTTTGTTAAAAGTGAAACTTGAGGGGCCTAAGTGCAATTCTTTGAAAGTTTAAGTTTATCAATTGGGGTTCGCCTTCCTCAGAGTCATTTTTTACCCAAATTCAATACGTTGCTCTCCCTCTGTTCTAAAACCTAGGTTAAAAGTTTTGCCTATTCTCGACTCCTCGAGTTTAATTATCCCTCCGTTCTTGATTCCGATCCCGGATTAATATTCGTGGCGTTGAATAGAGCGTTCCAGGCCGAACAGAAATAAGTTTGGGTCAACTTGAATTTTGACTAGGTAAGTTATTAGCTCCCCCTTGCTTGTAATAACATGCATAAATGTTATTCTCAATACTTGTGATTGTTAATTTTGTGTTTGGGGTGATTTCTGTGGTACTTGTAAAATTGGGACAAAAGGAGTAAAACCCTACTGTGTGAAATAATGAAAGGAAATGAAAGAATTGGTTTTAGGCTTGTTTATGCTTTCTGGGTATGTTAAAAATGTTAATAAAAGTTACTCCTACGCTTGGGACGGAGAATTCTAAGTCTGGGAAGAAATTGGGTTTTTGCAGATTTTGGCCTTGGGCGACCGCCCATGGGGCTTTGGGCGACCGCCCACTAAGGCAGAGATTTTGGTTCTGAAATTGTGATCTTGGGCGACCGCCCAGGATGGGGTTGGGCGACCACCCAAAACCCCTGTTGCACAATAGTTGTTCAAACTAAATGGAGATGAAACCTTACCTCTCCTAAGGCATATAGCCTTGGTCTAAGATGTCCTAGCAAGTGTAATTGTACCTTTAGAGGGCATTAGAACTTAGTCTTGAACATTAATACTTATAGAACTCAAATGAGAACATAAGTATAAGAGTAGTATCTCTTCTTTATGTCTTGAAAGTGCTATGAACAAGCACTAATGTGTTATACTTGTTGTGAATCCAATGATTGTGCACCTTAGAGGTATTAGCATAAGGTCTTAGACTTGAACATCCTAAGAATAGGATGGGGATTTTGTAAGAGTAAATGTATAACTCTTATACTTGTTTGAATGTCCAAAGATTGGGATATAACTTGAAGTATAAGACAGTAAAATCTTGTACGTGACTTGAACATCCAAAGAATTGGATTATAACTTGAATATAAGATAATAAAATCTTGTACTTGACTTGACATGACACCAATACATATGTATGGTAGTGAACTTGAGAGTGCTATGAACAAACACTAACTTGTATGAGACATGTTCTTGTTGTGTATGTGCAAACATTGCATATAGTTGCTTGATAACAAGGTGACTTCTTGATTACTTGAAGCATGTTCCTTGTTGATCTAGTCCACTACTTTTGGATTAGTTCCTCTCCCGTAGTTCAAGTAAATATCTACTTGTACATTCTTGTGTGAGTCCAGCTGGTTCTCCTTGCTTGTTCGAAAATGTATAGGTTCACGCTTGTCGCGAGAGCTGGGGTTTAAGTGACAATCGGGTCCCTATGTATTTCCGCCTGACCCCTTACTACCGGCCATAGTAAGGGCATAGCTTCCTTAGTTGGATCAATAAGCCTGACTTAAGTGAATGCTAAACTCCTGTCCTGAACACCTCGTGAATAATCATGAGTACTGATATTGGGAATGACACTGGTTACCGGGTCTTCTGATATATACTGAATAATCAGTTCCTGTTATTGATCGTGATTGTCAAAGTAATACAAGCTTCGACAACAATGGTATTATTGGGAGGAATAAGGAAGGAAGCAATATCCTTATAACTTGCTTGTTTAGCTTTATGTGCTACTTGATGAGTGGATTATCCTCTCATATACTTGTTACTTGATGATACTTGATAAATGATTACTAGAGTATCTACCTGAATTGCATGATAACATGTCATGTAGTTGCATCTAATAGCTTACTGAGATTTATCTCACCCTTTATTTGTTTCCCCCCCTCCAGGAAAGGAAGGATAGTGCGCAGTGAGGCTCGACATAGTTGGGAGCTTACTTCGTAGGTCGTGATTGTTTTTGGGGCTTGTGTCCTTTTACAATTGGTGAGGACGATGTATTATGGGTTTTGTAACTCCTTATTATGGGGTAGACAGTCCTGTTCAGTTCTGGTTGTCACTAGACATCTTGTATAGTACTCTTGATGCCAGCTTATGTGCTAGGCATGTTTTCGCTGTGTATGTATTTAAGTTTGGTTTTAATTTTCTTGTCTAGAACTCGTGTTGTGAGCTAGTATAGCTCCTTACTCTAGAATATATATATATCATGTCAGTTTGTTAAACAAATGTCATTAAGTTTCTTGTTAAGTTTCTTGTTCCTCGTTAGGCACTCCCATCCAGGTTCGAGGTTCTATTAGGGGATCCCGGGACTTGGGGGCGTGTCACAAAAGGATTTCATTTTCATGCCCGATTTAAAACCCATGAATTACTATACTTGTCGCGGATATCCTTAACCAACCGTAATTGATTCAAAGACATATTCCGAACAGACCTTGACTTCCAATCTCCCGGGACACATCTCTCCACCTCCGCCTTGTCTTTGTCAAGACACAAACTTTGTTCGATCCCCGAATAACCACGTTTTCTTTATCAAGCAAACAAATTTCAAGCTCAACTTGTGCAATGACTTCTAGATCATTAGAACCTCCACCACAACGTTTACAACATTCGAAATACAAAATCCACGATCACCAAATTCGAGTACCATATTACCCAAATGACGACAGTCGATCTTGTCTTAAATTTCAACGTGCTTCGAACTATTCTTGGATCACCAACGAACACGAACAAACACTCTTGAACGACTTGAAAAAATCACTTCTTACTCTAATGATGTATCTTGAACCTTGGAGTTACACCAAATTACCAATTTAAAGTCTTTCCCATAAGTAACGGAAATTGCATGCGAACAGCACAAGCGCGCGAAATCTGCACGAACTTCAATAAAGCTCCACTAACATGTACTTTTACTTATCTTGTTTATTTGACCTCTCCATAATGTGATGAGAGCCAAGAAATCCATCATTGATATCTCAAAAAATCCTTTCTAGATCATTAACATGTGTTACGCCGAACACTTTGAACTATACACCTCTAGAATCTAAGCACACCTTTGCCGACTGAACTTGTGTATCTACTTCCAACGCTTCGGAACAGACTACACCTTAAATACTCCGATTGTACTTTGTTTCGATTCTTTCTCAATCCCATTACACGATGAGCTTCGAACTAGTTCAGAAAGCTTCGAATCACTCATGTTAAAGATAAATATAATGCAATCTTGGGCTTTACCTCAAGTTCCATTTGTCAAGCTAGACAACCTTGCTCTCCCAAACAACCGGACGGTATGCTACCCCTATCATTCATTGTGCCTCTAGCACGCCTATCTAGAGCACTGCCCCTATCAGGCAATTAACAATTTTTTTGAACTTGGCGAGTTCATTCGGCACTGAACCTCGCCCACCGAGACAAACTGTCCCAACTCTTTCTGCGGATAGTCATCTTGTAACTCAGGATCGTCTGCACATTAACTCCCCTTAGTAGAAGTCAGTCCACATATGTCTCAACCATCCCAGTCTGTTCTTACGTTAGGTCTAGAAGCCACTCATCCCCGCGCAATGAGCCTTCTTCCACTACTAGAGCATAACAACGATCACTATCACTATCTGTCATAACAGCAGCTGCTCTCAGGTCTCGTGCCCCTTTTGCTAGATGATTTTTGAAAATTCTTGTTCTTACTAGAACCCTTGATATCCATTCACTTGAGGTAATTGTGGTAGCTTCCATAGCCACCTCTACGACAACATCATCACTATGACCCATGTTGATTTGTGAATGTGCATTCTTTTCCAGAGAATCCATCACTTCCTCGCTTCCCTTCCCCTCTTTGTCCTTAACTGAAGGTGTTAATAAGCATTGTTTCTTCAACACTGCTTTAGTCTCGATGTGTTAAACCCTAAACACCACAGATTGCTATACGGATGCTGCACGCGCGATGTATGTTGTGGAAAAAGCCCTTCCCAACCCAACACCCAAGCAAATCGCAAGAAATCACCGCACCACAAATAAGCACAAGAAATAGATAACCAAAGCAAAAAGACACAAGAACACAAGAAATTGTTTACCCAGTTCGTCAATATGTTTGACTACGTCTGGGGGCACTACCAAGCCAGGATCTTGCACTATAATATGTAAATATGGAGTTACAATGAGTATGGGGGGCGGAACCCTGTTTATATACAAAACCTAGAATGAGACCAAACCCTAGTCTAATTAGAATTCCCGAAATTCAGCATATTCCCGTCCTGCAGCGGATCGGCCGCTCCCTTTTGCACGCACGCCCGAGCAGCTCGGCCGAGTCACCAGATCCACTCGGCCGAGCACACTTCATCAGAAAGTGTGTTTTTCCCCGGTTAACGCACGGCCGCTCCATTCCCTTGACTCGCCCGAGTCGCTCGGCCGAGTCCTTTACCTTGCTCGGCCGAGCATCACCTGCTCTGCGACTTTGCTGATTTTTTTTACTTAGATCGCTAGTTCCCGGTTTATCTCTATTCCAACAATGTACGTTAGTTGCACGCGAACTTCAGGGCCTTCAGCTTGATCTGCTAAAATAATATTCCTCCCTTTGAACTTGTTGATAGATGATTTAGATCATTGACCCATCTTCTTTGCAGCGGAACCCACATCTTGTCCTAACCAATTTAGCTCTGATGCCAATTGTTAGAGCGATAATTAAGAACGATGGCGAAAAGCGGATTAATCTCAAACACAATAACACAATCTTTTACGTGGGAAGAATATATTACTTTCAATGACAAACTGCAAAAGACAATCACTAATCTTGTTGCAAGAATTATTGAGTCAAATAATTTCGTCAACCTAAATTCATATCTCTACTTGTATCTCTCAAAGATGACCGGCCAAAATATACTCTAGGGGAGAGGGTTGTATATATAGTCATAATTCCAAAAACTCTCAAGGAGAAAGAATCCTATCTCTTGTGTACATCACAATTCTTTTCTTATTAAGAAACAGTTTTCTAATTTTTGAACAAATTTTTTTACCAATAAGATTTCTAATTAAACTAATAAAGATAATCCTTGTATCAAAAGAATTTCATTTTCTTAACAAATCAAAACCTAAGAATTACTATACTTGTCACGGATATCTGTAACCAACCACCATTGATTCAAATACATATTCCCAACATCACTTTATACTTATAAAATTAACATTTTAAAAGTGGGTAAAAAAGAAATTTATGATTTTTCTGCATTAATAGTTTATCATTCAAAATGTTTCTTAAATCGGAAATGGTATTTCATCATTCATTCGGGACGGAGGGAGTAATAGCAGAGGCGGAGCCACCTTGATGCCAAAAGGGGCAATTGCCCCCATTGATTTTTAAAAAGTAATAATTTATTAGTGCAAAATTTACAAAAAATTGGGAGTTTAGTGCAATTTGTTTAAGTTTGCCCCCTTTGAGATAAAATTTATAATAGTACACTAGGATTTTTTTTTTTTTTTTTTTTTTTGCCCCCATTGACGAAAATACAGTTTATTTATTTTTTTTTTTTTTTTGTGTAATTTTTGTCTCTATTGACGAAAATTTCTTGTTCCGCTACTGTGTAATAGGAGAGGAGCCCAGCAAACGTTAGCAGCAACGTCCCGTATGTGGAGGCCATATGCCGTCAATTTGATGATACAACGTCCCCCATTGATTTTTTTTTAAAAAAAAAAAAAGCATAAAATAAGAGGGGGATATAATAAATCATCTTTTTTAAGAAATTATTGAAAAGGTCCTTCAATATATATATATATATATATATATATATATATATATATATATATATTGAAAAGGGCAACGAAACATGTCAACATCCACTGGCAAACTGTTAAGAATTCAGCTCATAAATGATTATTTGGTTTGCTCTGCGTAACCTGCAACCTAAAGCATAGTAGATGTTTGAGAAAATTATTTTACATACCCATCTATCTTTTTTTCTCAAAAAATAAAATTTTGCTTTGGCAAACTATTTCTTTTGTATGACTAAAGTCTATGCTAATCTACACATTTGAGTTGAGTTACCGTTATTTGTGGATTTGTGGATAGGCACATGTTATTAGTTAGCAAATGCAAGTAAAAAAAATGTTACTAAAAAAAAAAGAAAAAAAATAAAAACCAAACAAACTTACTACTCACTAACAATTCATTTATTTAGGGTTTGTTTGCATGAAGAAACTAGACTATTAATTTTTTTATTCATATACTCTTTTCGTCTTAAAATAGTTTGAAAAGTCAAACATTTAAGAACGTTTTAAAGTTACATTATAATAAGATCTGAAAAATTAGTGATTTAAGCTCTTTCCATCTTAAAATAATAAATTCCTTTGATTATTCAAACAATTTTTTTAGAATTCACTAAAAAAGTTAAATTATAATTAATACTTGATCAAATTCATTTGCATTGCCTATCAATCGCCAAATGACATTATCTTTACCGGTGAAGTAAAGCAGGAAGATGATACATTTACACTTGGTGTATATACACCACCAATATATGTGTGACACATATACTATTTGGTTATAGATTTATCATCATTCCTTGAAAAAATTACAGAAAATGCCATTAACACACACACTTGGCATTATTTTATTTGTGGTGTATAGATACACTTGGTGTAAGTGTAGCATTTTCCAGTAAAGCATCAAGGAATGGGATGATGATTTTCAGGAGACACTCCGCAAGTGTTGTGAGTACGAAAAGTAAAGCATGAGAGATAAAGTGAGTTAGAAAATAATGAGTGGAAAGTTATTGTGAGTGTAAATGTGAGTCTCATTAAATAAAACATTTCCATTTTTGGGTTGTCCTAATTCGAATGGAACATCCAAAACAGAAATTTGTCCAAATTCAAGTGAGACAGGGGAGTACAAGGCTAAATTTCGTTTCTGACAGGTCACTGCTTCACATTTTCCAAGTATCAAACACTCAGCAAAGAGCACAAGACAGTTGAAAATCTGACAAAATAAGGAACTCACAAAATACTTGCACTGAAAAAACCGATAAATTACAAAAAAAAACTCATTTAAAAATGGTCCAAGGGGTACATTTAACAACTAACCAGTTTCAAAAGAAACAAAATGTAAAATGTAAAATAAAAAAAACTAATCAAATACAAAAACAACTAGGTCCTAAAGAAAGGGCCGTTCACCACGAGAAACCATTAGCACGTGATTAGCCACCCTCGAGATCAAAATCCATGGCATTATGAACACATACTATAGTAACCCTCGAAAGAAAAAAAAAATATACAGCTAACTGAAACTCACCTGTTCTTCTAAGCCCCACGGTGTAAATGGAAGGACGTTCTGTGGCGCACATTCGGAAGATACACTCACGGCAAGGGGTAAATTAGACTTTTCTTAGATTAGGGTTTGGCAGGTCGCAATATCAGCCGCTTGTGAATCTAAGACCACTTGTCCAGAAGGATTAGAACTAACAATTTTCATCACGGCAGGAAAAACGCCTTTCTGGAAAAAGTCATCCTCAATTTTCTTTAGAACCTCCTCGACCACCTTAAAATCCAATTCTCCACCCATTACAAGCATCCCCAATATCTCCCCAAAATTATTTGGTGCTTTTGGTAAGTCGATACCAATATCATCCAATAATGATCCATATAACACACACCCAGTTCTCAAGTCCTCTTTTGTGACAACTTTCTTGGAATAAAGATGTTCAAGAAGTCTCACAACTGGTTCAACACAGGGCGGGCTTTTCTCCAATGCGAGGTAAATGGCTTCCTTGACAAACTCAGGGTGGTAACCTGGGGATTTTAATTCTTCAACACACTGTAACGCTTCATCAAGAATGCGTATACTGAAATATTCCTCCAAAAGAGAGGTGGTTTTTCTCTTGAGTTCTTCTGAATTAAACTTGTTGACTACAGGAGCCACTGCAGTAACTGGAACAGGTCTAGGAGTAGGGGACGCAGCAGGAATCTGGGAAAGTGGGTCCACAACAGTGCCAAAGCTGGGTGTGCGGGCAAGAGGGGCCCCACTTCCTTGAAGTAGGGCACTAGGCTTTCCACTGATAATACCACCACTACCCTGGGGTAGAAGTCTTTGGTTCAAAGATGGTGACTTGCCCACCAATGGTGGTGACTGAACGCCCCTTGGCATTGACCGAGACCTGGGGACTTCCCAGTTGTCATTGTCGATCCCGGGCATCCCGGGCATCTTTCTGGCTCCGGGCATGCCGGGCATCATGCCACCTGTACCAGGGCGGTTCATGGGGAATCCCCCAGGGCTAATATTTCCTTGTGCCCCAGATGCCATGGCTCGACTATTTCGCATGCTCGCAGTAGAACCTGGGCGCAACCTCATATTCTTCTCTGCTTCTGTATGAATTTCTGTAATGGTTTTGGCTTTAACCTACATTGGTAATAATAAGTTAAGCATAAATGAAGATCAGATGAAATAAAATTAGTAAAAGAAATCACCAGTAATGAAAACTACCTCTTCCCTCCTGGGAACCCATTTGTTTGAACGCAGTTCGAGAACACCACGAACCATGAACCTCATACGTGGGGCGAGCTGTTGGTTTGTGGACAATTCTTTAAGTCGACTAAAGTATAAATCATTAATGCGCCTTGATTTAGGGCTCTCATCAAGTTGTTTGCCAATAGTGTTGAAGAACTGGCATATAGCCTCTACATTTTCCTCCTCGGGACAGACCTTGTTATCAGGCCCCAAGAGCTCCTGTTTTCATAAAATATCATCCATCAATACAGGATCTTATACATGATAACTTTAATTCTTTTATGTATCATGCGAGTATAATTGAGCATTTAAAGAAACAAACCTGAACAATGTGATGGACAATCTTTTCTGGCACCATTTTTTGCTTCAAAAGCTCACCAATAAGGCGGATGTTGCCGAGAGTACGGTACTTCATCATTCTTTCTTTATCTCTGCGTTCCGCCTCTTGCTCAGGGGCAGTCATCAGCTTTAGTTCTGACCTCAGATTGTCAGCACCTTCAAAAGCTTCCTGGCAAATATTCAAGAGAGCACGCTTGAATGTGATCTCTTTACCACCAGGTTCTTCTGGTGGGAAATTGGGGAGCTTCTCGTTTAGATCGGAGCAAAGTTGTGCATACATGGGGCAAAATGTTGGCTCCAGAACTGCTTTGTCAAATATCAAGGAGATAACTCCCTGCATTGTAAGTAACAACCATGTTCAGTTAAAAAAATGTTAAACTGAGACACAAAAGAAGGAACGATGCTAGTCTCTATATATTATTAGATAAAGGAAGGAAATGAACCTTTAGAATATCCGCCGTTGTGATACCCGAGTCAATTAATTGGCCCTTTAGAAGATCGAACTTCTCTGGAGTCAGCTTGTTCAAAATACTGTGAAAAACAAGCATTTGACCAATTATAAAAAGAAAAAAAAACATGTCAGTCATACTAGAAAGAGTTGAATAACAATGTTTACCCTTTCACAGTCTTCAAGACACGCTCTTTGTCAGAAAGAATCCCCCTTCGAGCCGACCATGGCACATCGGCTTTGATGAGGCCAGGAGCAGGGCCCTGGTTCAATGAAAAAAATAAAACATTGTCAAACAGAAATCATTAAGCAGATATCAGTTTTGCACATTTAAATGTTCCTCACTCAAGAATTCCACGGTTCCACCCTTACTTGGGTATTGCAGAAGCCCAACAATCAGGGGAAAGTGCTGCTCGTACCACAGAAGGAACACTTAAAGACTTGCAAACAAACAGCTGAATGGGAATACAGTTTCAGGATAAAAGTTTCTAACTCTTGCTTTCTATCCTCAACTTTTTCTTAACCACTCCCAACCGAAGGAGCATAAAAACTACAGACCACCTGTTTACACCCACAACTACCATTAACCTGAGGAAAGACACACTACATAGTACATACCCTGGTCCCTAGTCCCTTTACCCACCACCAATAAGATCACAAGTCATAAAACAATATTAGAGTTCAGAATTCATCTCTTAGCAGCCGATTATACAATGTATCAGACAATTAGACAGAGATCACAACTAATACAGTAGAAACTCTAAAAATTAATACTCATGGGACCACCAAAATTTATTATTTAAAGGAGTTACTAATTAATCGATACATTAATAATTATTAATTTATGATTTATATATTAATTTATAATGAAATACTCAATTTACAAACACCTTTCAAACTTCCATTAATTATTGTACAATGCATGTACGTATATCAAATGAAGGGCCCAATTTGAAAGAACCCTTCAATCTCCCACTTTATTATGCTTCTTGTGTTCAAGTATCACTTTATGGACATTAAAACATATTTTCTATATAAATACAAGATCAAAATATGCTAACACAAACAAATCGTACACACAACATGGCTTCCCATTTTAAAGGGGTGAAAAAAACAACAATGATAGACGACATTCGAAGAGCATTATGCAAGCACGACAATGAAAGTGGTCACTCAAAAGCAATTGCAAGAATGGATTCTTAGTAACTATGGTTTGCAGGTGAGTCAAGGGACAGTATCGAATACAGTTAAGCGGTCTTAAGAGTATCTCTCACTTGCTCCCGAAAGAGGTGATGTTAAGCGGCACGAACCGGCAAAATTTCCTGTCCTAGAAAAATCTCTCTATGAATGGGTTCTTAAATATCAAGAACATGTGATATGTAGTATATAAGGAATTATTAACTTATACTAAGTATTTTATATGGGGTCTATGAAATTATCAAAAATGTATTACTTCCTCCGTCCCAGAGTATATGTTCACTTCCTAAAATGGCAAAGAATTTTTACTATTCCTCCCACTCATTCTCACTCCTACTTACTTTTATACTCACAACACCAATCAACTTACTATTCCCTCCCACTCATTCTCTCTCCTACTTTACTTTTCATACTCGCAACACTTGCATCACTTCCACCTCCGTGTAAATGAGAGTGTGGATATATACTCTGGGACGGATATCTTATAATTTTAGAGAATTATTAATTTAGCACCCTGTCCCGAGTCGGGACCGGCCAAAAATATTATCTTAGAGAGTTTATTTCGAGTATTAATTTATTGAGTTTCTACTATATCTAACAATTTCAGCTAGCATACCTGAATACAACTAAAAATTAACTACACTACATCAGAACATGTATATCCAGCATGCATACCCATGTTGCAGCTGCTTCTAACGTGTACTCCACCTTTTGCCTGTATGCAATACGTGTGACAGAGAGCTATACCTGTGTAAGGCTCTGATAACACTCAAGTGCTACAATCCATAGTTACCAGGAACGGGGACGTTTTGGGACGCGGGACGGGAACAGGAACGGGAACGAGGAACGTGGCTTTTAAAATTTTGGGTACGTTGAGTGTAGGATCAATTGGTACGCTAGTTGGGAACGTGGTACGCTTTTATTGGGAACGAGAAACGTGACTTTTAAAGTTTAAGTATTTAACTAATAAAAAAGATGTACTATCTTTTAAGAATTTTGTTATTTACACTCATAAAACCTTTGCCCACACCCACTTTATTCTTTGAAAGTGCTGTACAGTAAATGGGTGTTTTTGAAATTGAAAGATTTTGGATGAAAATAAAATATTAATTGCATAAGCACAGTCCCAACCAAATACATCGCATTTTCGATTCCTCTTGTTCCTTGAACCCTTCTTCCTCCAGAGTCCAGATTCACATCACTTCTCCTTTCCTTATCAATTCCGACTCTTCTCCTACCAGAACTCTTTTATTCCAACGACAACCTTAACTCCGACAACTATTGAAAGCAATTCAACTTCAAAATCAACATGAATCGACAAGGGTTTTCAACTCCAGCAAAGTCCGAAATAGGACCCAAAGGATGTCGATCAATCGACGGTGCTTAAAAGGTCAAATTTACCCTTTTTTGTTTTATTTTTTGAACGTTGTTTTTGGCGAATTGGGTCGCGTACCTTGGCGAACTGGGACGCAAACGTACCGAGATCCGGGACTTGCGTTCCGGGACGTGGGACGAGGGGGGAGGAGCGTTCCTGGTAACTATGCTACAATCACTTCCCTCGTATTAAGTTGGTAAGCAAACAGTGAGTGCATTATTGAATTCCATCAAAGGTGAATTCTGAACAGTCATACACAAATCAAAAGTGTAACTTGACCTACCTAACAAAGCCTAAAACCTTAAAGCCCTCTACTTGCCAGATCCTAGATCAAGCCATCTCTACCCTGAATGCTGATTGATAATATACTAATTTCCCACCATTGAATAAAAAATTATCTAATTCTAATACTTTAGGAATAAAGGCAAAGAAACCTCAAATAGAATAAGTGCATAGTTAACAGTAACACCCACGGTACAAAAATTGTTATCATTAGACGTGTGATTCAATGAATTCAAGCACTGAAAACCATAAAAAGCTAGCCACTTTGTTATGAAAGCCCTTGCCCCATGAGAGTGACTAATAAAAACCTAACCCTCTAGGCATTACGTTCAATTACGAATGTACTTCAGGCAGCAATGAAACAAATTGAGCTAAGAGGAAAAGGCGCGCACGCACAATAGTTCCTAAATATCTACACTGGAACTGCACACTATAGTCAAAAGGAAGCAAGAATGCTGTTGATAAAAGATTTTACCCCTTGGTTAGAGGAGATTTGTGCTCTCCCGAACTGCGAGTTCAGTTGATCTTGTCGATTATACTGATTAGATTCCTGTTGCCTAGGGTCAAAACGATTACTAGAGTCCTTACTAGATTCCCATGATCTGTCATCTACAGATGTAGGAACCTGGGCAGATCGACCACGCCAGTCACGGTTGTCAGGCTCGGAATAACGATTCTGGGGCTGGATCAGAACCTGTACAAAAGGAATATGCCAAAAGAAACAGCCATGAAGATTAGAAACACAATCCAATATACAAAGACCCAGATACTACAATATAAGTGCAGCCAGATGAGAAATTTCTTTCAGAGTAACTTGAAAGTGCAATACAAACTTACATTGCTCTCTCCACGACTCCAGTTCTGGTCTTCACCAAAAAACTCAGTCTCAACTTCTTGTTTGATTTTCAGAATTTCTTCGGGGACAGTTACAACCTTAAACAAAGACAAAGAAATTTCACTCAAACACTAAGGAATATACAGCTATAAATAGCTAAAATGTTTAGAAAAATCAGCTTGATAAAAAAGGATAAAACACAAGAACTAGAAGAACCATGAGGATCTGATAACTGAACACAAGGCTTTGAAGACAAGACCAAGGTGGCGCACAGGAGAAAGGACAAAATGAGGTTGAAAAACAATAAAAATACGTTTTCCAACTCTATTATATACTCCCACTGTCCCATAATAAATGTCGTCTTTTAAAGCCACAACAGTTCATATAACGTACAAAAAAGGGTGACGTTTATTCCTCAAAGTTCCTAATAAAATTACAAAGCTTGTTATTAATACACCATTATAAATATAATCAATAACAATTTTTTTTAATTTTCATTAGGATAATTAAATTAACTTAAAAATATTGCTCAAAGTTCCTTCCTACTAACGTACAAAAAAGGGTGACATTTATTCCGGGACAGAGGGAGTAATCTTAAAGCTACAACAGTTCTTGCTCGAACAAAAACCAAAAAGAAACAAACTAATTTGTGAGATATATAATGGACCAAACATAAAGAGGAGTTACACTGATGAAGAACATAGAGATGAGAAGAGAAGATGAGAAATAATCTGCAAGGAAAAGGTGTTATATTAGCTAATCTAGCCAACAATGGTAATATGTTTATGACAAAAACTTGTGTGAGAACACTCCAACCCGTCTCATGGGTGAGACGGGTCATTTTTTGACCCATTACCCGACCCACAACCCTGCTCCAGGACCCATGGGGGACCCTGCCACGTGGCATCCCCTCATTGGCCGGAAAAAAAAAAAAAAAAAAATTTGCTTTTTTTAAAATTTTTATATTTTTATTTTTGGTTTTTTTTTCGGTTTGTGAAAAGTAATAGTTACCATCTCTTAAAGTAATAGTTACCATCTCTTAAAGTAATAGTGTTTTTCCTATGTTTTCTTCGTTTGCCAAAAGTAATACTTATTATAACTAAAATGTAACAAACGTGTTATTTATATGTAATAGTATTTGTACATAATTGTAATACATATGTATAGATATCTACTCCCTCCGTCCCATTTCAAATTGCAAATACTAGGTTGGCACGGGGATTAAGGGAAAAAGTGAAAAAGGTGATGTGTTGTGAGTGTTGATAGTTGAGTGGGAGAGAGAAAATGGGGTAGAGAATAGTTAGTGGGTTAGTGGGTTAACTTGCCATTTTTGGATTTTGCAATTTTAGTTGGGACACCCTTTTGGCAACTTTTGCAATTTGAAATGGGACGGAGGGAGTATATGTTTTCAAACAATAAGTTACAATGGGGTCAAATTTATCATGATACATGTAAAAGTATTACATTATCTATAGAAATCTGTTACAATTTCATCAATCAAAGTGTTACATTTACTTGTATAAACTTATTATTACATTCATATACATAAGTTATTACTTTTCAAATGTTATTTTCTTTTAAAAAATAAAATTTAAAATACACATTATATTACATTTTAGCTAAAGCACTATTATATTTCAGCATAGATTAGACATGGCCAAATGCGGGTACGGGACGGGTTGTACGGGTACGGAACTCAATATGAAGGACCCGGACCCGAACCGTGTATGGCACGGGTACGGGTACGCCACGGGTTAAGCGGGTACGGTTCTACGGGTCCACGGGTTTCCTCTCCCTTTTTTTTTTTTTTTTTTATTTAACTGTTAAATTTCAAACGAATTTCGTTAAAAAAACTAACGGAATCAACAAGTTGAGTAAATGGCCATATTTTCCATAACATAAGTCCATTTTATTTGACTAGAAAATTTTATTAGGATTACATGTTTTATGTTTTTTGTTTTTTGTTTTTTTTTTTTTTTTTAAGGCTGAAAATGGGTTAAAAGCTCAGTCAAACGGATATTTTTTTGGTCAAGGTCCCGTTAATTAACGGGACTTAACGGCTACATTTCAAATATCTAACTTTGTGGACTCTAGCTCTTCTGGGCTCTCTCTCTGTGCCGCAGTAGTGCAGTGGGCTAGTGGGGGGGGGGGGCAGTAGGCTCGACAGACAAGACAATTTGACAAGGCATAGGATAGATAGGCATGGCATGGGTGGGCTTCTGTGAGTGAGTGACTTGTGAGGCTGTGTGAGTGTGACTGTGTGAGGTGAGGCAGAGGCTGTCCTTCCTTGTGTTGTGGGTCCAAAAAAGCGGGTTGGGTACGGGTTTCACGGTTCAGAATCGCGGGTTACATGGGTTGCGGGTTACACGGGTTTTACCCACCGGGTCACGGTTTTTTAAGAACATAACCCGCAACCGGACCGGCCATTTAACGGTTACGGGTTTACCGGTTCGCGGTTTGACCACGGCTCACGGGTTTGCGGTTTATTTGCGGTTCCGGTTTCACGGGTTGGGCCGGGTGCGGGTACGGGTTGGCCACCTCTAGCATAGATGATTATTACATTTAGATATTGTTTGGGTTACATGTAATTATATCTAGTATTACTTTTGGAAAAATGGGTAAAAACGAGCTTTTGTTTTTTTAAAACAAGTATTACGTATACTTATGACTCAAAAAAAAAAAAAAAAAAAAAAAAAAAATCGGCCAATGGTGGGTTGCCACGTTTTAACGGTTACGGGTTTGCCGGTTCGCGGTTTGACCACGGGTCACGGGTTTGCGGTTCCGGTTTCACGGGTTGGGCCGGGTGCGGGTTGGCCACCTCTAGCATAGATGATTATTACATTTAGATATTGTTTGGGTTACATGTAATTATATCTAGTATTACTTTTGGAAAAATGGGTAAAAACGAGCTTTTGTTTTTTTAAAACAAGTATTACGTTTACTTATGAACAATGTTACTTTAAGAGATGGTAACTATTATTTTTTGCTAAACCACTGAAAAGCCGGAAAAAAAATATAAAACTCAAAAAAAAAAAAAAAAAAAAAAAAAAAATCGGCCAATGGTGGGTTGCCACGTGGCGGGTTCGACCCATGGGTCATGGGGCGACCCGTCTCATGCATGAGACGGATCCCCTTGTTCTCATGGGAGACCACCTCTATGTTTATATAGTAAAATATTTGCATGTGTGCTTAGCCAAGTACTCCTTAAAAAGGAATATATTGGACGAAATGCTGCTTAGCATATTTAAGCTACAAAAATGTGTTATGAACCATGATATTATATATGACTAAGAAACATAAAATCTGTTTTATGGGTCCACATTACATCTATACTGTAAAGAGTAAATTGAAGGGAAGAAGAAGAAGACAGAATAAGGGGTATCTAGCTTATGATATGAGCATTCAGGTTACATATGTGCAAATAAAGACCTAAGAAGTAAAACAGGTCAAGTCACAATTAGAGGTGGCCAACCCGTACCCGCACCCGGCCCAACCCGTGAAACCGGAACCGCAAATAAACCGCAAACCCGTGACCCGTGGTCAAACCGCGAACCGGCAAACCCGTAACCGTTAAATGGCCGGTCCGGTTGCGGGTTATGTTCTTAAAAAACCGTGACCCGGCGGGTATAACCCGTGTAACCCGCAACCCGTGTAACCCGTTGGCCCGTACCCGTGTAACCCGCGATTCTGAACCGTGAAACCCGTACCCAACCCGCTTTTTTGGACCCACAACACAAGGAAGGACAGCCTCTGCCTCACCTCACACAGTCACAGTCACACTCACACAGCCTCACAAGTCACTCACTCACAGAAGCCCACCCACGCCATGCCTATCTATCCTATGCCTTGTCAAGTTGTCTTGTCTGTCGAGCCTACTGCCCCCCCCCCACTAGCCCACTGCACTACTGCGGCACAGAGAGAGAGCCCAGAAGAGCTAGAGTCCGCTCAGTTAAATATTTGAAATGTAGCCGTTAAGTCCCGTTAATTAACGGGACCTTGACCAAAAAAATATCTGTTTGACTGAGCTTTTAACCCATTTTCAGCCTTAAAAAAAAAAAAAAAAACATGTAATCCTAATAAAATTTTCTAGTCAAATAAAATGGACTTATGTTATGGAAAATATGGCCATTTACTCAACTTGTTGATTCCGTTAGTTTTTTTAACGAAATTCGTTTGAAATTTAACAGTTAAATAAAAAAAAAAAAAAAAAAAAGGGAGAGGAAACCCGTGGACCCGTAGAACCGTACCCGCTTAACCCGTGGCGTACCCGTACCCGTGCCATACACGGTTCGGGTCCGGGTCCTTCATATTGAGTTCCGTACCCGTACCCGTACAACCCGTCCCGTACCCGTATTTGGCCATGTCTAGTCACAATCATTGAAGACCAGAAAGCATCCATAAGACAGCATAACTTGCTATTGTGCATTAATATACTTAAAGACGCACGAGGAAAAAAAGTATTACCTCCCGAAGTTGTAACAGCTGGTCTCTGTTGTACCGAACACGCTCACGGCTCTCAAACAGGGTGTCACCGGTCTAGAATAAATAGTAAGCGCATAAGAATTATAATCAGTAACAAATATAAACATGAGTTCAAAGAAACAAGATTTTCATCCAAGTAATCCATAAGCACTTAATAAGGAAACATAACAAGGACTGACAGACTTTACACAGGTTTGCAGTGAGCCAGTGAGTGCTAAAGATTATGCCAAATTGATCCACTAGCCATCCAAATACATGCTTTCAATTGAATTAAGTACAAGGGTTTCCAGATGATCCAAGGGTAGTTGAAGAACTTTTAATAGCATATGTGCATTGTTGGATATTAAAACAGCAAAAAAGGAAGGTGTGTCATATGCAAATGTATCTCTCTCGATAATAATACACTTTTAATAGCATATGTGCATTGTTGGATATTAAAACTTTTAATAGCATATGTGCATTGTTGGATATTAAAGAAGCGCATGCATTCGGTTCAGAAACTGAAGAGCTAACAACAAGGAATTAAATTAAATTACTGATATCCACAAATTACACCTTAATTTTCATATCTGTAGGTTTTTTATGGGCAATCAGATACTCCCTGCATTTCCACCTTTTAGCCTACATATTACTTTATGTCCATATTTACAGCAGAAACTACATAAATGCCCTGCCAAGAATTAGGACATATACATTCTAACAAAAGGTTCAACTCAGCATACCGTCGTAATCCGAGAGACCTCTTCAAGGCAGAAATAGTTGAGAAAATAAATCAATAAAAAAAATCCCAAAGTAGTCATTTTCAACCATTATTTGATTCCATCTTCCAACAGCATCATCACCATTAAAGTAGCCTAAAAATACACGTTCTCTTTCCCACATAGTTATCCAAAATAACCATTTGTGAGCAATTTTCCAAAGTAAAAAAATTTTGAGAGAAAAAAGAAAGACCAAACTGCCAGCCATTATCGGGTCATATTAGAAGAAATCAATAAAAAGAACTCATTCCATGATACCCACAAGATTACATTCAGTAATGGTTCAACAAAATATTTCAATTAAAAACTAACCCTTAATTTCCAATTCAGAAAGAAGACACTGGTAAATAAAACTGACAAATGCAATCAAAATCAATACATATGCGACGCAAATAGTATACAAAAAGACCATAATTAAAATAAAATTAAATTAAAAGCCAAAAGAATCAAGCTAAAATGAAAATACAATAGGATAAACAAGCTAATAAGCGGAGAAATCCCAAGATCCGGAGGGAGAAACAAACCTTGAAAGCGAGAGAAGCACCAGCACCGCCATGAGGACGAAGGACCGGAAGATCAGAAGAACCAAAGGCAGATGAGTCGAAGCGAGGTCCAAGAACTCTACCTCGATTACCGCCACCACCACCAGGTCTTAAGCTCAACACTGTCTGATCAGCCTGCATACCTCGAATCCTTTCTCTCAAAATCAAATCGCCGCCGCCGCCGGAGATGTAAAAGAACAGAAATTTGAATCAGCGATTGATTCAAACGGGGAATCAAGAAATAGATTCGTAGATTGGTTGAGATTTAGAGGTGTTGAGATAGAAAGATAGGGCACACGAGAGAGGGGAAGGCTTTTCTCTCTCTCCTGCTGCGCGAAGAGGAGAGAATTGTGAGAAAGAGAGATAAAACCCTTTAACTTGGTGGCGTTGTCACTGAAAATATTAGCTTAATTTTTCATTTCCTTTTCAACCTAATTTTCCAATCTACATTCAAATTACGTAAATGTCCTAAATTTAGTGTCAGTAATTTTACAAGAGTGTCACAATTTTAGTGTTTGAGAGTGTATTATTGACTATTAGTGCATGCACGTGTTTAAAGAGTATTAGTGATAGTGTTTAAGAGTGTCGGTGTTAGAACCCGTTGTAGCATTTAAAAGTTCCAGTCAGGTGTTACTGAATGCCAGTCAAGTGTTTAGAGAGTGTCAGTGATTGTGCTAAAAAGTGCTTGTGCATATGTTGAAGAAAACCAATTTTAATGTTAAAGCTTACAAGTGGTAATGGACTTATGTTAATAAGTTTCAGTTAATTTACGAAAATATTAATGTATGCTTTAAAAAAATGATTTACAAATATGTCATCACCACGTTTGAAAAAAAAAAGTCAATTATTTTCAAAAGTGATACCGAGCGTTTTCAAAACAAGTCCCATTTATTTACAAAAATGTCACCACGCATTTTAAAACGAGCCCGTCTCCTGTACAACGGGTGTACGGCGTGCGACGGCGCCGAGCCGGATTTTTTTTTTTTTTTTTTTTTTGCAATTTTTTTTTTTTTTTGCAACCCCAATTTTTTTTCCTCCAACATAAGTAACACTTATTATAACGAAATGTAACATTTTTTTATTCAAATGTAACACTTTTTTAAAAAAAAATGTACCACAATTTGGCTGCAATAGATAAAGATAACATAAAGATTGGCAACTAAACTAATGTAACACATTTTATAAAGGGATGTAACACTCATTTTTTCAAATGTAACACTTTTTTTCTCCGAAAATTAACATAGATTGACAACTAAACTAATGTTACATTTTATAAAAAATGAATGTAACATTTTTTATCAATTGTAACAGTTTATATTCTTAAATGTAACATTATATATGAAATGTAACAATTTTTAATTGAGAAAGTAACAATTGAAATGCAAATCCAATTTTTTTTTTTGTAAAACTCATGTTACATTTGACTGTAAAAGTGTTACTTTTTCAATATGAAACTATTACTTTTATTAGAACATAGTGTTACATCTCAGCTGACAAAGCAACTCAAACTTTTTGTGTGTAAAAAAATATTTTTTTAAAAAAAAAAAAATCAAACCATATCATGACCTATGTAGATTTTTTCGTCTCGTCGAGACGAACACAACGGTATTTTTTTTTAAAAAAAATCTGAGTTATAAATCTCAAGATATAGCATTTTAAGTTAATGGGTTTTTTTTTTAAAGGTGACACGTGGCAGCGCGCGGCTGGGTGAACCAGCGGGTGGCTCACAGCGCGCCACGTGTCGTAATGAGACTGGAGGATATGTGGGTCGGTCGGGTTTGACCCGCGGGTTGGCCCGCCGCACCACCGCATGGAGCGGCCCTTGCCGCATATAAGAATTTGTCAAAACCTGTTTTTTCCTAATTGTTAGAAGAAACATAATTTTTTAAAAGATTTTGTGCTAAATTAAATACTTTTTAGTTGAATTATTAAAATATCTCCCTTTCGTACCTCTTTAACTACAAAAATTGTCATTTTAGTTGTCTCACTTTAATCTACAAAGTCTTAAAATCGAAATGAATAGTGATATTCTTGTGTGTCTCGATAATAAATTTTGGTCACCCGAGAATCTGCAAAATGATTTGTTCGTATACAATCGAACACGAAGGACGACCAAGAAAATAGATTCACGGAGGCTAAGATTGGTCGAGTTCACAACATACATCCAGACTTTAGTCTCACCAAGCAAGCTAATTGCTCCATCCTGATGATGAACAAGAAGGAACTAAGACCATGAAGAACATGCTACTATGATTTGATCCTCAAATTCTTTATTTTTTATTCCCCTTAATTCTTATTTGCTCAAAAAAAAAAATTTATTAATTTTTATATTCTTTTTTATATCTTTGATCGACATTTATAGCTGTAGAAACTTTCCTAATTTCATATCTCCCCATATTCAGACAAGACATATTCATTTTTGACAAAAACTTGTGTGAGACGGGTCTTGTAGAGAGTAAAGGGTTTGGCAAACCCTTTACTCTCTACAAGATGTGTGAGACCGTCTCACACAAGACTTCCTCTTCGTTTTTATGTGTAATAAACTTAATTAGTTTCACTCCAAATCATTTTGATACGAAGGCTTTTGTTTTTGAAAGCGAAAAATATACAGCTCACTTCGTCCCAAAGTGAATAGTATGATGTCCATAATAAATGAGGTTACACGTTTGGAAGATACACTCACGGCAAGGCGTGTATTAGACTGCTTAGAATAAAGTTACGCAAGCGGCAATCTCTGCTGCTTGTGAACCCAAGACCACTTGTCCAGAAGGACTAGAACTAACAATTTTCATCACGGCAAGAAAAACAGCTTTCTGGAAGGAGTCATCCTCAATATTCTTTAGAACCTCTTCGACCACCTTGAAATCCAATTCACCACCCACCACGAGCATCCCCAATATCTCCCCAAAATTATTTGGTGCGTTTTGTATATCAACGAGCAGAGATCCATACAACACACATCCAACTCTCAAGTCCTCTTTGGTCAGAACTTTCTTGGAATAAAGATGTTGTAGAAGTTTCACAACTGGTTCAACACAGGGCGGGCCTTTCTCCAGCGAGAGGTAAATGGCTTCCTTGACAAACTCAGGGTGGCAACTAGGGGACTTTAATTCTTCAATACACTGTAATGATGCAATAACTGAAACAGCAGATGCAAAAGAAACAGGTCGAGCAGGAGCAGGAGCAGACTTCATTCTGGTTCCATACATTCCTGCATCTGTAAAACTTACAGGCATGGTTTTGGCTTTCACCTACATTGGTTATAAACAAGTTAAGCATAAATGAAGATCAGCACCAAGAAAGACGGTAATGAAAACCTACCTTTACCCTCCTGGGTGCCCAGTTGTTGGAACGCAGGTCGAGAACATCACGAACCATGAGCCTTATATGTGGAGCAAGCTGTTGGGCTGTGGACATCTTTTTAAGTCGACTAAAGTATCTATCATTAATGTGCCTTGATTTTGGTGTCTCATCTAGCAGTTTGCCAATAGTGTTGATGAACTGACATATGGCCTCTACATCCTCCTCCTTGGGACAGATCTTTTTATCAGGCCCCATGAGCTTCTGTTTTAATAAAACATCATCCATCAAAAAAAATATAAAGCATGATATATACTATTTTTTTTATATACTTCTATATAATTATGCGATTCAGGAAACAAACCTCAAGAATTTCATGCGCAATCCGTTCTGTCAACATCCCTAGCTTGAAAATCTCACCAATAAGACGGATGTTACCGACAAAACGGTACTGGATCATTCGTTCTTTTTCTTTGCGTTCCGCCTCTTGCTCAGGGACAGTCATCAGCTTTAACTCTGACCTCAGCAATTCAGCACCTTCAAAAGTTTCTTGGCATTTATTCAAGAGAACTCGCATAAATCTGATCACTTTCCCATCAAGTTTTTCTAAATCAGGAAGTTTCTCTGTTAAATCAGCGCCAAGTTGCGCATACATGGGGGATAGCTCCGGCTCCTGAATTGCTTTGTTATATATCAAGGAGACAACTCCCTGCATTTTAAGTGGCCCTCATGTTTAGTAAAGGAAAAAAAAAATTGGTAAACAGAAAAGCATAAGTGGGTATCGATCAAGGAAACAATGTCACCCTAGAAGATATAGGAAGGAAATGAACCTTTAGAACATCTACAGTTGTGATACCCGAGTCAATTAGTTGGGCCTTTAGAAGATCAAACTTATCTGGAGTCCTCTTGTTCAAAATACTTCGACAAACAAACCAATGACCAAATATCAACACACCATGTTAAAAAAGAAATGGCATATTATGGTCAACCACCAGCTAAAAAAGGCAGAACAGATAACCAAAGTCTCATGTTTAAGAAAATGATTTAGGCTGCAATAAGCAACATTAAAAGCACCAAAAGATTTCACATTCAGAGTAAACAATAGGTTTCAACTTTTAAGTACTCAAATATGACACATAAATCTAGTAAGATAAGAATCAAAACGTTTACCCTTCCACAGCCTTTAATACACCCTCTTTGTCGGAGAGAGTCTCCCTCCCATCGGACAATGGCACATTGGCTTTGATGAGACCACAAGCAGGTCCCTGGTTCAAAGAACAAAACAAACCATTGTGATACACATTTTGGTATGGAGAAAGTAGAAATCAATGAAAACATAACAGTTTCACACATTTAGGTGGCAGGATTAAATTCTAACCATAAGAATCTTAACAGCTGAGTTCTTAAAGTCCTTGCTGTTGGAAATTTGGCTTTTTGGTCAACTTTAAGTGGGTCCCATTGGTGGGTACCTTTGACTTTGACCATGGTCAATGTTTATATACATAGTATGTTATACCATGAGGCAAATTGGTGTTTTGGTAAAAGGCAAATGATGGATTAAATCCATAATTTTAAAACTTCATAGATAGATATTTAAGTGCCTTTAATGCCAATGATGAAAAGGGTTTGGTTGCCATCCCACATGGGAAAGAGAAGGCAAACCTCCCCTTTGGTTAAGAATATAAAAGGACTTTTGTGTGCCATCCCACATAGAATTGGAAAGGGTAGTTAAAGTGCCATAAATTACAAGGCACTTTATGGTCTTTTGTTCAAGTGTCATGTTAGGTGGCTTGAACTCCTCCCCACACGCGCTCGCTCGTCTCGGTTCGGGCCGGGGCTCTGGTGTTCCGGCGAATGGGCCGGGGCTGTGGTAAGCCAAGTGGACCCAGTATGTTGTGCTCAGTGGGCCAGTGTGTGGTGCTTATGTAACGGGTCGGGCCTGCGGGCTCGGGTCGTTGCAAAATGGTATCAGAGCGGGTCCCGGTCAGAAGTGTGGAACAAAGTGTTGTGCGGAACAAAGTGCTACACCGCAGAGACGGTGGGAGCCACCTCTTGAATACTACACTGCCCGGGGTTCAATCTTAGTGGGCCTTGCCGGGGACGGCAAGGATTTAAGTGGGGGTGTTTGTAATACCCCATCCCACATTGGCTAGGTGTGGGAGTTTAGTGTGATACTTATAAGCCCACAAAGCTACTATTGAGCACCAATAACATCCATGGACTTTTGGGTGGGCCTGTGGTAAGCCAAGTGGACCCAGTATGTTGTGCTCAGTGGGCCAGTGTGTGGTGCTTATGTAGCGGGTCGGGCCTGCGGGCTCGAGTCGTTACAGTATGTGTGGTAGAAAATGAAGAGAGAGAATGAGTGGGGTAAATAGTAGTGTTGATTGAATAAATTGAGTGAAGAGAGAGAATGAGTGGGGTTAAATGGTGGGGGTTGGTTGAATATAAATGTATTAAACCATTTCCATTTTACGCAGTATCAATTGTTTTAAGACGGCTTAAAAGGGAAAGAAGTCCTACTTGTGGTGGGATGGAGGGATACAGCTATAAACAGCTAGAAAATCAGCTTGAAGTAAAAAGGTTAAACTCAGATACTAGAAGAACCATTGTATTATTCCGTATAAGACTATATGAAATACATAAGGGAAAATGTAAACACAGTATTAATTAAAGAATTACCTCGGGAAGTTGTAAGAGCTGGTCCATGTTGCACCGATGATGCTCACGACTCCCAAATAGTGTGTCACCGGCAGTGGCGTATCTAGGATTTGTGGTCAGGGGGTCAAATTTTTACATGTCGAAAAAAAGATCATACTATTAAAGACAATAAAATTTAGTGTTAAGTATAGACTTTTTTTTTCAATGTCACGAGTTCAAATTTGATTAACAATGATAATAACAAAAGTATTTACATAGAATATTCTCCTATTCGTCAGTTTTAAAAAATAAATCACAATTTACATTTCCTGCCTGACTGGCTTCTGGATCGGGGGCTAGTTGAATCTAGAGTAAGAAGTAATTCACGAAATTTCTTCAATGCTCGAGGAGGGTACTATTCCAAACTGAATTGAAGAAAATTAGAATTTCAAGTTTGTCACTATCAAAATAAGGTGCATGGATGCAATTAAGACAAAGACCACCATATTGACAAGTACAATATAAGGATCTGGAATAATACTGTTAATACTCAATCCTAAACGAAAAAAGTTGAGTAATACTAGTATAAATTTGTAAGTAGTAAAGCTACTAGTCAAGTGTACTACAAATATTTGCATAATTGTACTATTTGTATATGCACAAGCAGCACATAAAATAAGATTAGCCTAACAAATTACAAATTCATTCAACTAAATAGTGAACCTGAGCAATTGGTGAACTCTTTAAAATGCAAAACCTCCCCATTCGTTATTTAGCAGTGCGAAACACATAATAGCCATATAAATGTTAGCTTTTGTTCACACTTTTGAATACAAATTTTAAACAAAATCAGAATAAATGGATAAACTTGAAAAAGGGTTTCGAATTTACAAGCCCTAAATTTAAATTTGTTTAGGATTTTGAAAACTAGTAGTAATTGAGATTAGAGTTGGGGAGAGCCAATGATATGAGGGGAGAGGAGACGGATACCAGTTTCAAGCTGCGGCGAGGCGCCTAACCTTTCGCTTCCGATCGACGGTCGGTCGCGACTTTGACTTGAGAGACTTCAGGGCGCAAAGAAAAGCAATGAGTTTGATTCCTCTGATGTCTTTATTTATATATGAGTGATATTTGTAAATTTTAAGGGGGTCAGCTGAATTATTTCAGGGGGATCAGTTGTATTTCTTCAGGGGAAAATGTCCAAATTCCATAGAAACCAAGGGCCAAAAGTGGCATAAACTGAAATGTTAGGGGGGGTCAGTTGACCCCTTCTCTCCTACGTAGATACGCTACTCACCGGACTAGATTAAGTAGTAAGGCAATAAGAATATTACCAGTATCAAATTCAGTTAAAATTTATGTACTTCAGGCCACCCAGCCAGTACAAGAAATGTGCAGTCACTTGGAGTTAAGAAATTTATTGTTCATTAATTTGAAATTGCAATACAAACTTACACTGCTTTCTCCGCGATTCCAGTTCTAATCTTCGGCCTGCATACTTCTCAATTCCTTTTCCAATATCAAATCGCCGGCGGCCGATCAAAACAAGAACATAAATTTGAATCAGAGTATTGATTCAACCACCCAATCTGTAATTGTGCGAGAGAGAGAGAGAGAGAGAGAGGCGAAAACGAAAGAGAAAACGCTGAATATATATCCCCCATCCTCCCGCCTCTTCCGCTTCTGCCTCTTCCTCTCCTCCTCTTTCTCTCTCTCTCTCTCTCTCTCTCTCTGCATTTGCCTAATCTTTCTCTTTCCACCGCCCCCGTCTCTCTTCCATATTTTCTGGACAAATTACACAAAACCCAATCTCACACGAACCAAGACCTGCTACCATAACCCACTCCCCTCTCCGCCCGGATTAACCTCATCTCGACCAAAACACCAACTCGCCTCTCAAATCGCATGCAGCCTTTACCCCTAAACACCAATACTCTTAATTAGGTGAATTGATGTCATCCTTTCTATCATATAGCTTAAGCCCTGCAGTATTTCTAATTGAGTGCTACTATTATTCACATCCGTACGATTGCTGAATAAACCGACAATTAATATATAAGTATATATTTATAGGTTAGGGTTTATTATATAGATCGGGGAGTGAGAGAATCAATAATCTGGATCAGCAATGAGGGGATTCAACCCTGATTTAGCCAAATTCTCTACATTCATAAAGTCCGTTATTGAGATTATCTTTAATGGAGCTTCAATAAAAAAAAAATTGAAATTTCATAAGGATAATAAAATTTTCATCAATTCTCGGTCAAAATTCAATCAAATTGATCAAATTCAGTAAACAGGAAAAGACATACAATCGATTCACACACAAAATAGTTCAAAGATGTCAACAATGGAGCATGAAAACAGCCATTAATCACAAGAAAACACAATCCAATTCACACAAATCGAGCTTGATACGAGTCAACACAGGAGTCAATGATAAAGACGAGTGAAAATTGACCAACGAAATACAATACAAACTTACACTGCTTTCTCCACGACTCAAGTTCTGGTCTTCAGCCTGCATGCCTCGAAACTTTTTTCGCACAATCAAATCGTCGCCGTCGCCGTCGCCGTCGCAGATCAACAAAAGAAGAGAAATTTGAATCAGCAATTGGCTCAAACACCGAATATCGATTTGTGCGAGAGGGTTGATGTGGGAGTGCTGTTATTATGGCCACTTTACTTTCCCAATTTCAACTTCACGGGAAAATATAGAAAGTTAGGTAAAGTAGGCAGATATGCCCTTACACAAGTTAATTGCTATATTAGCCCCCGTATTTAAGAAAAATGAGTGGATATTTGGATACCGTCATCTTTCCGTCCAAATCCTAACGGAATTGTTGACTGGGCATCCTAGTTGGCAAGTAAAATTGACTATGTGGATACAAATTGACCAAGTGGAATTTCTTGAGTGTGACGGGTTCAAAACTACGTCGTTTTGATACATAAAGTCAATGTTTGTTAAATAGTTAATATTTTCGTTAAATAATTGATGAAATAACATTTTCTTTGCTACTTCAGTTAGCAAGTCAGTTAAAATTTCTCAAATCTTCTTAATCATCCTCACTCCCGTCATCTCCAACACCAAAACCACCATCCCCCACCATCATCCACCATCACCGCTAAAATCAGTCACCACCACCAAAATCAACCCTACTAACAAAAATCACAACACAAAGTTGAATAAATTGACAAATTAAGATAGATCACAAGCCAACACAGATTTGAAAAATTCCAAATTACAAATCTCAAATCCCACATCAAAGCCAAGATTGTTTGATAAAAAGAAAATAAAAAAAAAGAAAGTCCAGATCTTGTTGAGGGAGTCGGGAAAAGATGAACTGGAGTTGGAATTCAATGGCAGTCGAAGATGATTTTAAAGCCCATATCTAGTTGAGGAAGATGGTGCTCGTCCAAAGAAGATTTTTTGAGCTCAGATCTTGTTGAGGGCGATGGAGCTCGCCGGATTATAAAAAGCTTGACCGGAATCTATGGAGTTCACCGGGATTGGGAATGATCGACTGGCCAAATGGGGAAGAAACAGAAAGAAAGGGAGATCAGAAAAGAGGGGAGGAGATGCTGGGGAAGACGATTGTAAGTGTTTGACCGGTGGTGGTGGGTCGGAGGAGAGAGGGACGGATGACGGGAATGGAGGTGGGGGACGAGGGAAGATAAATTAAAATGTTTCATTGTTTTGGAGTGATGACTGAGTATTAGTATTAGGGTTTTTAATAATTTCATTCTAACCCCTTTATTTTAACAAACTCTATTTGATACCCTAAAAATTCCACATCAACAATTCTTCCTAGTCAGCAAATTTCAATTAGGCTATTTTTTTCCACATCCTCAATTCAAATATCCAACTCATACACCTAGTCATCATTTCTGTTAAATTTTGGACGGAAAGATGACGGTGGCCAAATTTCTACACATTATTCTTGAGTACAAGGGTTAATATGGCAATTAATTTGTATAAGGGCATACCTGCATCCTTAAGCTAAGTACAGGTGTATATTTCTATATTTTCCCTCAACTTTACTGATTACACTTTTCCATCTTAAAAAACCCCGGTTCCCCATCCGATAAAACTAGCAGCCTCCTCTAATAACTTTGGTTTGGGTGTTATTTTGATAAATTTCATTTTTCTAAAATATTTAATTTTATAAAAAATTGTTTTTAAATATACGGTTTAAGTGTTTTCGAACCTAAACTCGCTATTAAAGTATATATTTAAAAAACCTAAACTCGTTATTTTATTTTTAATTTTTTTAAAGCCTAAACTCGCTATTTACTTATAGGTGTTTTAAGGCCTAAACTCATTGTTTTAAACCTAAACTCGTTATTTTAAGGGTAATATTATATTAAAAAAATAGACTTCTTATAACTTATGGAGAAAATAGTTTCCCTTAAAACCTACTCATAATTTTTATTTTCACTTGTAATCAATGCTCTAAAAATCGGCCTAGGCGCTAGAAGGTGCTCTTCCACCGCGATTTACCTCAAATCGGTGCAATTCAACGGTAGGCGGTTTAGGCGGAGCTCGGCGGTGTGGTGGTTCAGGCGGTAAGGCGTCGGCTTGCAGCTTTGGCGCTGCCGAGAGAAGGGAGAAAAGCATTACCGTCAATGGCGAAGTTGGCCGGAGTAGTCGATGACGGTGCTGGAGACGGCGGATGGAGTGATGGAAGGAGGGGCGAACCTGTTTATTGCACGAGAATGGTGGCGGAGGTTTTCAATTTTAGGGCGGCGGCTTGGTGAAAATCGTGGGAGGATGAGAGTGTGAACTGTGAAGAAGCCATGGAGAAGAGAAGGAGAAGGCGTGGGAAAAAAATAGAAACACAAAACTTTGACGACTAGTTTTAGGGTTAGGGTTTCTTTAATTGGGTTAGGCTTTTTTTTGGGGGGGAAATCTAAGTTTAGTTGAGCTGAATGAACTAAAAAAAAAAGTTTGGGTTAGTAGATTAGTGTTTGCCTTCCACTTCCAAAATATCACAGAATAGTCCTAGTTATAATTTATTTTTTATTTAAATTAAAATGTTTATTTTTTTTATAAATAACAAAAAAGCATTATTTTTTGGATATATATATAAATATTTATTAAAAAAAATAAAAATAGGCTAAATCCTAGGCTCCGATTAATCCCCGCCTAGGCCCCTAGGCGCTAGGCCCAGCTCCGCCGCCTAGCGTCCGCCTAGCGATTTTTAGAACACTGCTTGTAATACTCACATATATTGTGAGTCCCACTCTCAATCGTATTCGCAATTTCTTTCTTCCTAACATTACTTTTTGAATATATATACTCACTCCTTAATTTTCATGTGTCGAAAAAAAATTGTTAGTAGTTAGCGAGAGAGTATTATAGAGTCCTTTTAGAAAAACTAGGGGTTAAGCACTGGTGTTTTTTCGTACACATTTATAATTACTTTGTATGATTATTAGATGTTTTAAATAAACATAAATAAATTTAAAGGTGTATATAAAATGACAAAAAACACAAATTAAGAAGACATAGATCATGAACTCATATCATATGTGGGAGATGTCAAGATAATATTCCCTCAGTATTGAAATGATTTTCTATTTTTTATGCTAACACGAATGTACTTTTAGCAATAAATTTAGATTAAGTTAAACATATTAATAAAAATTTAAAATTTGTTAGTAATACACCATTATACATACTATCAATACAATAGCAACTTTTAGATATTAATTATAACAATTAGATTAAATTAATATTATTGCTCAAAGTACCTTCGTGTTAGCACTACCAAAAGTGAGAAAAACATTTTGGAACAGAGAGAATTTATAAACTCAAATTTATAACATTTTTCAATTTGCCCTAAATAAAGGACATTGCAACTAAAAATCTAGCCAAGCAACAACATAACTCAACTCCTTAAACTCGTACTCTTAGCTTGATAAAGTTGGGGTTCAAGAACTCATTCAGAACCGGTTTTAGTGACCCTGACTGAAAGCATAGTATATACACTTGAAAATCAATCTTCTTATAGCATATTTCATACTACAAAGAAACAAAAAATACAGTAACTATGCTATTTGTGACAATGGACCTTACATTGGTATGCCACATCATAGTATGTGTTATGCGTGTAAAGGGAACTGGATTTTCTGGTTATTTACTCTCTTTTTCGTCGAACCCGTTTTTTTTTCTCTTAATGTATCATGCAAGATTACCAACAAAAAAAAATGTGAATTTGAACCGAGCCTATAATTTCTAGGTGTTGTGCACGAAGACTTACTATGAGCAAAGAAAAGGGAAGAGAAGGTGAACCGAAGTGCAGTAACAAGTTGATCCTTCCAAGGCATAGTTGTCAAAGGCGAAAGGCGAGAGGCAGGCGAAATGTACTTAGGAAAGGCGAAAAGCGAGGCGAGAGGCGGGCGGCATAAAGGCGAGCAAGGAAGAAAATAAAACTAAAAAATAGTAAAAAATAGTAACCCGTGCTCTACACGTGCTTTGCACGAAATACTAATTTTCTATTTTTTTAATTATTATTTTGCTCTTTTTATATTTTTTATTCAATAAAGTAGCATAACATTTAGTTGTAATATAAATATATTATATAAAAAAAATAATTTTCTAATTATAATTAACTAAAATAGTAATCATCATCTTAACTAATACTATTAATAGTAATAATTAATCGATATTATAATTATCATAATTAAAAAATACTATTAACAATACTTATTAATATCTATAATAACTATTATAATTAACTAATTTTATTAATAACAATCATAACCTAATATAGAAACTATTATGATTAACTAATACTATTAATAGTAAAAATTAACATATATTGTAACTTTCATGATTAACTAATAATATTAACAGTAATCATTAATTTATAGAGTAACTATTATACTTAACTAATACTATTAATAGTAATAGTTTTTTTTAAAAAAAATTATATAGTAACTATTATTGTTAACTAATAATATTAATAATAATACTCCCTCTGTCCCTAAATGAGTGTCCATTTTCAAGAAATCTTTGTCGCTAAATGAGTGTCTTTTTTTAACATAACTTTCTCCCTAAACGTTTTTTTTCGAAAATTTTTTCACCGGTTTCTTTATACGTGCAAAACTAAAGGTTTGGAAAGGAGATTACAAGATTATATATGAATCGTTGTTACCAAATTGTTCAAAAAGTTGAGATTTTCAGTATCCCTTAAAATGAAATTTGGACACTCATTTAGGAACAGAGGAAGTAGTTAACTAATATTGTTAACAAATACTATTAATAGTAATAGTTAACTAATATAGTAACTATTATAGTTAACTAATACTAACAATAGTAATAGTTAACTTGTATAGTACTTCCTTCGTCCCAATTTAAAGTTCTTAGTTTGACTTTGCACAGAGGTTAAGAAAAGATAAATGTTGTGAGTGTGAAAAGTAAAGTAGGAAAAAGAAAGTGGGTATGGAGTTTTTGTTGTGAGAATGACAAGTGGGTCCTATTGTCCATTTTAGGTAATAAAGTAAAGTAAGAACTTTAAACTGAGACAGACCAAAAAAGAAAGTAAGAACCTTAAAGCTGGACAGAGGAAGTAACTATTATAGTTAACTAGTATAACAATAGTAATAGTTAACTTGTATAGTACTCCCTCCGTCCCAATTTAAAGTTCTTTGTTTGGCTTTGCACGGAGATTAATAAAAAAATAAATGTTGTGAGTGTGAAAAGTAAAGTAGGAAAAAGAAAGTGGGTATGGAGTTTTTGTTGTGAGAATTACAAGTGGGTCCTATTGTCCATTTTAGGTAATAATGTAAAGTAAGAACCTTAAATTGGGACAGACCAAAAAAGAAAGTAAGAACCTTAAAGCTTGACAGATGGAGTAACTATTATAGTTAATTAATACTATTAATAGTAATAGTTAACTTGTATAGTAACTATTATACTTAGCTAATATTATTAGTAGTAATAGTTAAATTATATCATAACCAAGGGCGGATCTTGCATGTAAATCGGGGGTACACGTGCACCGGTCAACTCAATTTTTCAACTATGTTTTTGTTTACTAAGTGCACCCCCAAAAATAATAATTAAAGTGGTAATTTAACTAAAAGGGATGTGAACTTAGTAGAAGGAAAATTTAACAACGCTGACATAAACGAAGCGGAGCCATGCATTCGCGAAATCAGGGAAAAAAAAAACTTACCGACGCGACCTTTGCTCCGTGGACGAGAGAAAGAAAGAGCGCAGATCCGCCTCGATCTTCATCACCAAGCTTCTTAATCCTTTGCACAATGCACTCTTCAATCTCGTAAGCATCCTCAAGTCTCTCATCTACTTTTTCTCTCCGAATTGAAGTAAATTGACATCTAGGGTTTGTATATAAATTTGGGGCTTTGATATTTCTTTTCAAATTTCATGGGTGATTTCAATATAATTGTTGATTAAATGTTTGAATTTAAATATACATATATGTGTGTGTTTGATGGTTATTCCATTGATGTTTTTGTAGAATTGTTAGTGTTTTTGGTTGATTATTGAATACGGACAAATTTCTTATCAAAAGGAAAAAAATTGGGGATGGTGAAACTAGTTTTGGGGTGGGCCTTGTGATGGCTTCTGCTAGTAAATAATTTGTTGATATGAGTACTCTTCCTTCGGATCCTTCAGTTAGAAAAAGCATTTATGAAAACGCGTAAGGGACAAATTTACTTTGTTAGTTGTATTGTTTTCTTTTATGACAATTGTTTTGAACTTATGTACTTAAGTATGTACTTGAATATAATTGCGTTTTGAATTTTTTTTGTATGAAGTTATTTAGTGTAAATTGTGCACCCGGTGTTTGGAAATCCTAGATCCGCCACTGATCATAACTATTATTATTAGCTAATAATATTAGCTAATATTGGGAATATCATAGGTCACACATATTTAGGATGGTGATGATGTGGCTTCAAAACTAATAATTCTAAAAGAAAAGGCGCATGAATTAAAATTACGAAGTTCAAATTAACAAAACAAGTACTAGTTTAAGCAAGTGAAATAAACTTAAGCTCTTAAATATTATCAAGAAAAGAAATCAAGCTCTAAAGTCCTGCAAAAGTAAATGAAAATTTGTAAAACATGGGAAAAAGAAAAGAAAAGATAAAAAATGCAAAAAGGCGAGCGGCGGGCGGGTAAAAGGCGAGCAAGGCGAACGCCTTGTGAAAAAAGGCGTACATCCGCCTGCCTGACTACAAAAAGGCGACCGACCCCCCATGGCGCCAAAAAGGCGAGGCGGGCGGTCGCCTTTGACAACTATGTTCCAAGGACGACCTCCGAACTGTTCATTGCCTCATTGGTCTGATGTTCCATGAACCAGACCACAGACATTCCATAGAACAGTATACCAAAGCTCCCGAACCACATCTCATTGTGAGAGGCATCATGAATTTCCACACCTTGTAAGGTTCGGAGCTGACAGGAACCACTCTCAGTAAACGGCCGAGTGAACTCCACTTATTTTGTTCGGTCAGCCAGAATGCTCATATCACCAATGACAGCATCATATGTCTGTCAGCAAATTCCAACCATAGACCAAATTAATCATCAAATATATAGTCAATAAAATAACAAATAAAAATCCAATCTTTTCTGAAATATCTTTAGTCAATTTAGACTTGGTCCCTCTGGCTGCTGATCAATTCAGCAAATGAAGAATCCTGAGAAACCTAGAATATAAAGGATGATTTTTATACGAGGAAGGTCAGAAAAGAATTTATGTTTTAAAGAACTTGTACCTTATAATAGACATGGTTAACAATATTATCATAGGAACCATAATATGGGAAAAAAGCATTGCTTAAGGTATAACCTTCTTCTGTCTCTAGAACATCTATCATGGCTTTAAAAACATCTATGCAAAAACCAGTAACTTTGAATTACATTTGAACTTTCAATCCGCGTAACCTTCACGAACTTCTCAAATGAAGTGTTACCCAGAACTCTGATTTTCGTTGCGGGTTTGCTTGCATGTTATGATGTGTAATTGCTTATTAGATTAAGCCAAAGCAGAGTCGAACCAAGCCATAAAAGTCAGTACCAATCAATATTGCATGTACACTAGACTGACAAACAAAAACAAATTAGTACAAAACTGAAACTGAAACTGAACTTGCTTTATGTATATATTACAGTTTTAAATTGATGTACAAAAAAGCTGAAATTAATTAAAAATCAAAGTTACAACGCTAAAGAGGGATTCTGCAAAGAGGACAAGGAGTCTTCTAAATCCACTGGGAAAGACAGTCAGCATGAAAGGTATGAAAGCAACATGTATCAGCTTTGGAATAATAATTAGAGTTGTCAAGACATATTGGGCAGATAGTATCCAACGGACGGGGATGAAATGGTTCCACTTCAACTAAACCCGTTGCTTCTTCCGGCGACATTTTTTTATAAGGGTAACCAGCACTCTCCCGTCCCTCACTTCTATTCCTCAGGACACCCAACATTTCCTGAGGCGGCAGAGGATAAAGACTAAACATCCTTGCCCTCATAAACCCCAGAATTTCAAACATACCTACACCAATATCATCGTCTTCCGGAATAAACTCATCAATCACATCGCAGTCCGTTACCAGTTTATGCATCCGTTCATTGTATTCAGTCTCAAAACCCAACTCAAAATAAGGATCAAAAGCAGCTTGAGGAATTTTCATAAATGGATTGCGTGGGAAAGATTTGAGTAAAGTCTCATGTAGTGGATCTTGTGGGGTCGTCGTCAAACCAAATAGACGGTCGAATTCGATGGTTCGAGCTCGATAAATTTCAACCTTAACGACAATTCTTGACTTACTGTCGAGACCCGACTGAAACCTGCAGTTGAAATTAGCAGATATTTGTTTCCCTAGATGAACAAGTGCCTGATCATCAAGAAGAAATAAACCAGGATCCAATGCCTTGAGCATCTTGTAACCAAAATCACTATCAGACAGCCATCTGCGATCAAACTTGACCAAATCTTTCCAATCCGAGTGAGAACGAAGAACGCCTCTGATGTTTGTCCAGCCATCATCATCAGTCAAGAATCTGGATCTGAAGTTGATGAATCCGTAGCCGCACAAAACAGCTCTTGCTAGTGCAAGATCAGCTGGATCCGGGATTTTTGAGGGAAAGTTATTGATCAAAAATTGGTTCTTGATCACAAAAACCATCAGATCATCTCCTTTGTCTGTATCGTGAACTATTTCGTTCCATTGATACACTCTAACTTTGCTACAAAGTATTTTATCACTCGCCGCCATCTCTTTCTCTCTCACGGTCTTACTGCTGTTTCACATTTATTTTATTTTATAGCCGATTGATGACTCCTTTCCGATCAAGGAAAGGAAAGTGATATATCTTCCTTAATTTTACTGGTACAAAATTAATTTTACGGTCTTATTCCGTTTTGCTTTATCAAAACGGAGAAACAGAAACTAAAACGCGAGAAACACAATCGATTCGGCAATCAAATAAAGAGACGGAAAAGTCTGAAATTGGGTTTTTAAGATCAATTTTTTCTTTGGTAATTTTTTTCTTCTGATTTCAAAATGAAAAATAAAAATAAAAAATTACTATCATCCTTCATCGCAAATCAAATAGTAGAATCGAGATACTAACAAAGCAGCGATTAACTTACCAGAGAGGAGAGAAATCATTCGACTGTTGAGTGTCTTCGCCGTTGCCGGAGATAAATATAAATTGAAATTGAGATGTGGCTGGGGATGAAAAGATTGGGGAAATTTGATGCGTCCCTGACTCATTTTCTCCTTTTTGGTCAAAATACGTGTAACCCCTCTAAGGCCATGCACAATGGTTTAAACAAAAAAAACCATTCAACACCTACTTTATCACTCCACATCAGCTTCTCTCTCTTCCAACTCATCCATTCAACAACCATTCAACAAAACACACTACAATGGTTTGTTTAATCCCCCATTCAACACTTTTCCCGCTCATCATCCTATACCCCACCACTTAAAGTTTATATTTTATTTTTTATTTTTATGATTAGTGTTGAAATAGTTATTATTGGGATCCATTTCAAGAAAAAGATGGTTTTTTTTTTGTCGGAATACAATGAAACTTACGTCAATTTAAAGAGAGAAAAAAACTAGGAATTTTGGTGTAAGAAAAAACAAAAAAAAAAACATTTTCTGTAAGATAATTGAGCTCAAATAAATGAGATAAAAGTAAAAAATAGTGTCAGGCAATCATGCGCCGACACTTGGCGCCTTCCAAGGAAAAAAAAAAAAAAAAACGGGCCAAACACCTTGGCTTAAGAGTTCATCCCACGCGCCATGTTTGACAAATTGGAGCTCGCCACGTGGAGTAATGAGACGACAATTTCTTCATTCACATTGTTGAACAAATTCAACCAAATAATTCACACTCATTTATTAAACAACCCATTGCATGGATTAAACAAAATATGTTGTGTGAATGGCATTTCAACAATGGATTAAACAACCCATTGTAAATGGTCTAACTATACCACCAACTCTAGTTTGCACCCCGTTTGAAAAATCCAATCAGAATAGGGTAGTATGAGTAATGTTAGGGGACACAAAATAATGTTACAAAATCTTGCTCATAAAATTAGGTGGTGATATTTTATTGGTTGCATAGATAATGGACTCACCACACTCTACTTAAAAACACCAATACCTTCACACTTAAGATTTTGTGAGCAAATTTTTATAATTTATTTGTGCCCCTAGTATTATTCTAGTATTCCTACACAAAATCTTGCTCACAAAATGAGGTGGCGATATTTTATTGATTGCATCGATAATAGACCCACCACACTCTATTTAAAAATACCAAGAAAAATCATGACACTTAGGATTTTGTGAGCAATATTTTGTGACTTAAATGGTTCCACTCTACACCCTCAAACAAATAACTCCCATTACAGTGTTTAATTTTCTTTAATTAATCATTCTCATCCACGATAATTACCTAACCCATTAACTTCATTTTCCTAGTCAATTTTCCCATAATAAATTCAACAAATATAAATTATTATACTTTCTTATTTATTATTACAAGAATTATATATATCTGGAAAAAAAATTAATTATTTTATTTTATAAAAATTTATTTCTTTTAAAACTACTTCTTGCGTTTCAAAATACTTGTTGTTTAAGAAGTTGATATATCTCTCAATATATCTGTAGTTTCATTATTACCGAAATCTTTACTCATGTTTACCAACTACGTATACCTTTATCTATGATTGTGTGATATATATTATACAAACATTTAATTGTCTTGGTAAAGGTAGTTGATGTCCCTTCGAGAGAGTACGAGAGAGACAAGGGTTTCCTTCTCCAAATTTCTCTTTTCTAAATTCAACATTTCTCTGATTCAGCTCCGTGCAAGTGTGTAATCCACTTCGGTGATATTTTGACCGCAAAACTGAAAAATTTAATCGATGAAATTTCGTCAAGTACTAAGTTATTAATTTTATTCTTTTACAAACCATTTTCTCTCCCCCGTCTTCTTCATCAAGTCCATTTTTCATCCATTTCAGTTTTCACCAACAATATCGGTCTTCAATTCTACTGCAGCAAATATGATGTTCTCTCCTTCAGATTTCTTTCACGCATGTCATAAAAAAAAACTCACAACAAAAAAGTTTTTCATTTTGTTACCCCATATCTTATAATTTAAACATTAATTCCTGATTATAGAAGTGCTTAATGTTTACATTATGAGATTTCTTGACTTTTAATTTCTAGACTTGTTGCTTTTTATTGTTTGTTGATTAAATCATGTTGCCTTACGTCTCTTTCTATCATATGTTATCTCCCCTTTGTTGGGAGCGTTTGCATTCTCCTCTTTGTTAGGAGCCTTTGTTTTCTCCCCTTCGTTGAGAGCATTTGTCTTCTCTCCTGTGAGAGTCTTGGGGAGACTTTAATATTTTTTTTTCTTAGTGCTATGCTTGCGATGTTTGGTTGCGCATTTACTAATAACTCAAATGCACTACTTTTTTGGGTTTTCAAAGCCAAAATTCTTATAGTTTGGGAGCAGTGGCGGATCTAGGATTTAATGTCAGGGGGGTCAAATTTTTAGATCGAATAAAAAAATAATATTGGACCGTCATATGTAAGAAGAAAAAAAAGACATGATTTATAAACTTTAATTTTTAAAATACTCCCACGTCCCAATATAAATACACTTTGGTTTTCTTTTTCTTTTTTTTTTCTTTTTTTCCTTTTTGAGTTTTTTTTTTTCAAATTTATCAAACTTTAAGATTTTCGTAAAGAAAATTTATCTTCATTATATATAGAAATTCAATTTTTCTTCTGTATATCATTATATTTGTAAACAATACAAATATGAAAAAGAAAATCCACCAATCTTGCAGATGATTGATTGCTTGAGATTGTTGCAATTTAAAACATTTCCTTAAGTAATATTACTAAAATTAATCATTTTTCTTATACGTTTTTTTATGTCTATGTATATGAAATTATTGTTTGAAAATTTTGAGGGGGTCAAATGTGAATTTTGAGGGGGGTCAGCTGAAATTTTTGAAGGGCTAACATAATAAGTCTCGAAAATATAAGGGTCAGATTGAAAAAACTTGGAAAGTCAGGGGGGTCAACTGACCCCTCCCCCTTGTATGTAGATCCGCCCCTGTTTGGGAGTTTACCAAAGGTTATTGTTGAGTCGTGAACTTGTTAATATCGACTCCAACACAATCTAAAAGAAATATCCAGAAGCAATCCGATATCAAACTTGAAATATAAAATGCAATTTAACTTGTTTAAGATGTTTCATATTCAAGTTTTAAATTGACATCACATGCAATTGATGATATCTAATGTTATCTTCAAAAGTCCTTTCAAAAAAAAAAAAAAAAAAAAAACGTTATCTTTGAAATTGTTTGTCAAAGGCTTTCTGAGAACAGATGTTACCTCAAGTGTTAAGTAACACCCCAGGTAACACTCCAGACGGACAGAAAATACACACACAAAAATTGTAAAGTTTTTGCAGCGGAAAATAAATAGCACAAGAGAAATATTTTTCTCAAGTTATATAAATATAACTTGAGATGCCTAGATGGCGAAAACCTTATAATCAAAACTAATTACAAAGTTTAAAATGGTTCCCTATACAAACTATGATATACTCTCTATGGAACCAAAGTAAGAACAAAGTACAAGATTCTATCCTAACTAAAACTCACTCAAACACGAAGTATTTGAGTGATAAAAGAGTGTATGGAAGAAAGAATCTCAAAAGGAGCCAAGAATACTTTGGTCTTTTTGTGCTATGGATGTGTGTATAAAATTGGCTTCACTTCATTCTTTATCCAAGCACTCTTTATATAGCCACACATACTTGGAGGCTACACAAAGAACAGCCTTGGGGCTGTTTGTGATCGTGTGAGGGGAGAGTGGAGTGAGTTGGCCATGATCTCCTATCTTCAAGGAAGACTTGGTCTTCTTTTCCATATTTTTCTCAACCGCTTTCTTGAAGCCCAAGTCCTTGCTTCTCCTTCTTGTACCTCATGCTTCCAAAGCCTTGTACATCTTCAATTAATCAGCAACAACAAATTTGAAATGGTCTCCCACGTTTTTCTCCATATTTAACACATGATAAATATGTTTGAGACTCCTTCATTTACTCGCCAATTATGAATAAATCTCCATTAATTTTTCTTCCACATTTTAAGCTCCATAAACCAACTTTATTATACCTGAAAATATGGACCAACATCTAGAAAATAATATTAAGACATTAGTATAAAAATTACATTAGAAAGAAATGTCAAATTACAAAGAATCTCGTCACAGCACTTAGACTGTCAGGGCAACACCTGAGGTAACACCTCAGTTCTGCACTAACAATCTTCAAAAGAAAAAAGAAAAAAAAACTTTTATCTCTAGATGGTAAAAGAGAATGTTAACTGGGAAAGAACAATTAATCTAAAAATAGATCACATTATATATGAATTTCTTAATTTCTTTAAAAAAACAGTATGTTATTATAAAGGGGAAATAACAATTTAGGGTCCAAAGTTTAGGGGGGTGCCAATAGGGGTCTGATGTATCAATTTTGTCAATTTAAGGTCCAAAGTTGCAAATGTTTTGCGGATATGGGTTTTTTGACGATTCTGTTAACTTCCCAGTTAAATGGGACGTGCAATGCAAGGCACATGTCACTTGATTGGAGTTTATTCTAAAATTGAGCTTGGGTATTTTTGTCATTTCACGGGCATAACATGAGGACCAAATCACCCACCACGATTGGCACGAGAAACCCAGATACCGGCGGCGAGAACTAGTTGCCGGTGCAAAAGCTCCTCGTTGGTTGCCACAAACTTCCGTTGAGATTGACTACCCATTCTCTTGCTCTTTGATCCATGGTTTAGATGAATCATTCTTCGTCATACATATAAATCGATTCTGTAACGACCCAAACTTTCATATAATAAATATAACTCATAAACCGGGAAAAATCCCAAACGTCAACATTATTCAAACCCAACGTTAACTTGCAACGGCTAGTTTACTCTAACCATAATTCAAAACAATGTGGAAGCATAACTAACTTTCAAATCCTAACGGCTAGTACAACCCACTAGCTCAACATAAACATAACACCGTCTTAAACTCTTCCTTAACCCCGGATTGTTCTTCCTTGCAATCCATCTAGATCCTTTAGTCTTTACCTGGGAAAAATAATATAAGAAAGGGGTGAGCGAACAATGCTCAGTAAGTTCATACGGGATCTCTCCGGGTACTAAGAAGAGATGACCGAAAGAACGGAGCCAAACAATATTCCAATGAAAGACTAATTATCATTAAATTTAACTGTACATATTCAAAATACAGTTACAATATTTAAGAAGTTGTGGCACTATCACAAGTCCGTCAATTCCATAGTTTCAACACCTTTTCAGGGTGTTACACCTTTTCAGGGTGTTACACCTTTTCAGGGTGTTAAGAGAATAAGAGACCTTACACCTTTTCAGGGTGCTCCCTTATTATGATATATCATGATAATCAAACTACTTCATCAAGTAACAATTTAAATGTCTAAGTTCTTTTCAATCAAACCAGACAATCTTTCATTTAGTCTTTTTCAATCAGACTAATTCATGCTAAGTCATTTTCAATCAGACAAAGCTAACTGCACCTGTTTCAATTAGATACAGTAACATTCATTTAAGTGTTCAAGATACAAGAACACATAAGTGTAGACACCCCGCTTTGGACCTCTCACCCCGATTGCATACATAGTATTTTTATTTAACTTGTTTTTGTTAATTTCTGTTACTTTCGTTAGGTTCCTAATTGATTCCGTTAGTTTTGGACTAAACTGCATAACAGAGTTAACTTTTAGAGTCATTATGTCATTATGTTATTCTCACCCGCGGGCGCCTCCCGTAATAGTCATGGGGCGCGCGCGTTTGGTCCAATAGGCCGGACCCGCGCTTCCCACTTTGGCAGTAACGGATAACACCATTTTTCCCTCCCTTTTCTTATTTAGAAAATCTCTTCTTGATCACAAACACCTCATTTTTACATCCAAATTCATTCCCCCTTATTTCATAACTCCCAAATCCTTTATTCTAGCCATTCTTCATAAAAACAAAATATTTCTTTTTATTATTGTTTGATTTTCTCTTTATTATTCATTTATTATTTTATTTATCTTATTTGTGATTGGTCAATTCCATGTTACATGGATGATCATCTTTTCCCTCCAACATTTCCCTCTCATTTTTACCTATAAAAACCACCTTCTTCTACCTTAGAAAGGACCTTCTTTTTTTACTTGAATTTTCTCCACACATACACAAATCCTCTCAACAAGATTTCTCTACAAAACACTACACAAAGTGTTGCACAACATTTTCTCTACAACAACACCATCTTCAAGTCAAGATTTAAAGTCCTTCTTCTTAAGGTACAACTTCCCTTTTCCTTCTTCTTATTTTATTCATGTCTAGTCAATGTATGCAATCTCCATAAAAAGGGATACAACCAAAAGGCCACTTCACTATTGAAGTTTGGTCAAGGTTACATCCCAACATTTTAATTCCGCTTTAATTTACATTCTCATTTCTTAATGTAATTACCTAGCGATAATTCAACATGTAATCTTTTAGCATAAATTAATTAATAAAATCATTCTTTTTATTTCCCCTTTTTTTCTCATCTCAATTGTTAGCACATTTTTTTATATCAATAAATTGAAGGGCATTAACACTAGAACACCAAAATAGCAAGACCCACGTAAGCGGGGCGGAGTGGGTGTTTAAGTACTTCCCACTCCGTCACCTAACCCTCGAACCCTTCTTTTCCCGAATCTCTGGTTTTGTATACAAAAATTGGCTTTGTTTTGGTTTTCTCGCGTTCCTCAAAAAACGCGGGTGGCGACTCTTAAAATCAATTAGACATCCTAGGTAATTCACGTGCTCTAGCCAAGAGTGGCGACTCCGCTGGGGATGTAGAGGGTTAAACTTGCATTTTTTGCTTTTGGTGTTCTTATATATGTTTTCTGGGCATTCTGATAAAAGGGGTAGGAAGCGCGCGCCTCCGGCCTTCTTGGACTAAAGCGCGCGCGTCCGACCCTTATTACCAGAATCGCCCACCTTCCATCTTGTCCTTCAGATTCCATGTTTCTGTGCTAACAATGTCTGCAGGGGAAAAGTTCTATAATTTAGGGTCAAGGTAATCCCTTGAACCCGCTGATTTGCAGGTACTGCCCAGACGCGGGCGCCTCCACTTCTCTCAGTCTAACGCGCGCGCCTCCTGAGTAGGCTTCTGAATGCGCGTGCTTCTGGGCATTTCCCAGAAACAGAAACAGTGAACAGAATGGACAGTTTTGACAGTGTGTGGGCACCGGGCCTGCACAAAACCATTTTTATTTTCTGTTCATTTTTATCGGTCACACGGGTGATTCGAAAGTTGTAAATTACGTGCTTATTTGTTTCTTTTATTTCCTTTGAAAAAAATAAATAAATATATTTTGTCACTTGTTAGACCTCACACTACGCACACAATTCTTATCAACTGCTCACTATCGAGTCGCACAAGTCCAACCCAAACCCGTCGAGGCCCGTCCTAGGAAGTTTCAAGCTCCACTCGACCTTGACTCTTCCGAAGCGGTAAACCTCAGCCCGTGGCGTAGTTCACGACTACATGCCGTGGGTGACCTTTAAGGGCTCTCTTTAGCCGAGCACAAACCACACAATTCTAGTTAGGGTCTAACACTCCGTGACTCAAGTCGGTTTCCATGTGCCGATATTTCCCTAAACTAATGTCTTCAAATCATACATGCCACTCGTTGTTATGGACGAAATAAAAATCCGTCCCCAAGTGGTCATAATGGACGCAAATAAAAAATCCGTCCCCGCATGTATGCTTTACTACATTAATTTAGTTTAATCCCGACACATGTAGGATTCACAAGCGTGGTGGAATCCGATGAGTATATGGGACCGCGAGAAGGTCTATATACTAGTGTGACGATTCCACTATTTTTCTAGAAACCCCAAAAAGGACCACGTCCTTCCGACTTATTAAAAAAAAAAAGTCATTTTTCTTATGTGGTTGAGTCTTTTTCCTTCGTTGGTGGGTTAATTATTTTACACAAAAGGTATTTGTGGGGCCAACCTAAGATCGACCGTGTTCTCTCCATAGGTCCAATAGCTTCAAACGGCAACGACAGCGGCATTCCCGTGTCCAACGGAAGGTTATTCCGCATGGTGGAAACATTGAAAGGGCAAATTGATGCACTAGCCGAGAATGTCCGACGCAAGGATGATTTATGGCGAGCCCGATACGAGCATGTGGAAATGGCCCATAAGAAAGAAGTAGTCAAACTCGAGAACCAATTGAAAGGGCTCACGAATGAAAGAAAGGTCCAAAGCATGGATACCGGCTTGGTCAACACTCTCATGTCCTACATTGACCAAAGGCTTAGTGGGCTAAATTTGCACAAGGGCCCAAGCACCGATCTTCATCAAGCTTCTCTCCTCATGAACACAATGGAGGCTCTTCCCGAAAAGTTCAAGATGCCCGATATTGGCAAGTTCAATGGCAACTCTTGCCTCGACGCTCATTTCGACTCCTACATTTGGGCCATGCTATTAAAGAAAGTGTCTCCTCAAATAATGGCACAATGCTTCCCGCTTACTCTCGAGGGGGTCGCAAAAGATTGGTATATGGGTCTTCCAGTTTCCACCCGCCTCAATTGGGATGTCGCTATGCTTGCCTTCAAGTCACAATATCAAGGCAACTCCATATTCCGCCCCACTAAGAAGGAATTGGAGAGCACCGTGCAAATGGGTGATGAATCATTTGGGGACTTCTATCGCCGTTGGAATGACAAGCTAGTCGAGATGGTTGATAGGCCTTCCAAGAAGGAACAAATGGACACCTTCTTGAAGTGTTTGAAAATGGACTACCGCACTCATCTTAGTGGGGCTTTTCACTCCGATTTTTCAAGCATGTATGATGCGGGGGTTAGAATTGACAATTTGCTCCGAGAAGTGGCCGAGTCCTCCTATGACACAAGCTTCAACGACAAAGGGTTCCCAAGCAATGACATGGAAGAATGTAGTGACATGGAAGACTACAACGACAATGAGGACTACAACGACATGGGGGATGACGACAACAATCTCCGTTTCTCTTTCTCTACCTAGAAATAGGATAAAAAAAAGAGAGTCAAAAGTCCTCTAATGTGTGCATTAATGTTTTCTCTCGTCCAATGTTAAATTTTGAGTCAATCATTAAATAAAAGTCGTTCTTGTCCTCATACACTCTTCCAAGTTGTTCAATTAATTCTTGGCAAAATGATGAAAAAGATGTCTAAACAAGTTTTAGAACGAAGGCCATCGCTTGAACGCCTAGGGGCTAAACATCGACGACGGCATCAACAACAAAGACATGAAAACATCAACGACGAAATCAAGACATAGAAAGGTGGAGAAATGATCATGGAGCAAAGTTTTCAAAAGGGGATAATAAATAAAAAAAAAAAAAAAGAGCTCGCTAGGTTGAAATCCTCAAATCAACCTAGGCAAAAGTTAGAGCACAAAAAAAAAAAAAAAAAAAAAAAATCCCCCCTCATTCAAAGAAGTTCATATCAAGGATCAACATCATTCCACCAACGAAGGACGAAGCGACATCAACAATCATCACGACGAAGCAACAATTCCATCACGACGAATGGGGAATCCACAAGAACTATGGTGACCTGAGCCTCTACACTGGAGGAACGTAGGTAACCTTCGGGTCCGGTCTCATGCAAGATAGAAGATATGTTTAGCCTTAGTGCGTTATGGTGATCGACCTTCATCTCGAACTTGTCAAGACGTCTTTGTACGATTCATTTGCCAATGAATTAATCACATCAAGATTGAACAACTTTCCTAGATTTGGAATCACTTTCCGTTCCTTGTCGAGTCTAGGATTCTATTCTTTCTGCATACTCCCAATTTCTTGCAATCAAACTGAGGCTTTATTTCTCTTCTTTCTTAATGACTTACTTGCCTTCGTGAGTCATTCAAACAATATACATACATGAATTCAATACTAGGGACACTTCCCTAGTCGAGTCAATGTCACTCATCTTTAGTGACATGAGGTCTTCACCGTAAAATCACATGTCTTATCTCCTCAACAGAGTCAATGCACACTTCCTCATTAATCGAGTAAAAAAAAAAGAAGACGCAAAAGAGATGCCCGCTAGATTGAAAACCCGAAAGGGTGGTATAGGCAAAAAACATGGTGCGTCATAAAAAAAAATGAGAGAGTGAGAGAGAGAAGGGAAAGAGAAATGGAGATCTCCGACCTCTAAGGAAGACAACTGCACAAGCTCTACATTGGATCTCCTCAACAAATCAATTCCCCACCGAGTCAACTTTGGGATTGCAAAAGGCTCGACAAGATATGGCACCATCAAAGGTTGTCTTGGGTTATCGGTATCATTCTCCAGCAGTGTGCATTTTTGGGTTCATGAAAAGAAGGCCCGTGGTAACCAAGACCCATCTGAGAACGAGCCCATCATAAAAAGGCACGAGGTTGCACAAATAATCCCTAGCTAGTCAATTGGCTTGGGCAGCAAATAGCAACAACATGTGTCTCAGTTTTCAAAGCTTCTTCAAGTATGTGCTTCTAAAGTACGCCGAAAGGCTCCCGAGAAATGGAGTAGCTCTTGCCATGTCCTCTCATGATTGTTCCCTCGAACGAGGATGAGTCACTCTTGCTTTGCTCAACAAATGGTGATGCCCTAGGGGCTATGTGACTCAAGAACAAGGGGTTATTTTGCTTCATTTGACAATCAATAAGCCCTAGGGGCTATGTGACTCAAGAACAAGGGATTCTTTTGCTTCATTTGACAATCAATAAGCCCTAGGGTCTATGCTCGAGAAAGATGTGTGAGAATATCCTCAAAGTCTCTCAAAAGGGATGTCAAAAAGCCCTCTTGTCATGTGTGCCCATACTCGTTCCCCCAATCAAGTATGGACCTTTCTCGCAATCAATGATGGCACTCTAGGGGCTACAGTCAAGTCTTAAAGGCTCCCTCGGCAAGAAGCAATTCACTTCAATGTCCCCAGCAACATTTGAAGCTTTATACCGAAAGGTCTCAAGGGGCTTCGCAATCTACAATCTTTTGGGCTACGGCATTACAGTGATACAAGCAAAGGGCAATATTGGGGCTTCGTAATTAACAAGATTTTGGGCAACAATACTCGAGCAACGCAATTTGGGAGTAGTCTCCCTGAAAGGGATCAAGCTTCAAAGGTCTCTCAACGCTTCCAGTCAAAAGGCCTCTTGGTTTTAAATGAAGGCTCCGATGATATGAATGAATTTGATGATTCTTGTTAGAACTCACAGCGAGATTCTGAAGGAAGTCTTAGAGAAAAGGAAAAAGATTCAATATGCTAGACTCACCCGGCTGAGTTATGGCGGGCAATGCCAATATGTTAACTCTAGAGACTGAGTTACGGCCAATCCCAATGTTTCTGCAATACAGCACCCCCTTCTCCAAGATCAAAAGCACAAGCTGCATCCGAAGATCCGCCGTCGGCTTAACTCAAGAAGACTCGAGCAAACATACCGTTCGAGACTTTATCACGCCAAGACCTTATCATCTGCAACAACATCACCATCTCCCACGAGACGTCTCTCGAAGACCGTACTACATTTTCAACATGGACTTTCTGACATTCGGGTATCAACCACAAAAAGGGCCATCCATCTCCAAGCAAGAGAAAGAAGGAGATCGCCTTCAAGAGTTCTTCCCAATAGCGCCATCCGCTCCCAACATAATGCTAAGCCGATTCCAAGAAAATTTGAGGCTTCACACCGAAAGGTCTCCACATCCCGCCATCTACAAACTTGATAAGCCCATGACATTTGGGACTTAGCAATCTCTCAAAGCTTGGTATCAATGATCTTCTCTTGGGGCTTGCCCACGTCGACAACAAAAGACAGTTTATTTGAATGGGCTAAGAGTTGATTCATCTTGGGGCTTCATAAGCCACTCAAAGTTCAGCATTCAAGGGGCTTTACAAACAGCAACCCCTTGGCATCTCGGCATCAATGGTACCTTTTGAAGCCCCATAATCGACAAATCTCTTGGGGCTAGACATCAATTTCGTTGGACACCACGGCAACAACGACATAATTCAATAAGGCAATCCGGACTTCGATTGAACACGACTTGATCTTGGGTTGGATTTACAAACACACAATGGTTAAAATGGTTCACCCACGAACTCAAAAAAAAAAAAAAAAAAAACCTTTTTGTCACATGTGTGCATATTTTTCCCTTCTAATCTAAATAAAAAACAATATTTTTCTTTTTCTCCTTCTATGTGCAAAAGTATGTGCTTTACTTTGCTTTGCTCCTAGCTTCTCCCCCAGCATTCTCCATCATCCTTGAACTACGCTGGTCTGATTCCTTCCAAGGGATACGTAGGAAGCCTTTTGGCACGACCAACCCATCATCCGGAATACTGTTCCACCGACACTCCATCAAAGGCGAATTCATCATCAAAGGCAGCGACACTCTCCGCCAAACCATCTACCACAACATCAAGAATCCATCCAACGATAATGGTAAGTGAAGGTATGGACATCATTCATCTCAAGCAATCTCTGCTTTCAAAAATCACTTCACACACAGAATCACTTTACTTCTCTCTCATATAAAGTGCTTTCAAAATCACATTGCACCACGAGCACAATTTCTCTCTTCATTTCACACTTCATGCATCTTCTTGCACAAACACATATACCTGCCAAGCACACACATAACAGGTACCACCACGAAGTCAACAGTATCCGCTACTCAAGGCAGTTCATCCCCATCAGAAAGTGATCCGCCGTCAACTACGCCTGCATCCCAGAGAGTCAAACAATTACAGTTCAATGACAACAACCCGGTCCATGGTGAGCCGCAAAATCACCACCTTTCCATCAAGTAACACAATAATAGGCAGACGGAGCAAACGGATCCCGCCATCAGCAAACGGATCCCGCTTCAGCAAACGGATCCCGCATCAGCAAACGGATCCCGCTTCAGCAAACGGATCCCGCATCAGCAAACGGATCCCGCATCAGCAAACGGATCCCGCTTTAGCAAACGGATCCCGCTTCAGCAAACGGATCCCGCATCAGCAAACGGATCCCGCCTCAGCAAACGGATCCCGCTTCAACAAACGGATCCCGCTTCAGCAAACGGATCCCGCATCAACAAACGGATTCCGCCATCAGCAAACGGATCCCGCTTCAGCTAACGGATCTCGCATCAGCAAACGGATCCCGCTTCAGGAAAACGGATCCCGCTTCAGCAAAATGGATCCCACCATATCCTTTCTATATCAATAAAGCCACTCACACAGGGAGCGCACTCCTATCCTTTGTAATTTCAAATTCCTGCTTTATCGAGTCTTTGTTTTATCTTGTCGATGTCCTCGGCGGTTGCCTTTCTTTCGTCGACGCGTTTTGCTTCGCAATCCACGTCGCCGAGGGGATCTGTAGACACCCCGCTTTGGACCTCTCACCCCGATTGCATACATAGTATTTTTATTTAACTTGTTTTTGTTAATTTCTGTTACTTCCGTTAAGTTCCTAACTGATTCTGTTAGTTTTGGACTAAACTGCATAACAGAGTTAACTTTTAGAGTCATTCTGTCATTCTGTTATTCTCACCCGCGGGCGCCTCCCGTAATAGTCATGGGGCGCGCGCGCGTTTGGTCCAATAGGCCGGACCCGCGCGCTTCCCACTTTGGCAGTAACGGATAGCACCATTTAACGGATAGCACCATTTTTCCCTCCCTTTTCTTATTTAGAAAATCTCTTCTTGATCACAAACACCTCCTTTTTACATCCAAATTCATTCCCCCTTATTTCATAACTCCCAAATCCTTTATTCTAGCCATTCTTCATAAAAACAAAATATTTATTTTTATTATTATTTGATTTTCTCTTTATTATTTATTTATTATTTTATTTATCTTATTTGTGATTGGTCAATTCCATGTTACATGGATGATCATCTTTTCCCTCCAACCTTTCCCTCTCATTTTTACCTATAAAAACCACCTTCTTCTACCTTAGAAAGGACCTTCTTTTTTTACTTGAATTGTCTCTACACATACACAAATCCTCTAAACAAGATTTCTCTACAAAACACTACACAAAGTGTTGCACAACATTTTCTCTACAACAACACCATCTTCAAGTCAAGGTTTAAAGTCCTTCTTCTTAAGGTACAACTTTCTTTTTTCTTCTTCTTATTTTATTCATGTCTAGTCAATGTATGCAATCTCCATAAAAAGGGATACAACCAAAAGACCACTTCACTATTGAAGTTTGGTCAAGGTTACATCCCAACATTTTAATTCCGCTTTAATTTACATTCTCATTTCTTAATGTAATTACCTAGCGATAATTCAACATGTAATCTTTTAGCATAAATTAATTAATAAAATCATTCTTTTTATTTCCCCTTTTCTTCTCATCTCAATTGTTAGCACATTTTTTTATATCAATAAATTGAAGGGCATTAACACTAGAACACCAAAATAGCAAGACCCGCGTAAGCGGGGCGGAGTGGGTGTTTAAGTACTTCCCACTCCGTCACCTAACCCCCGAACCCATCTTTTCCCAAATCTTTGGTTTTGTATACAAAAATTGGCTTTGTTTAGGTTTTCTCGCGTTCCTCAAAAAACGCGGGTGGTGTTGGGTATGCCCACACATATCTTAGTTTTAATGTAATAGGATTTATTAGATTTGATTGATCCATCACCTAAGTTTTATTTCATGGACTTTAGACCCACATGTAAGAAGTATTTATACATCATTTTTTAAGTTGTCCATTGTTATAGAATAGGCTTAGAAATAGGGCAAGAAGATCAAGATTCAAGATAAATCACAAGTTCAGTTTGAGCCACGCGCCTATGCGCCCCTTCATGCTATGCGCCATGCGCCTTTCAGCGCGCGCGCATATAGCCTCGCGCTTCAAAGATCCACGCGCTCTGTTACGCGCCTCAAATGGACCATGCGCTCTAATGGCTCAACGCGCCTCATCATGGTTGATTTTACACTCAGTGATTTAATGAAGACTCGAAGACTTGAAGAGAATTCAAATTACGCCAATGATCCAACGGTGGTTAAAAGATGCATATACGCCCAATCTATTGACACGTGTCCATTACGGTCACATTTATGTTGAGTGTCAAAATGGCTATAATATATGCATGCTCCAATCAACGAGCGACAGCTCATCTTATCCACAAGGATTTCCAACGGCTAGTTTTTGAAGTTCACTATAAATACCCCATAACTTCAACATTTTGAAGTTGCTGAGTTTTGCTAAGAATTTCAAGAATTTCTCTCTCTAAAGCATTTGTTGAAGATTTGAAGATTGCCTTCGTTTTTCCAGATTTCTCAAGAACATCTTCATACCTTCATCCTTAGCCCAGATCTTCAAAGCCTTAACACTTTAGTTTCTTGTGCTCTCCATCTCAAAGATCTAAAGAGCCTTAATACTAAGAACACACACGCACCTCTTTAATATTAATCATTTAGATTCTTCTTTAAGAGATACACCGGTTATTGTTTTGGATTTGTTCTTTCATAGTAATAGATCTTGAGTTAGTGTATAAGCTCAAACATTGTAATTTGTAACACTCACTCATTATATAAGATCTCGATTAGAAATCCAAGACTAACCATCTTGGTAGAGGACGTAGATCTTTCATTGATCGAACCTCTCCAAATAGCTTGTGTTATTATCTTGTTATCTCTTTCAAGTTATTATTTTCACTCACTATTTGCTTGTTTACTCATTGTAGATTGATTGAACTGAATTGTGTTGTGTTTGTTATATCATTTGCCTTAGTTCCTTATTTCACTCACTTTGAGCCAAAATACTTAGTGTGTGTGTTGCGCTCCCTTTATCACTTTGCGCCTATTTTCATTACTAAATTCCGCTGTGCATTTCACTCACTCACTTAGGCGCATTTCATAACGCTTACTTGATAAAGTGCGCATTCGCAATTGAGTTTTTCAAGGGTACGAAAAGAATTTTAAAACAGCTATTCACCCCCCCCTCTAGCTATTTTTCATACCCTTGTTGCCCTTTGGAACCAACAAGTGGTATCAGAGCAAACACCTTTATAAAACATTTTTCGTTTTTCAAGCTTAACAGCTTGGGTGCCGATTCTAAATGTCAAACTCAAAACCTATGGCAACTGCAAACTACACTCACGTCCCGGTCTTTGATGAAGATCATTTTGACGTATGGAAATTCAGCATATTGACTCATCTCAACTCAATCGATGAAAGGCTCCATGACACCGTCGTTTATGGACCTTATATTCCGATGAAGGCGAATCCAAATCCACGCACCAACGCTGCCCAACCTACAATTCTCAAACCAAGGGAAGAATGGACCGAGGAAGAAATTAGAAGAGTTGCAAATGATGGGAAAGCAAGAAACATTCTTCTAAGCACTCTAAGCACGGCGATGAAACAACAAGTCATGCATTGTGCTACTGCAAATGAGCTATGGGATGCTATTGAAGAGCATATTGAAGGAGACACCGTTTGCAAGGAGAACAAGAAATATGAAGTACAAAAGAGATTCAACAATTTCTCTCAACTCCCCGGTGAAAACTTGAGGCAAACTTATGAACGCTACTGTGAAATTATCAATCTATGTATTTCACTTGGCATGAAGTTTACCAACAAAGATTTGAATGTAAATTTTCTACAAGCTTTTGGATCAAGATACCTACATAAATCTAGCGCTCTTGAAGACGCTGGAACTTTAGATGTTTGGACTTTAAGGAACCTATATGCAAATCTCAAAGTTTACGAACTCAAACTTCAACGAATCAGCGAAACTGAAGGAAAGTCAAAATCTATGGCTATGATGGCGCACAGAGAAGCTGCGCCTACACCTGCGCCTACTCCTGCGCCTGTACAAGATGAGAAAAGCTCCGATCCCAAAATTTCTACTTCTGAGCTGTTAGACATGGATGATGAAGACTTCGCTTTATTTGTGAAGAAATTTCAAAAGTTCAGAAAATTCTCAAGACCCGGTTCAACCAACAAATTTCAAGGATCTACCAGCAAAGCTCCTCAAAAGTTTTCAAGGAGCAGTGATTCAAAAAGAAAGGAAGATCTTGTTTGTTTTAATTGCAGGAAACCCGGACATTTTGCATCAAGCTGCCCGATTCCCAAATTTGAATATATGCAGAAGAAGAGCAGCCATACTCCCAAATTCACTCCCAAGTTCACTCGTCACAAGGGAATGGTTGCTGAAGAAGAAGCACAAGCAAATGAGCACAATACTTGGATTGAAACAGACTCCGATGAGAGTGATGAAGATTCCGATGATGGACTCGTTTGTTTGATGGCAAATGATGATGAAGTTGATGCTTATGATTCTGATGATGACTTCTCTAAGGATGTTCCCGATATGAATGCCTTGAATAAACCTATCAAGAAATCTGCAGGTTTTCAAGAAGTGAAAAAGAAGAAAGGACCAACCATCAGCGAGCTCGTTGAACAAGGATTTCTCACTCCGGCTCAAACGATGGTGGATTGTTATTCTCTCGATGTGATCTTGGAGCAAGGAACAAATTGAGAAAGGAGCATACATTAGACCACAGGTTGAACCAACTGCTCCAATCTCCAAAATCAATGATGAAGTGATTGTTGAACAAGAAAAATTGTTCAAGAAGGCTGAAAAGGTAATCACTAGATTTGATAGTATGAAGGAAGCTTTAGCACTATCATGTGATGAAATTTCCCAGCTTAAGACCGAGAAATCTCTACTAAAATCTGAACTCACCCTCCTTAAGGAGCAGATAAAGAGCATGACTCCTCTTACTGTTAAAAACACTTTTCTAACAGAGCAGAACTCACTTCTTAAAGTTCAAAACGATGAATTGGTTGCTCAAATTACTGATCTTAAAAAGATTACAAACGAGTGGTCCAATTCTCGTGTCACTATGGAGAATATATTTGAGTCCCAAAAAGTCAGTGGTGATAAAAGTGGCTTGGGATTCTCATCAACTAGTGACAACTTTAAATGTGATGTCTGTGCTGAAAGAGATAGTGAATTTACCAACCAACAAACTTTTGAAATTCCCAAGGAAAAACATTCTAATTCAATGGGTAAAGGACAGGAAAAAGTCAAGAGACAAACATTCCATTATGTCTACCCAACGAAGCAATTTGGGAAAGCTAATGGGAAAGGTATAGCTACAGATGAACCATCTCCTAGCAAAATCATTCTTGAAAATAGGCACGCTCCTTCTCCGAGTGCTCATTATGCGCCTAAGAGCCACGCGCCTCCTAGCCCTATGCGCCCTCCGAGAAAAAGCGCTCCAAAATTTCAAAAGAAAGATTTTGTTAAGTCTAGTTCATCTGACCCAAAGAAGAATGCCATCCCCAAGAAAAGTAAAGAGTTTGTGAAAACTCACGTGATTGGTGGCTTTCATCATTGTTCCATTTGTGATTGTTCAGGACACAAGGCCGTGGAATGCCTTTTGCGATTCACTCCTAATGCCAAAGGACGTAAAAATCCTAAGGTCAAGCAAGAGTGGGTTGTCAAAAGTTGCTAACCCTAGGACCCAAAAGGAATAAAGGGGACCTGCTTAAATGTCTATATTTCAGGTTCTTTGTTTCATGGCTGGATCTTCAAAAGCTAGAAATTATGAATGGATTCTCGATAGTGGGTGTTCAAGACACATGACTGGAGATGAATCCTTATTAGAAGATGTCCATGAAGAAAGAGGTCCCTCCGTAACATTTGGCGATAATAACAAAGGTCAAGTTGTAGCATATGGAAAGCTCAAGAAAGACAAAGTGTGCATTGAAAGAGTCTCACTCGTCGAAGGGCTCAAGCACAACTTATTATCCATATCTCAATTCTGCGACAAAGGATTAGAATGCCATTTCACTTCAACGCAATGTCTTATCAAGAATGGCAAAACTGGAGCTATCTTACTTACGGGATATCGTAAGACAAATATTTATATTATTGATTTCCATAGTATGAACTCTAGTACTAATCTTTTTTTTGTAGCAAAAAGTGTGAACGAAAATAGTTGGCTGTGGCACAAGCGCTTAAGTCACTTGAACTTCAAGTATCTATCTAAACTCAGCAGGAATAATCTTGTCAAAGGACTTCCCAAGGTTGCTGATCATCATGACAAAAAGTGCGCCGCATGTCAACTTGGCAAACAACCAAAGCAGTCATTTTCAAGCAAGTCAAATCCTTCAAATACAAGATGTTTGCAACTGCTTCACATTGATCTATTTGGACCAGTTTCCACCGCAAGTATTAGAAGAAACAAGTATACTCTAGTTGTGGTGGATGATTATTCAAGATATACATGGGTAGAGATGATGATTACAAAAGATGATTGTTATGATATTCTCACTACCTTATTTCGACTGCTCCAAACCTAAAAAGAAGATGACATCGTTAGTGTTCGATCCGACAATGGAACAGAATTCAAGAACAACGGTGTTGCTCGACTGTGAAGATCATGGGATAGATCACAACTTTTCAACCGCCGGAGTTCCTCAACAAAATGGCGTTGTTGAACGAAAGAATAGAACGTTGATTGAAGCTGGAAAGACGATGATAGCTGAAGCTAAATTGCCTAAGTACTTTTGGGAAGAAGCTATCAACACTGCATGTTTTACTCAAAATCGTTCCCTCATCAACAAACTGCACAACAAGACTCCGTATGAACTTTGGCGTGGTAGAACTCCCAATATTGCATTCTTCAAGATCTTTGGTTGCAAATGTTATATCCTCTACAACGGAAACGAACATAGAGGTAAATTCGACGCCAAAGCCGACGAAGGTATTTTTGTTGGGTATGCCAAACACTCTAAAGCTTTTCGTGTTTTCAATAGAACTACATTAGTGATAGTTGAATCTGTACATGTTACTTTTGATGAACATTCTCTCCTTGAGCCACATTTGGCTCCAAATGTTGCTGATGATTCTATTGAGCTAAATAATACAGGTGCACCTATTTATGTTGCGCCCACTCAAGATCAGAATCTATCAACACAAGGAAATCCTACATCAAATGCGCCTAATTCAATGTATAATGCGCCTGGTGAATCCTCTATTGCGCCTCACTCAAATGATGCGCCTCATGATTCCTCTCACGCGCCTATTTCTACTGCTGCATCTGGTGTAAACCCAAATTTCAATTCTGAGCCAGTTCAACCCCCAAATTTCAATGACTTTGAATCTGGTGAAGATGTACCAATTGAAGACTTTAAAGTTTCTACGACTCAACCTAACTTACCTCCTGAAATTCGTGAAGTTAGAGGTCACCCAATTGCTAATATCATCGGTGATCTACAAGTTGGTGTTCGTACTAGGAGAGCTACAAACTTTGATGCTTACACTGCTTTTATCTCTCAAATTGAACCGAAGAAGGCTGATGAAGCGCTCCAAGATCCTAATTGGGTTGTTGCAATGCAAGAAGAACTCAATCAATTTGAACGCTGTAAGGTTTGGACTCTAGTTCCAAGACCAAATGATCATGGAGTGATTGGTACAAAATGGGTGTTCAGGAACAAGATGGACGAGAATGGAACCATCACGAGAAACAAAGCAAGATTGGTTGCACAAGGCTATAGGCAAGAAGAAGGAATAGACTACGATGAAACTTTTGCGCCCGTAGCAAGACTTGAAGCTATCAGATTATTTCTAGCTTACGCCGCTCACAAGAACTTCAAGTTATATCAAATGGATGTGAAGAGCGCGTTTCTAAATGGTGAACTCCAAGAACAAGTCTATGTTGCTCAACCACCTGGGTTTGAAGATTCACAATTTCCAAATCATGTGTACAAACTCCAGAAAGCTTTGTATGGACTCAAACAAGCACCAAGAGCATGGTATGATACACTATCAAAGTTTCTCATCAAAAAAGGCTTCACTCGCGGTAAAATCGATACAACTCTTTTCATTGCCAAACATAATGGTCATAAATTACTTGTTCAAATTTATGTTGATGATATTATATTTGGTTCAACTAATGAACTGTTGTGCAAGCGTTTTGAGAAACTAATGAAGAGCAAGTTTGAAATGAGCATGATGGGAGAACTCACATTCTTCCTCGGGCTTCAAATCAAGCAAATGAGTGAAGGCATTTTTATCAACCAATCCAAATACACAAAGGACTTAATCAAGAAGTTTGGACTTGAGAACGCTAAATCATACGATACTCCAATGGCCACCGGCAACAAACTCGACAAAGATCTAAAAGGTAAACGTGTTGATCAAACGCTCTATCGAGGTATGATTGGCTCACTCCTTTATCTTACTGCTAGTAGGCCCGATATTATGTTTAGTGTTTGTGTTTGTGCTCGTTATCAATCCGACCCTAGAGAAGCACACTTAATTGCTGTGAAACGTATTATAAGATATCTCTCTGGCACTGTTAACCTTGGACTTTGGTACACCAAAGATTCGAACTTTAAGCTTGTAGGTTATTCAGATGCGGATTACGCAGCGTGCACCATTGATAGGAAAGCACAAGTGGCACTTGTCATTTCCTCGGATATAGACTTGTGTCATGGGCGAGTAAGAAACAAGCTTCAGTATCTGTCTCAACAACCGAAGCCGAATATATTGCTGCGGGAAGTTGTTGTTGTCAAATACTCTGGATGAAGCAGCAATTGGTGGACTATGATATCATCGAAGAAAATTGTCCCATCTACTGCGACAATACATCAACAATTGCGGTTTCTGAAAATCCTGTCATGCACTCAAAGACCAAGCACATCGACATCAAATATCACTTCCTCAAAGACCACGTGGAGAAAGGCAATATACATTTGGAACACGTGGGAACCGACTATCAAATCGCCGACATTCTAACGAAAGCACTCGACGCGAAACGGTTCATATTTTTGAGAGGCGAAATGGGTATGCTTGAACTCAACTAAATTCAATATAGTTTTGTCAATACTAATGATTTTACGTTGTGTTGAGTTATGAGTATATTAGGTACAAATGATTAAATCAATTTTTCAAAGTTTCAAGGAAACTATGCGCGCCTAATACTTCTGCGCGCTCAACTCTTTGCGCGCCTAGATGAGTATGCGCCCTGTTAAGGTAATGCGCTCCTTCATGCGCGCATTAACTATTGCGGCTCAATCATTTCTCAAAATTCAATTTCAATGATTGAACGTATTAAATACACAAGTACCAGGTATGTTTATTCTGTTCATTTATTATAGGAATCTATGTCTTTTGACATTCCATTAATTGTTCAAGGGTACTTGTGCAATTAAATTTTTCCCTCGTTTTACGCTTTTCAAAAATTTTATTTTCTGGGGATTTATTTCTTGCACCCCAAACTTACACCAAAATAGATGTTTTTGGGGTTTGTGCAAAAATTAGTCAAAATTGCTCATACACTTAAAGGGAAGTGGAGCAGTTTTTCTTTTACCCAATATGTCACATCATGACACTTTATGTCATTCTGCATTTAATGCCCTTCAAATCCATATATCCCTCATTAATGCGCCGTACACATGTCATGATGAGCCGCCGTTTTTCAAAATCCCTCATAAATACACATCCTTTCAACTTCCCATCTTTTTAAATTTTTGACAGTATTATTTCCATATCAGTGCAATTTTTTTTTAAACCTAACCTATATACACTTCCCTTCTCTCTCCTCTTTCTCACCAACTCCCTCATCTCTCTGCACCTCCCTACACTCTCTCTCTCTCCCAGTCTCTCCGCTTCCCTTCTCTCTCTCTCTTTCGTTTCTCTATTTTTTCTTATATATCTCGTTAATGGGTCCGAAGAAAGCTACAAATCTACCCAAGACGAAATGGTAATGAATTCTAACTCTTAAACTCTTTAAATTTCTGAATTTTTTTCCTGTGTTCGTCTTTTTCAAAAACCCGAATGCCCATTTTTCTTGATTAATCTTGCTTCGGTGATCCGTTTTCAAAATCGTTCGTTAGGTTATGTTCGTTTTGCAATTTCGAGTCTTTATAACTAACTTTTTCAACGATCAATTCGCTATTTGGTGCGAATCTGAAAAATCACCATTTTCGACTTTTCGGTTTTTAAGATCTTTGAATCCATTTTTTGGATTCGTTGTTGATTTTTACTTGTTTTGATTTACATATTTGTTATCCTTGTCTTCGTGCGGTCATTTTGATATATTGTATGCTTGATTTGGTGAAGTTTCTCGAAATATGTGTTCTTGGTGTTCTTGGTGTTCTTCGAGCATTCAAGACATGTTCTTCGTGTTCTTCATTATTTTTGCTTGACTTGGGTCTCATAAATTTTCAAAACTTGTTTTTCAAAATTTTCACTTTTTGATTCTGAAAAATTGCATATGTATGTTTGCATGTGTTTGTGTGTCTTTATACTCAGTTTACATTTCTACATAAGTAATGCGCCTAGTATGATTAAGCGCACATTGACATTATGCGCCTCAAAGAGATTCTCGCGCTCACATGCGTTTGCGCCTCAATCCTTTATGCGCCTAATATCATTATGCGCCTACACTTATTATGCGCCCCAATTCATACTTAGTCAATTCTTATGTTCAAACTTTTCTTAGTATATTTCATAGAACCATAAATATGCGCCTTGTATTTCTCTGCGCCTCATAAATTTCATGCACCTACCATAATTATGCGCCTAGATTCATTGTGCTCTCTTATGTGCCTATGACTCTTTGCGCCTAATTATTCTATGCGCCTCAAATTTCATGCGCCTGGTATACACTGCTTATTTATGCTTCTATGCGCCTAATTCACACTAATTCCTTTAAATGTTTAATTTACAGGATCTATCTAACTTCAGACCTGGTGAAACACTTGATTTGAACGAGCTATCTGCTGACCCTATGGGGTTGAAATTATGGATTATATCAGACTGGCTGGTCTTCTCCCTTTGTTCACTCTGGAGCAACTTTCTACTCTCCGCTCCTCGTTGATGAATTTTTCTCTACAGCAGAATTTGTAGAAATTCCAACAGACATTGAAGGAATGGTGCGCTATCGCATTCGCGCAGTAGTTCAAGACGTTGAGATAACCATGTCTGCGGCACTATAAAGAACGTTGTCAACTTCAACAAAACTGGCCCTTGAGTGTAGCTGGCAAAGTCAATTCCTATTCAGCCGCCGCTCAAAACATTATGGCGCGTTCCCTTCTTCGTATTCCTACGCTTCAAAACAATATCAAAACGGTGGAAATTAGAGATGGTGGTGATTTATTGGCGCATATTGCGCATCTGGTTGGCACTTCCATTATCTTCAAAACTGGAAATGTCAACAGATTTACTATGGAGCAGTGGGAATTCACAGCTGCCATCATGGCAAAAACCATCCTCAACTGGCCTCAGATCTTATTTACTAATCTTCAGGACCAGATTGACAAGTACAATAAAAACAAAGCTGACGGCAAGACGAAGTTCAAGACTCACTGCCGTATTCTCACTAAAATCTTCCTCTCCTACCCTGCGCTTGCAAATTCTTGCTGAGAACCCAGCCTACCAGACCACTGATGTCCCTGTTTTTGGTAAGGACAGTTTAGTGATGAAGAGGCGCAGAAAGCGCATGGCCAAGCGCGCGCCAAGGGTGAAAGGCGCTCAGTTGGTAGATGAAGCCACTGAGTCAGATGAAGAAGCAGCTGGCGCAGATGGTGAAGAAGAAGCTGCAGTAGCGCCACGCGCAGAACATATTCCTGGCGCAGTGAAAGGCAAAGGCAAAGGGATTGCTGAAGAACCAAGCAGACCTGCTAAGCGACCCCAGAACGGACACTGAAGAAGAAAAGGAGCTGAAACGCTAAAGAAGCCAGTAGACTGGAAGCGCAGTTAAAAAGATGAAGAATTCAGATTGAAACAGGCTGCTGATTTATCTAAATCTGAAAGGCGCAAAGGCGCAGGGTCTAGCGCTGATGCACGCGCGCCTGCCCATGATGCGCCTCCAACCGTTCATGCGCCTACTCAAACACCATCTTTTGATCGTCAACAAGTCAGAGATAAAATTTCTGCAGATTTATTTGGTGAAGATATTGAGGATCAAGCTCAGGGGAGCCAGATCAGTTAAGGCGCAAACCATCATCTGTGCGCCCAAAGGCTCCTGCGCCTCATCCTGAAGAAATTTCTTCAAGCGCAGAATATATTCCATCTCCTCCCCGCGCTCCTACTCCGCGCCCCTCTACTCCTGCGCCTCCTCCTCCCACTCCTGATATGAGTGTGGTTATTTCTCTTCTAAAGCAACTCCAGCAAGGCCAGTCTCAAATGAACTCACAGTTGGAGCTTCATACTTCAATGCTTACCCAGCAGGCTGATGAGATTGCTGCCATTAAGGGGAGATAAAGCGCATAGATGCCAACATCAAGGACAAACATTTCCTGACTCCTCAACAATGGAATGACGCTATTGATCAAATGAATGAGCTCTTCAAAGGCACTCTTGCCTCCCTTCATGAGCGCATAGATGGTGGCATCAAACTCACTGATGGCCAAGATTTCATTAATGCTATAAGGGAGGTAGAGTTGAACATAGCGGTGATATAAGGAAGTTGTTTGAAATGGTGGCTGGAGATAGCAAAAAATTGCTGAGTGTGGTTGATAAACTCAAGGAAGTTAAGGATGAGCTAGAAATCCTAAGTTTAACTGTGTATGGTGCTGATCCTGGCGCAGAACCCAAAGCTTCTGAAACTCCTGCGCCTCCAGCTCCTGAAACTCCTGCGCCCTCTTCCAGCTCTGCTCCCAGCGCGCCTGTTGACATTAACTCCCTGCTTTCAAGATTGATGTTTTGAAAGAGTTAGTTGTCACTCACTTCAACGCCGCACACTCCAGCGCAGACAGGCGCTCAGATAGGATTTCCTCTGACATTGTTTCAGCGCAGGCTGCTATTGAAGCTAACTTTCAGAACGTTGCAGAAAACGTCGCTCATCAGCAAGCCATTACTCAACGCACCATTGATGAATATCAAAACATTAATGTTGGTCATTTGCGCTACCTCAGACGGCGTCACAGACACTCATGGTTTAGTGAACCGCGCCTATCAACTTTCTAAACAAATCCAGCGCTCCGTTTCTGAAATTGAAGAAGGTTTGAAGGAAGATGACGCGCCTCCTAATCATTAGTTTTCTTTGAATGTAAGAATTTTTTTTGTTAGTAAATCCCTTTGAAGATAGTGTTTTTAGTGCTTACTTGTTTAGCACATCTTTTGTCTTTGTTCTATTCGAAACTTGTAACTTGTAACTCCTTCCCAAGTTTTAATAAGAACAATGCATCACTTATTATCAAACCTTGTTCACTCAAAACTCCTTGTTTGTAGAACAATGAATATTGTTTAAATTCATATGCATCATATTGAATTGTTTCATACTTTCATGCATTAAGTTTAAACTTGGTTTAAACACATTTCAAAACTAAAAATCATATATCATCTTGAATGTGTTAAAACTGTTGTTCTATCTTCCATATGTAACTCTTTATTCTTATTGGAATAGATTAGGAATCTATATCTTGGACTAGTGTGTACATTAACTTGAGACATGATTTACCAATTTCATTCATTTGGACATGTTTTATCAGTATAATGTTTGTCCTTGATATAGTAGGTAATGGCATCAATCAAATAGGGGGAGATTGGTGGGTATGCCCACACATATCTTAGTTTTAATGTAAGGATTATTAGATTTGATTGATCCATCACCTAAGTTTTATTTCATGGACTTTAGACCCACATGTAAGAAGTATTTATACATCATTTTTTAAGTTGTCCATTGTTATAGATAGGCTTAGAAATAGGGCAAGAAGATCAAGATTCAAGATAAATCACAAGTTCAGTTTGAGCCACGCGCCTATGCGCCCCTTCATGCTATGCGCCATGCGCCTTTCAGCGCGCGCGCATATAGCCTCGCGCTTCAAAGATCCACGCGCCTGTTACGCGCCTCAAATGGACCATGCGCTCTAATGGCTCAACGCGCCTCATCATGGTTGATTTTACACTCAGTGATTTAATGAAGACTCGAAGACTTGAAGAGAATTCAAATTACGCCAATGATCCAACGGTGGTTAAAAAGATGCATATACGCCCAATCTATTGACACGTGTCCATACGGTCACATTTATGTTGAGTGTCAAAATGGCTATAATATATGCATGCTCCAATCAACGAGCGACAGCTCATCTATCCACAAGATTTCCAACGGCTAGTTTTTTGAAGTTCACTATAAAATACCCCATAACTTCAACATTTGAAGTTGCTGAGTTTTGCTAAGAATTTCAAGAATTTCTCTCTCTAAAGCATTTGTTGAAGATTTGAAGATTGCCTTCGTTTTTCCAGATTTCTCAAGAACACTTCATACCTTCATCCTTAGCCAGATCTTCAAAGCCTTAACACTTTAGTTTCTTGTGCTCTCCATCTCAAAGATCTAAAGAGCCTTGATACTAAGAACACACACGCACCTCTTTAAGATTAATCATTTAGATTCATCTTTAGAGATACACCGGTTATTGTTTTGGATTTGTTCTTTCATAGTAATAGATCTTGAGTTAGTGTATAAGCTCAAACATTGTAATTTGTAACACTCACTCATTATATAAGATCTCGTTAGAAATCCAAGACTAACCATCTTGGTAGAGGACGTAGATCTTTCATTGATCGAAACCTCTCCAAATAGCTTGTGTTATTATCTTGTTATCCTTTCAAGTTATTATTTACTCACTATTTGCTTGTTTACTCATTGTAGATTGATTGAACTGAATTGTTGTTGTGTTTGTTATATCATTTGCCTTAGTTCCTTATTTCACTCACTTTGAGCCAAAAACTTAGTGTGTGTGTTGCGCTCCCTTTATCACTTTGCGCCTATTTTCATTACTAAATTCCGCTGTGCATTTCACTCACTCACTTAGGCGCATTTCATACGCTTACTTGATAAGTGCGCATTCGCAATTGAGTTTTTCAAGGGTACGAAAAGAATTTTAAAACAGCTATTCACCCCCCCTAGCTATTTTTCATACCCTTGTTGCCCTTTGGGACCAACAGGTGGCGACTCTTAAAATCATTAGACATCCTAGGTAATTCACGTGCTC
>JAOWBW010000264.1:0-189309 GCA_026119855.1 Campanula takesimana | reverse complement strand
CTGCGTAAAACAATAGATAGAATTAGACAACCTATTGCTTATGGAGCTGTGCGCATATGCAAGGAATGCAAATATACATTGGCACAAGTTCCATGATAAACAAAATTATGCGCAGAAACTAGGAAGAGGGTGCGCATTAAATAAGAATGCATACGCAGAGGGATCGTGCGCACAGAAAATAAATACTAGTGAAGTGTGCGCAGAGAAATAGATACGCCTATATGCGCAGAAAGCTATGCGCAGGAAACTGTGCGCAGAGCACAAAGATGGGGGGTGAAAAAATAGACTAAATAAAATAATAATAACAAAATATTTAAGAACATGAACACCCAAGAACACAGAAAAACAAAAGTTGACAAAATTCAACAAAAAATACATCGAAATGACGGCGTGAACAGGACGAAGTCAACAATGTAAAAAAGATGGTTAACGACATTAAACAAACCCAGAAATTCAGAAAACGGTTCGACTGCTAAGGAAGTTACGAAGCACAGAAATTGACGAAAAACAACATATGTAACGACCATTGATCATGAAATAAACTACATGAAAGAATAGATCAGGCAATACGAACACAACACAACGATCGAATTTCAAAGAATGAAACAAATTAAGGGAGAAATCGAAAAAGGGAGTCTTGAGACCTCCAAGAACAACAATGGCGGAAAAAAAAAGTATGGAGTTATAGTGAAACATACCATGTCTTTGACGGTGTGATGCCCTTGATTGTCGTTCTACTTCTTCTTCGTGAGAGTTTCCAGAGTGCGACGAGATAAAGAGTCGGAGATGATGATTTCTGGTTAGTTTTGCTGCTTTTCTTAGGCGCCATTGAAATGGTTTAGAAAGAAGGAAGGTTGAGGTGAAGAAAAGAACAGGAGATAAGAAATGAGGCTTTAGAGCAGAGGTTAGAAAGAGAGTGAGAAATTTAAGGGAAGAGAATAGTAGGAGATAGAGAAGCGTTTAAGTAGGGAAGGAGAAGTAAGGCGCACGATAGCTACGAAATGTTTGAGAAAATGTGCAGTGGCGCAGGATAGCAATACCACGTGTCACAAAAGGGAACGCGCGTGCGCAGGCCTATGCGCGCGTGTGCGTGAAGTTCTAAGCCAGTCACTGTCAAGTCGACTTCCTCATAAATGGTGAGTCAGTGAAAGGACGGGCGCACGTTAGCAGGGTGACGTGGCCGAATGGGGAATGCGCGAGCGCAGTCTTTGCGCGCGCGTGTGTCAGCGAAAAGAGGCTGACGACTGTCGCATCACCTTCCTCATTAAATGGTGAGCAGGCATACGAAAGCAGGCGCTGTCACAATCGCAGTTTGCATTAAATGACAATGGGACATGCGCAAGGGTAAAAAGGTAATTTCCCAAGAAAATTCAAAAAATAAAAGCGCGGGAAAATTTGAATTACACAAGTACCCTTGTGACTCAGCTTTGACTTTTCAGTCAAGGACATATGTGCAAAATCTAATGAATAGAACACTTACCTGCGGTCCATGAAGATTTGCGCATGGATAGTTATGCGCAGCGCATTGATAGCGCAGAGATTCTGTAAATCTCAGAACTGTTGTTTCATGCGCAGACAGTTGTTTGCGCAGGTGTTGCACAGGGCGCATGAAACTTAACCTATTTTGCACACTTATCAAGCAAATACATTATTATCAATAAATCATATGGACAAGTTAGCTAAGATTAAGCATACCCATTTCTCCTTTCAAGAGATCACTTGTTAATTCTTGAAGAGATGATATTAGATGTTGATGAGCTTGATAATAGTGCTTGGCAGGATTGAAAAACTGCTATGGTGGACATATTATCGCAGAGAGTTGGATAATTCTCATCATGAATCCCATAGTCCACAGGTTGTTGCTTCATCCATAAGATTTGGCAGCAGAGCTTTCACCAGCAATATATTCTGCTTCAGTAGTGGAGATGGACACAGCAGCTTGTCTCTTGCTTGCCCATGCTAAGTCGATTTCCAAGGAAATGACTAGTTCCACTTGTGCTCTTCCTATCAATTGTGCACGCTGCGTAGTCCGCATCTGAATAACCTACAAGTTTAAAGTTCGAATCTTTGGTGTACCAAAGTCCAAGGTTAACAGAGCTAAAAATATATCTAATACTTTTTACAGCATTATGTGTGCTTCAGAAGAATTAGCGTGATAGTGCGCACATATCCAGTCAACATAATATCTTGGCCAGCTAGCAGAAGATAAAGGAGAGTTAATCATACCTAGATATAGTCTGATCAACTTTACCTTTTAAGTCTGTTAAATTAGTTGCTTGTGGCCATTGGAGTGTCGTATGCTTTAGCATTCAAGTCCAAGCTTCTTGATTAAGTTCCTAGTGTACTTGACTTGATTTGCGAAGATGATATCATTCAATTGATTGATTTTAAGCCCGAGGAAGAAAGTGATTTCTCCCATCATGCTCATCTCAAACTTGCTTTTCATTTGCTTTTCAAAGCGCTTACAAAGAGACTCATTAGTAGAACCAAATACAATATCATCGACAATAATTTGAACAAGAATGATCATTATGCTTGGTAATAAAAAGAGTTGTATTGATTTACCGCACTTGAAGCCTTTCTCTAGTAGGAAGTTTGATAGCGTATTGTACCATGCTTTTGGAGCTTGCTTAAGACCGTATAAAGCTTTCTTGCTTTGATTCTGTGATTCTTCCATTCCCATCCATCTTGTTTCCGAACACCCATTGAAGTGCTAAATAATGGTTGAGCTTTTCTTGCACTTCTTGCATAGCATCAATTCATCTTAGAATATGGAGCACTCTATCAATCTTCTTTGATCCGACATGAGAGATAAACGAATGCTACACCGCAAAGTTTGATGCTCTCGATGTGCGAATCCCTATATTGTGATGATAGGAATACGAAGATCAATGGGTATTTTATTTACTTCAGCATCACGATCATCAAAGGTGATTTGTTGAAGTGGATAAACATCATGCGCAGAAGGAGGAGTTTGCGCATCAGGAGTTGCAACTTCAGGCGCGGCATTTATAGTATGCGCATGATATGGACTGATTCTGAATCTGCTTGATCTATGTCCTGCGCAGGAATAGAATTACTGCGCACCTGCTAAAAAGCTCAGCAGAGTCATCAGAATCATTGGGAGCCAAATGTGGCTCAAGGAGAGAATGCTTATTAAAAAGTAGCATGTACAGATACTAAAATGACTAGAGATTTATCTTATTAAGATCATGAAAAATCTTATAGAATGATTGGCATACCCAACGAGAATACCTTCATCTGCTTTGGCGTCGAATTTTACCTCAATAGCGTTTGCAGCCAAAGAACTTGAAGAAAGTAATGTTGGGCGCTTTCTCTTTCTCCATAGATCGTATGGAGTATAGATGTAGGCTTTGTTGATGAGGAATCTTATTCTGAGTAAAGCATGCACCGATGACAGCTTCTTCCAGAAATACATTTAGAAGTACTGCTTCTACTATCATTGTTTATCCATCCTCAATCAACGAGTGATTCTTTCCACAACGCCATTTTGTTGCAGAACTCCAGCAGCAGAGAAATTGTAAAGAATACCATTTGTTGGTTCTCACAATATTGAGCGACATCGTTGTTCATAAATTCTGTTCCATTGAAGTGTCGAACTCTATTGATGTCTTCTATGTTTGGAGATTTAGAAAGAGAGCAGCCAGGATATCATTAGAGATACCACAGGTTGGTCCAAAGCTTCGCGGTAGTGAGCGGTCCAAACATATGAGGAGAAGCGGATGTAAGCGTTTTGACATCGGAGCAATCTTGCTGGAGGAAAACTGCTCAGGTTGCTTACTAAGCTGGCATGGTGCTTATACCATTGCTAGCTGCATTCACTTAAGCTTATTGCTACAAAACAAGGATTAGTAAATAGAAATTATAGCGGTAAGATCAAATAGATTAGAAATTGGTCTTACGAGTCCTTGTGTGCAAATTTAGTCCAGAAACGCCATTTTGATGTAACATTACGTTGAAGTGATATGGCATTCCAGACCTTTATCTCATAATTGTGATATGGAGAGAAGGTTGCTTGAGGCTTAATCTTTTATGATTAGTCCAAATCCAATTATGTGCCCTTTGTTGTTGTCACCATATATTACTGAGTGATCTCTTCCTTCGTGCGCACCTTTAAGAGTGTTGACATCTCTAGTAGTGTCTAGAATCCACTGTCGATATCAACTGAGCTTGAGAGATCGCAGTGAAGTAGATCTTTTCTGCTTGTTGAAACATTAACTTGCGCTCTACAGCAGAGTTATCTTTTAAGATCAGCACACTTTGAGAGATTCCTTGCGTGGCTGCGGAGTTGGTGATGACGCAGCTTCTGTCAAGTTGGCTCTGGCAGATAGGTGCTTGTCATTCTGTCTGCTTGGTGAAAGTGTCCCGTTTCCACTGGAGTGAAGGGATCTTTCTTTGATTGTCCTTGGCGCATGCTCAGGTTCCATTTCAGAAACAACTTTTGAATCATTGTCAGCATTTGCCATTAAGCAGAGCAGTCCATCCTCAGAATCAGCATCGTTGTCTTCAGTGTCAAGTCTCCGAGTCTTTAGCTCCTTTTCTGCGCAGTTCTCCTCAGCAACCATTCTGCACTGCTTTGATTCTTTGTGCGCAGGGTTGCTTTTCCTTGTACTCAAATTTTGAAGAAGGCATTGAACCGTAATGTCCTGGCTTTCTGCAGTAAACCAAGTCATCTTTCTTTGAGTCTCTATGAGAGAGAATAGGAGGTTTGCTTAAGGATCCACCAAGTTTGGAGAACTTTCTGAATTTGATATGAGGTTTGAGCAGGCGCAGGAATATGTGAAAAAGTTTGCCATTGCCCTAGATTTGAAGCCATATTGAATCGGCACCCAAGCTGTTAAGCTTGAAAAACAGAAACATGTTTTATGAAGGTGTTTGCTCTGATACCACTTGTTGGTCCCTAAAGGGGCAACAAGGGTGTCTTGGATTTCTAATGGAGATCTTATTATATGAGAGAGTATTACAAATTACAACATTTGAGCTCAATACTAACTCAAGATCTATTATCTATGAAGAACAAATCCTAGACTAAACCGGTGTATCTCAAGAAGTTAGATCAAAATGATCAAAGCTTCAAGAGGTGTGTGTGTGACAGAAATTCTGGGCTTTATGAATATGAAAGATGAAGAGCACCAAGAATTCTCATTGAAGCATGAAACTCGAGCTCTGAAGCATAATGGCCAACAAGAGGAGCTTGATCAAAGATGATGATCAAGGGCCGATGAAAAGGGCTAAATCCGAAGGCAGCTTGGAAATGAAGATGAGCAGGCTATTTATAGCTGAGAGCTTGAATATAGCCGTTGGAGCTCTGAGAAAGGACAATGAGATGGCACAACATGATTGGCGCGCAGCTGTCCTTTATAGCCGTTGGGGCTCTGATCAAAGATGATGACCTGGCACAATATGATTGGTGCGCAGGTGATTTAGAGCCGTTGGAGACTGAGCATGAAGACCAAATTCAAAAGCTTCTTCTAGAAGGTTGACAGCTGTCTTCTCTTGAGATATTTCTTTGAAGCATGTCTCCACCAATGGTTTTGCTGAGTGTGCTTATTTTGTCGTTTGTGCACACCTCAACTTTTTAATAAGCGTGCATCTTCTAAGCGTTTTCCAAACTTTCTAGAATGTGAGATCAGGAGATGAGGAACTTGACCAAGGTTGTGTCCGCGCACAAAAGGCATGCGCATTGCCGGCGCGCATGGATTCAGCGCATGAGCAGCATGCGCACCATGCTTGGTCACAAAAAGATCTCTTTGGAGTTTAGGAAATAAGATCTTAAAAACTGAGCAGGGTCAAGGGCTGCGCAAGATATCTATGCGCAGTGGCGACCTGCGCAGAGAACATCCTGCGCAGTGAAACGAATTCTGCTTAGGAAATCTTCGATCTTTAAAGCTTCAAGTCCTATAATCTAAGCCTATACTATAACAAGGACTTAGCTAAAAATTGAAGTTATAAACTTCTTTACATGAGGTCCTAAAGTACATAAAAATACTCATAGGTGATGGTATCAATCAATTCTAACAAATGTAGGAGGGCTAAGTGATAAGCATACCCAACAATTCTGATGACTCTGCTGAGCTTTTTAGACAGGTGCGCAGTAATTCTATTCCTGCGCAGGACATAGATCAAGCAGATTCAGAATCAGTCCATATCATGCGCATACTATAAATGCCGCGCCTGAAGTTGCAACTCCTGATGCGCAAACACCTCCTTCTGCGCATGATGTTTCTCCACTTCAACAAATCACCTTTAAATGATCGTGATGCTGAAGGAAATGAAATTCCCATTGATCTTCGTATTCCTATCATCACAATATAGGGATTCGCACATCGAGAGCATCAAACTTTGCGGTGTAGCATTCGTTTATCTCTCATGTCGGATCAAATAAGATTAATAGAGTGCTCCATGTTTTAAGATGGATCGATGTTATGCAAGAAGTGCAAGAAAAGCTCATCCAATATTTAGCGCTTCAATGGGTGTTCGGAAACAAGATGGATAAGAATGGAAGCATCATAGAATCAAAGCAAGAAAGCCTTGTATGGCCTTAAGCAAACTCCAAGAGCATGGTACAATACGCTATCAAAATTCCTACTAGAAAAAGGCTTCAAGTGCGGTAAAATCAATATAACTCTTTTTTACCAAGCATAATGATCATTCTTTACTTGTTCAAATTTTTCTCGGTGATACTATATTTGGTTCTACTAATGAGTCTCTTTGTAAGCGCTTTGAAAAGCAAATGAAAAGCAAGTTTGAGATGAGCATGATGGGAGAAATCACTTTCCTCCTCGGGCTTAAAATCAATCAATTGAATGATGGCATCCTCGCAAATCAAGTCAAGTACACAAAGGACTCAATCAAGAAGTCTGGACTTGAATGCTAAAGCATACGACACTCCAATGGCCACAAGCAACTAATTTAACAGACTTAAAAGGTAAAGTTGATCAGACTATATCTAGGTATGATTAACTCCCCTTTATCTTCTGCTAGCTGGCCAAGATATTATGTTGACTGGATATGTGCACACTATCACGCTAATTCTTCTGAAGCACACATAACTGCTGTAAAAAGTATTAGATATATTTTTAGCTCTGTTAACCTTGGACTTTGGTACACCAAAGATTCAAACTTTAAACTTGTAGGTTATTCAGATGCGGACTACGCAGCGTGCACAATTGACAGGAAGAGCACAAGTGGAACTGGTCATTTCCTTGGAAATCGACTTAGCATGGGCAAGCAAGAGACAAGCTGCTGTGTCCATCTCCACTACTGAAGCAGAATATATTGCTGGTGAAAGCTGCTGCTGCCAAATCTTATGGATGAAGCAACAACCTATGGACTATGGAATTCATGAAGAGAATTATCCAACTCTCTGCGATAATATGTCCACCATAGCAGTTTGTCAATCCTGCCAAGCACTATTACCAAGCTCATCAACATCTAATATCATCTCCTCAAGAATTAACAAGTGATCTCTTGAAAGGAAAAATGGGTATGCTTAATCTTAGCTAACTTGTCCATATGATTTATTGATACTAATGTATTTGCTTGATAAGTATGCAAAATAGGTTAAGTTTCATGCGCCCTGTGCAACACCTGCGCAAACAATTGTCTGCGCATGAAACAACAGTTCTGAGATTTACAGAATCTCTGCGCTATCAATGCGCTGCGCATAACTATCCATGCGCAAATCATCGTGGACCGAAGGTAAGCGTTCTATTCATTAGATTTTTCACATAGGTCCTTGACTGAAAAGTCAACGCTGAGTCACAAGGGTACTTGTGTAATTCAAATTTTCCCGCGCTTTTATTTTTTGAATTTTCTTGGGAAATTACCTTTTTACCCTTGCGCATGTCCCATTGTCATTTAATGCAAACTGCGATTGTGACAGCGCCTGCTTTCGTATGCCTGCTCACCATTTAATGAGGAAGGTGATGCGACAGCCGTCAGCCTCTTTTCGCTGACACACGCGCGCGCAAAGACTGCGCACGCGCATTCCCCATTCGGCCACGTCACCCTGCTAACGTGCGCCCGTCCTTTCACTGACTCACCATTTATGAGGAAGTCGACTTGACAGTGACCGGCTTAGAACTTCACGCACACGCGCGCATAGGCCTGCGCACGCGCGTTCCCTTTTGTGACACGTGGTATTACTATCCTGCGCCACTGCACATTTTCTCAAACATTTCGTAGCTATCGTGCGCCTTACTTCTCCTTCCCTACTTAAACCGTTTCTCTCTCTACTTCTCTCTTCCCTCTAAATTTTCTCACTCTCTTTCTAACCTCTGCTCTAAAGCCTCATTTCTTATTCCCTATTCGTTATCTTCAACCTCAACCTTCCTTCTTTCTAAACCATTTCAATGGCTCCTAAGAAAGCTAAAACTCAACCAGAAATCATCATCTCCAACTCTTCTTCGCACTCTGGAAACTCTCACGAAGAAGAAGTAGAACGACAATCAAGGCATCCCACCGTCAAAGACATGGTATGTTTCACTATAACTTTTTTTTCCGTCATTGTTGTTCTTGGAAGTCTCAAGACTCCCTTTTTCGATTTCTCCCTTAATTTGTGATCATTCTTTGAAATCGATCGTTGTGTTGTGTTCGTATTTGACTGATCTATTCTTTCATGTAGTTTATTTCTTGATCAATGGTCGTTACATATGTTTTTCGTCAATCTCTGGGCTTCGTAACTTCCTTAGCAGTCGAACCGTTTTTCTGAATTTCTGGGTTTGTTTTAATGTCGTTGACCATACTTTTTACATTGTTGACTTCGTCCTGTTCACACCGTCATTTCGATGTATTTTTTGTTGAATTTTGTCAACTTTTGTTTTTCTGTGTTCTTGGGTGTTCATGTTCTTAAATATTTTTTTTATTATTTTTTTTAGTCTATTTCCCCCCCCATCTTTGTGCTCTGCGCACAGTTTCCTGCGCATAGCTTTCTGCGCATATAGGCGTATCTATTTCTCTGCGCACACTTCTTCACTAGTATTTATTTTCTGTGCGCACGATCCCTCTGCGTATGCATTCTTATTTAATGCGCACCCTCTTCCTAGTTTCTGCGCATAATTTTGTTTATCATGGAACTTGTGCCAAGGTATATTTGCATTCCTTGCATATGCGCACAGCTCAATAAGCAATAGGTTGTCTAATTCTATCTATTGTTTTACGCAGGGACACGTTTATTTCATTCTGGGTTGGGAACTTATTCAGGCAGATCTCTCTTTAGATGCGATTGGCCGTCATCTGCTTCATCTTCTCAGCTCCTCCGGCATACTTCCATTATTCACTCTTGAGCAATCCTTCATAGTGCCTGCGCTGTTAGATGAATTCTTCAAGACAGCAAGAGTTGTTCCTGCACAACTTGAAGGCAAGTCAACTGAAATGATCATGGCCACCGTTCAGCGCTGTGATATAATGGTTCACCCCAATCACATTCGCAGCCTCCTAAACTTCAATGTTGATAGTTCTTCAGTCAACTATGATGAGGCTCATCAAAATGCGCTTGCTCAGAAGCTCATTGACATCCCTTCTCTTAACAAGAAGTGGCCAATGTATAATAGAAAGGAATTTGGTGAGGTGATGTATCACCTGTGCACCCTAATTGGAGACTCCCTCAACTGCAAGAATGGAAATAATGGACATTTCATCTCTAAGCAGTGGGAATACTGCGCAGCCATCTTCAACGAAGATCAACTAGACTGGCCGCAAATAATATTCAATGAGATTGTGAAGGGGATGACAAGCTATGAGAAGAAGCTGAATGCAGGGAAGACCAAGTACCGAACTCACTGCAGACTACTAACCAAACTCCTATTGACTTATGGTGAATTGGCCACCTATGTTGAAGAAAAGTCAATCAAGAAGCAGTCTTGCGACGCAAAGTACTATTCCAGAGTACACCTTCAGAATTTGCGCAGTGAGATAGGCAACGCCGATTACTATGAAATCTGGCTGTCTGATGCCGCTCCCAACAAGGAACCCTGGATAGGCCAAATTCCTATGGTCAAATCCAAGAAGAGTACAGGACGATCTACAACGGATGCTGCGCAAGAGAACGCAGAAGAAGCGTACAATCGCAAGGGGAAAGGAATTGCTCCGCCCAGTAGCAAAAAGCTCAAGGATATTCCTTTGGTTCAATCCACCAAAGGGATTTCTATCAAAGAGGCAGATCCTACCAGCATTCCAGCGCCTGCTCCCTCAAAGCCAACCACTATGAAGCGCAAGGCTGCTTTCCGTGGTGATTCAGATGATGATGCTGTTGAGGGGGAGCAGATGCACAAAGCCTCTCAAGAAGCCATCCCCAGTGCTGATATCGCACATATCTCTTCTCGTCTCAAGCAGAAGGTGCGCAGCAGCGCTAAAGGATTGAAGAAGCGCCGCACTAGTTCCGCAGCCTCCGACAGCAGTGATTCTTCTCCAGTTCAACCTCCATCTTCAGCCCCTGAGACTCCTACCTCTTCAGCTGAGCTGCGCCAGATCGTGCAGAGCTTGCATTCTGTTCAAGCGAATCAAGTCGCTACGCAGCTACAGCTTAATCAACTCCTTACTGCTCAAATTGCTTTATTATATCGTCTTGATATGCAGCGTTTGGAGATTGATACCATTAAGGGGGTGAAAGCTGCCAAAGAATAAGCAAAGGCAAAGGAAAGCACGGAGAGTGCTAAAGCAAAGGCAAGTCCATCTGAGCCTGCGCAAGAAAAAGTTCCTATCTCTTTGGAACATCTTATCCTGGACTCCATGAAATCCATCAGCGCTCAGCTTGAAAATGTCAGCGCACAGCTCAAAAATGTGTGCACCTCTGGAGCGCTTGATGGTGGACTCAGGGACATTCTGAAAAAGCTCAAGAAAACCCTTGCAGATGGGTTACATAGAGGATTTGATGACCTTCAAGCTCAGATGGTGGCTCAGATAGAGAAGATTGAACAAGGAGGCTCTGCGCATAATATTGAAGAAGTGCGTCGATGCATTGCTAAGTCCATGACAGATTTTTCCGTGGCGTTCAACGACAAATTGGACTACGCAATGTTAGACATTCAAGCAAGCGTCAACACTCAGCGCCTCCATACCGACTCAAGATTAGAAGCTACGCAAACTGCCATCCTGACGGACAGCAGAGCAAGGTTCAGAGAGCTAGTGGATGACAACGCTGATATGCGCAGAGGAATGAACACTTATGTTGGAAAAGCTGTGGAGTTCCAGGACAAATTTCAAAATTTAAAGGTGGAACTCATGAACAAATTCAACGGTCTTCAGAATGAGATGCGCGAAGCCCTGCAACGGATCAACTTAGATTAGATTTCCTCTGTAAGTATTTTGTTATTTTTTTAGAACCTTTTTGATTCTCGTTGCGCAGTATGTTTCTTTTATGCGCTTTTATTTAGTGCGCTTCTGTTTTTGTGCGCACCTCTTTTGATTTTCCTCTTTAAAACTTGTAATCTGTAATAGTCAATCCTTCAAAGTTTTAATGAGAAGAATGCATCATAAAGCTTTCACAGAAACCTTGTTCAATTCAAATCATTCGTTTGTGGAACATTGAATGCATTATTACTTAAACTCATGCGCATAATCTTAACTGCTCATGTCTTCTACGCATGATGTTTAAACATTCAGTTTAAACGCATACTTAAAACTTCATCTCACATTATTTGTATGCTCTGAATGATATTTCTATCTTTCCTACCTTGTAAGTTTTTAATCTTTTGGATAGATTAGAAATCTATAGCACTGGCTAGTGTGTGCATTGACTTGAGGCATGATTTACCATTCACATTTTTATGGACATGTTATTATCAAGTACAATGAATTGACTTTGCTATAGTAGGTAATGGCATCAATCATTTAGGGGGAGATTGTTGGGTATGCTTATCACTTAGCCCTCCTACATTTGTTAGAATTGATTGATACCATCACCTGTGAGTATTTTTATGGACTTTAGGACCTCATGTAAAGAAGTTTATAACTTCAATTTTTAGCTAAGTCCTTGTTATAGTATAGGCTTAGATTATAGGACTTGAAGCTTTAAAGATCGAAGATTTCCTAAGCAGGATTCGGTTCACTGCGCAGGATGTTCTCTGCGCAGGTCGCCACTGCGCATAGATATCTTGCGCAGCCCTTGACCCTGCTCAGTTTTTAAGATCTTATTTCCTAAACTCCAAAGAGATCTTTTTGTGACCAAGCATGGTGCGCATGCTGCTCATGCGCTGAATCCATGCGCGCCGGCAATGCACATGCCTTTTGTGCGCGGACACAACCTTGGTCAAGTTCCTCATCTCCTGATCTCACATTCTAGAAAGTTTGGAAAACGCTTAGAAGATGCACGCTTATTAAAAAGCTGAGGTGTGCACAAACGACAAAATAAGCACACTCAGCAAAACCATTGGTGGAGACATGCTTCAAAGAAATATCTCAAGTGAAGACAGCTGTCAACCTTCTAGAAGAAGCTTTTGAATTTGGTCTTCATGCTCAGTCTCCAACGGCTCTAAATCACCTGCGCACCAATCATATTGTGCCAGGTCATCATCTTTGATCAGAGCCCCAACGGCTATAAAGGACAGCTGCGCGCCAATCATGTTGTGCCAGCTCATTGTCCTTGCTCAGAGCTCCAACGGCTATATTCAAGCTCTCAGCTATAAATAGCCTGCTCATCTTCATTTCCAAGCTGCCTTCGGATTTAGCCCTTTTCATCGGCCCTTGATCATCATCTTTGATCAAGCTCCTCTTGTTGGCCATTATGCTTCAGAGCTCGAGTTTCATGCTTCACTGAAAAACTATGAAGATCTGAAGACTGCTGCATAGTATTCCCAGATTCTTTAGAACAGCCTTCAAGATCTTCAAACCTTCAAAACTCCTGCTCATATCACAAAGCCTATATCACCAGAATTCTTGGTGCTCTTCATCTTTCATATTCATAGAGCTCAGAATTTCTGTCACACACACACCTCTTGAACCTTTGATCATTTTGATCTAACTTCTTGAGATACACCGGTTTAGTCTAGGATTTGTTCTTCATAGATAATAGATCTTGAGTTAGTATTGAGCTCAAATGTTGTAATTTGTAATACTCTCTCATATAATAAGATCTCCATTAGAAATCCAAGACTAACCATCTTGGTAGAGGATGTAGATCTTTCATCGATCGAACCTCTCCAAATAGCGTGTTCATTACTTATTGCATATTCCCTGCTTAACTTTTTATGAACTGCTTTGTTTGATCTTTCAGATTGTCACTCTCAGATGTTGTAATTGTTATTGCTCATTTGCCTTAGAATCCCATTTTGCGCCACTCTTTAGCCTCATACTTAGCGCGTGCGTTTTTATCTCTGCGCAGTATACCCTGCGCAGAGCTGCTTTAAATTTCCGCTGTGCATTTCACACTCTTACCGCGCGCTATACTTAGCCAAAATAAGAGTTGTGCGCATCTGCCATTGAATTGCAAAAGGGTTTGAAAAAAATTTTAAAACGCTATTCACCCCCCCCCCCTCTAGCGATTTTCACACCTTTGTTGCCCCTTTAGGGACCAACAGTATTTATATCAGACCTTTAAAAACTAGTCGTTGAATTGTTGAGCAAGGACAATGAGCTGGCACAATGTTGTTGGTGCGCATGTGTCCTTTGGAGCCATTGGAGACAGAGTGCGAAGACAAAAATTCAAATCTTCTTCTCAGAAGGATGACAAGGTTCTTCTGCTGAGAGTTTCATCTAAGCGCATCTCCCACGTTTAATTTACTGAGTGTTCCTAATTTATCGTATATGCACACCCCAGCATATTAGCTCAATTAAAAAATAATGTAGCTTATCTTCACGCTTTCCAAGCTTCTAGAATTTGAGGTTAATGACTCAGTCTTGTTATGCATAGAGCATGGTATTCATTCGCATTGGCTGCGCAGAAGGTGTTCTGCGCAGAGAGTTCTGCGTAGTACCAAACGGTCCTGCTTAGAAACTTCAATCCTACGAAGTAAGCCCTATCACCTAAGTCTCTACTATAAAGCGGACTTAGCTAAAATTGAAGATATAAAACTTTTTACGTAGGGTCTTAAAGTCCATAAAACAAACATATGTGATATTATCAACCAATTCTAACAAGTTTTGGGAGGGTTAAGAAAGATGCATACCCAACACTACCGCTAAAATCGCCTTGTTGTTTTGATTTTAAAATAAAATATTTGAGCCTAGAACATCGTAATTTTTTATTAATATAAATTCCAAAAGAAAATTTCATTATATATTTGTTATGTCGTCTTGATGTGGTGTGTTGGCACTAAAAGTCTGGAAGCTTAGCAAAACAAAGATTATTTATTACTACATCTGTCCCTAAATGAGTGTCCAAATTTCATTTTAAAGGAAACTGAAAATCTCAACTTTGTTGTACAATTTGGTAGCAAATATTCATATATAATCTTGTAATCTCTTTTCCAAACATTTAGTTTTACACGTATAAAGAAACCGGTGATTTTTTTTTTGAAAAAAAAAGGCCAAACTACATTTATCCCCCCAAAGTATACACCAAATCCCACTTTGCACCCTCGCGCGAAATTCGTCCCACTTTGGTACCTCATGTTAAAATTGTCCCACTTTGCCCCCCGGAACTCAACGGGCGTTAGGAATTTAACGAAATTTCCCATGTGGTGGTCACATGATGGGTATTTTAGTCATTTCAATTATTGCTTTTAATTTCTCTTTAAGTTAATTTTTCCATTATTTTAATGTGCCTAAATATAAAAGTAAATAATTTATATATCCGTTATTTAGTACAAAAAATGAAAAAAATGTATTTAAAATTAAATAACATACTGAAAATAATTTTACAAAAATAAAAAATAAATTAGATATTAATTACTAAAGAAAAAAAAAGAATGAAAAAGAAAAGGAAAAAAAGTAACAAAATATAAAAAGCAAAAAGCAAAAAGCAAACCCAATCTTCTTCCCAGCTTCCCCTATCCCCATTTTTCTTCTCCGTTCATCCCCCACCACCCCGTTCTCTTTGCTCCCTCCCCTCCACCGCCATTAACACTAACTCCGACAACAATGGCAAAATCTGGAACAACAATTTCAAAACTCCAACAACAATTCAAAAAAGCTTCAGATCCACTTCCTCTCCTCCATTTTCTCTCAAATCTCCCCCCTCCCCGACTTTCCTACTTCTGCTACCCACCCCACTAACCCACAGTCTTTTGCCCTTCTGTCTCAAATCCCCCACTTCCCCCAACATTCCAGCTGATTCAAACTTAAGAGAGACCCAGAATGAATATTTGGTGGGAACTGGGAACTAGATCTGATATTTTTCTTCTTTTCTTTTTCAAATTTTGATCTTTGATTGTGGGAAATCTCATTGGTTGATGTGAATTTAGGATTGATTTCTTGTTATTGTTGTTTAAATTAATAAAAATGGTCCGGAAAGAATGAAAGAATGAAACTGATGTTTGATAAAAGAAGAAATATGGTGGTGAATGGTGGTGTTTGGTTGGTGGCATGGTGGTGGCAGCAATGGAAGTGGCATGGCGGTGGCCATCACCACTTTGGTGGTGATGGCTGTTTGGAGGTGGTGGTCATGGTGAAGAGTTGATAGTTTTTCATGGTTTAATGACACTTAAGTCCTTAGGTTTTGGTGCTAAAAGACATAAATATCCATCATGTGACCTGCACATGGGCAATTTCGTTAAATTTCTAACATCAGTTAGGATCTGGGGGGCAAAGTGGGACAATTTTAACATGGGGTACCAAAGTGGGACGAAATTCGCGCGGGGGTGTAAAGTGGGATTTGGTGTATACATTGGGGGGGGGGTAAATGTAGTTTGGCCAAAAAAAAAACATTTAGGGAAAAATTATGCTAAAAAAAGACACTCATTTTGGGACAAAGATTTCTTGAAAATAGACACTCATTTAGGGACATAGGGAGTATTATGTTCTTAAAGTTGTTATATATTCTCTTGCTAAAAAATACATTGATTTTTTTTTTTTTTTTTTTTTTGCCGATGATTTACTTGTTCTTGTGACATTTTCAATTCTATTTCACGAGGATGTTATAATTCATGTCCAAAGTCTGAGCCTCGTCCAAGCCCCGTTTAGGCGCTTTCGACGCTAAACACGACTCCAACGCGTAACAGTCGTCTAGCAATTTCTAAAACCTTTACATAGTTGAGTTAAAAAGACAGATATTTTCTTTACAATAACAAGGATGAAGAGTCAGTCTTATGAAAAATCTGTTTTACACTAAGTGATGGGAAATGAATTTTTCATAAAATATGACACACACATTTTACATTCAAGCGAGTGAAAAAAAAAATACTCCCTCCGTCCCAGAGTAAGAGTCCTACATTCCATTTTGGTACGTCCCATAGTAAGAGTCCTATTCCTAAAATGGCAAAGAATCTTTATTATTCACCCCACTCATTCTCTCTCCTATTTTACTTTTATACTCACAACACCAATCAATTCACTATTCTCTCCCACTCATTCTCTCTCCTACTTTACTTTTACACTCACAACATTTACATCACTTCTAATATTTATTAATAAGCGTGCAAATGAGGGGTAAGACTCTTACTCCGGGACGGAGGGAGTAGTTTTTTTTTTCACAAAATCGTCATAAAGTTTTGTGTGGGTTTGTGTAAAAAGAAAAAAGAAAAAGAAAGTAGTGCTCATATGATATGATATACTCCCTCCTTCCCCAAAAAAAAACTTTTGGGTTCAAGAAATAAAGAAAATGTGATGTGTTGTGAGTGTTGATAGTTAGGTATGAGAGAGAATGTGAGGATAGAGAAGAGTTAGTGGATAATTGTTGTGAGTATGACATGTAGGACCTACTTTCCATTTTTGATTTTAACTCTTAAGTTGGGACGCTTTTTTGAGAAATTTTTGATTCTTAAATTGGGACGGATGAAGTATGATTTGATATGGAGACCCATGCATTTAGGGAATACGGCCATATCCTTACACACCGCCCAAGGCAAGGCCAAAGTCCAGAAATCAAAGTATACAGTAGATATATAGCCCAGATCCCAAGGAGCTTATCAACAAACTCACCGTCACCTTCCCCTATCTCCCTATCCTCTGACGCACATAACGCCACTCCAAAATACTATAATAGGAAATTCATACTAAAACGTCACATTACAACACTTACTGCGTTAGGTACACCTTCTTATGGCACTTAGTTTAATGACGGAAAAGGCTACACTTACATCAAGTGTATCTATACACCACAAATAAAATAATGCCTAGTGTGTGTGTTAATGACATTTTCTGTAATTATTTCAAGGAATGATGATAAATCTATAACCAGATAGTATATGTGTCACACATATATTGGTGGTGTATATACACCAAGTGTAAATGTATCATCTTCCGTTTAATGACTCTATCCCTTATCCCCTTGTAGTTGTTACTCTACGTACTTCCACCGAATGCACACCACCCATGTTAGAGGGAGTAGTATACTACTCCCTCTATCTCAGACTAAGGTTCTTACTTTTTTTTTTTTGTCACAAACTAAAGGTCTTAGTTGCTTTATTACTTAAAATGGACCATGAGACCCACTTGTCATTCTCACAACAAAAACTCTCTACCCACTTTATCTCTCCTACTTTCTCTTACTTTTTCATACTCAAAACATTTACTTTTTCTTAATCTACGTGTAAAATCAAACTAAGAACCTTAATCCAGAACGGAGGGAGTACTATTTTCTTCCGGGAATAATATAAAGAAACAAACAAATTCACAAATATTTCCTCACAAAATTTTAGGTGTAATAATATAACGTGTTTTTAAGTTAGAGCATGACCGGCTCTCTGTATCTAAACGTGCCTATTTAACCCTTGATGTGAAAATAATGAAAATTATTTCAACTTGATCAGTTACCTGCAGTAAAATAGCTAAAAATGGCAGCACAGCAGTTTCATGTCCACCTCAATAATTAAGTTGGGGCTGATTTAAGTGTATTGAATAGGTGCAAATGCACATTCATAATTAAATAGATTATATTATCTCTGTCCCTAAATATGTCCCTAAATGAGTATCCAAATTTTATTTTGAAATACATAACTTTTTGTGCAATTTAGTGACAAAATTCATATATAATGTTGTAATCCTCTTTACAAACATTTAGTTTTTGCAAGTATAAAGAGACTGGTAATTTTTTTTTCAAAAAAAAAAACCATTTAGAGACAAAGTTATGATCAAAATGGACACTTGTTTTGGGACAAAATTACCTGAAGATGGACACTCATTTAGGGACAGAGGAATTTGTTTATAAGTTCTAGTCAAAGAGCAAGTATCTTTTTTCTTTTCATAATTCACATTTTAAAATTTTACAAAGACAATTTGTATACTTAGTTCAAAATGCTCTAATCCACTATCAAGTATTTATCATCCCAAAATAAAGGGGTGGACTGACGTGCGACGGCGCCAGCAAGCCCAAGCCGTTTTTTTTCCTGCTATTTTTTTGCTTGTCAGCAAAAGTAACCCTTTTTATAAGGAATGTAACACTTTTTTCTCATATGTAACACTTTTTTTCCCCCAAAATTTTACCATAATTTTGCTGAAATAAATTAAAGATAACATAAGATTGACAATTAAACTAATGTAACATTTTATAATAAATGAATGTAACATTTTTTTTCACAATTGTAACACTTTTCTAGGGTTTTACATTCAATTGAAATGCAAAACCGATTATATACATGATTTTTTACTCTTTTTTTTTTCTTAAAAAAAAATGTAACATTTAACCTATAAAATGTTACATTCATCTATATAACATATTACAATCATATATGCACTGTGTTACATTCAATTATTACTTTTTCTAATAAAAAAAACTATTTATATTATTTTGCAAAACTGCTGTTACATCTTACAATAAAGTGTTACTTTGTAAAGACCAAACTGTTACTCTTCATAAGAAAGTGTACATTTTATTATGACGAGCAGCTCACTTGTTTTGTATGTTAAAAAATATTTTTTTTAAAAAAAAATCAAACCATATCATGACCTATGTAGTTTTATTCCTCTTGTCAAGACGAACACAACGGTATTTTTTTTAAAAAAAATCCGACTTATAAATTTCAAGATATAGCATTTTAAAGTTATTGAGTTTTTTTTTTAAAAAAGATGACACGTGTCGCGATATGGGAAGTGGAAGGGCTGGATCCGACGGACTGCTGTAGCGGAGCAGCTGGATGTGGGAAGCAACGGAACAAGAACCCCATGGAGCGGCCCGTCTCACATCATGGAAGTTTTTGTCCAAAATAAATGCCTTGATCAAAAAATAAATTTAAACATTCATCATTTACGTTTTTACAAAAATAGAAATACCAAATAACTTTTGATGTGTATCCACGTGGCAAAATAGTGGGCTGCACAGCTCCTTTATATATTTGTCGACTCAGCCACCTCTCTTTACACAATAGCAACCATTATCGAGCAAACACTTAAAATATTTATCCAGTAGCAAAAATGGGGAGAATGAAGGAAAGTGAGGATTACAGCTACAACACCCAAACCAAGAAGATGGCTGCACCAATTTACGATGTTCCTGAAGGAGTTGACATTAGAGGACGTTACGATCCTGATTTCGCTAAAATCCTTACAAAAGATGCTTTGCAATTTGTTGCTGATTTGCAGAGAGAGTTCAGAGGCCATATTAAGTATTCTATGGAGTGTAGGAAGGAGGCTAAAGTGAGATATAATAGTGGGGGGTTACCGGGATTTGATCCGGCGACTAAGTATGTCCGGGAAGGGGATTGGGTTTGTGCACCTGTTCCGGCGGCTGTTGCTGACCGGAGAGTGGAGATTACCGGTCCGGTGGAGAGGAAGATGGTTATCAATGCGCTTAACTCCGGTGCCAAGGTTTTCATGGTATGTTTTTTGTAATTTTTGTGTCATCTTTCTTGTCTTTTACTTCCTCCGAATAATAATCGCGTTTCACTATTCAAACATATTACCTCCCCACCCTACCCAATTACTACCGAAATTTTTTTGAGCAATAATTTACGATTCATTTAATTATCCAAATGAAAATTTAACACTCGTTAATGATAGTATTATTGATGATGTATCAATAAAAAGTTTTAAATTTTCATTAGTATAATTAAAACCAACCTAAAATTATCGCTCAAAGTTCTTTTGTTGGCCAACACGCACGCAATCTGGCGTGAGTGCCCGGAGACGAAGAAAGTTTCGCAATAGAGCTAATGAGACTCCTACCATATAGGTCTGGATTGGCTTTTGGCCAACCTGGGAAAAAAGGGGGGTGAGTGAAGTACGAAAAAAGTGTGAAGTGTGAAGATCATTTAGGGAGGGTGGGAATAATAAGCATAGTATTGTCATTTTCATTACTAATTTTATTAACAACATATTATTATTTTCATTACTATTTTTAATGATGTTTAATTATTACTCCCACTTAATTCTCCTCCTGCAACAACAGTGCATTACTCAAGCCAATTGCTATTGAAATTTGAAACTCAAGGTGTTTTGTTTCATGTTGTGTTATAGGGTGTGATATTAGAGTTGAAAACAGACCACAAATTCTCATATACTTATGGTTGATTTCCCTACCTTTGAGGTTTGAACTACTTCGGTTTGATTATCTAATTGCCTTTGTCGATTTCATATAAATTAAATGACTATTTACCCCCTAAATCTCATCCCCACAAGGTCCAGATGCTAGATTAATTACTTCGGAGGTGTAAAGGTAAAATTGTCTTAGTTTACTAGAAAGTCTACCCTAGGGGTAGATCGGCCACTTTAAAGATTTAGGTGAAATGGCCGATTAGTTTACAAGAAGTTGACGAAGTGGTAGATTAGTAACTTCAGTGATTTTGAGGGTAAATTAATTTACTAGTTCACATGAATTTGACAAGGATAAAGTAGTCACTTGATTTACAAGATGTTGATAAGGGTAGATTAGTCAATATAGGGTAAATAGTCAATTAGTTTACCCGAAGTAAACAACAGCGGTATATTAGTCACTCAGATATCTATGGTAAAATAGTTATGTACGCTCTTTTCTTAACATTTTCCATTAGGACAAAAACTGAAGAGTTATTGAATTTGTGATAGGCTGATTTTGAGGATGCACTGTCACCAAGCTGGGAGAACCTCATAAGAGGACATGTTAACTTGAAGGATGCTGTTAATGGGACTATAAGCTTTCATGACAAGGCTAGAAACAGAGTTTACAAGCTCAATGATCAGATTGCTAAGCTCTTTGTCCGTCCCAGAGGCTGGCACTTACCAGAGGCTCACATCTTTATTGATGGGGAGCCAGCTACGGGTTGCCTAGTTGATTTTGGCCTTTACTTTTACCACAATTACGCTGCGTTCCGCCGCAACCAAGGTGGTGGTTATGGCCCTTTCTTCTATCTCCCTAAAATGGAGCATTCAAGGTAAGATGCCCGTTTGTTTATATAAGAGCATGGTATATATCGTTGGTGCCCCAGTTTAATAATTTACTACCTTAAATAAATAAATTTCACTTGAAGGACAATCTGAAAATGTTCACTTTATAGACAATTAAATAGTGAAGATGCATAAATATTCTCGTTATCCTCTTTTTTAACACTTAAGTTTGCAAGTAGAAAACTAGTGAAAAATATATGGTAAAAAAGACATTTAGGGATGGTTTTTTTTTTTTTTTTTTTTTTTTTTTTTTTTTTGTGTGTGGGGCAAAAATGGCATTCATTTTGGGACGGAGGGAGTAAGATTTTGGATGAGTTCGATACTTATAGCGGGGATCTATGAGAAATAAACTGTTGTTCTGGGACTCAAACCCATAACCACAAGGTTAAACCCCTGACACTATACCCACTGAAATACACAAACTATTATTTGATCCAGTGGCGGAGCTACCCCAATGCCAAAGGGGGCAATTGCCCCCATTGATTTAAAAAAAAATAATATTTTAATAGTGCAATATTTTTAAAATTTTGAGGGTTTAGTGCAATTTATTGAAATTTGCCCCCTTTAAAATAAAAATAATAATGCATTAGATTTTTTTTTGCCCCCATTGATGAAAATACAGTTAATTTTTTTTATTGTGTAACTTTTGCCCCCATTGATGAAAATTCCTGGCTCCGCCACTGATTTGATCGACTTTTTTTATCCAAGAAATATTATGAAGGATATATATTTCATCCTATATCAAGTGCACCCTGCATCTATGTTTTTTTCAGGGAAGCTAGGATATGGAACAATGTTTTCGAGAGGGCTGAGAAAATGGCCGGTATAGAAAGGGGGAGCATCAGAGCTACTGTTTTGATTGAAACACTGCCTGCTGTGTTTCAAATGGACGAGATCCTGTATGAGCTAAGGGACCACTCTGTTGGGTTGAACTGTGGTCGATGGGATTACATATTTAGCTACATAAAGACTTTCCAGGCTCACCCTGATCGCCTTTTACCAGACAGGGTTCAAGTTGGCATGGGTCAGCATTTCATGAGAAGTTACTCCGATCTCCTCATCAGGACCTGCCATAGGCGAGGAGTCCATGCCATGGGAGGCATGGTATATATATCTACATCTATATTTTCCTAATAAATTCACATTTTTTGTCAATCAAACATATGAATATTAATCCCTCTGTCAGTGAAAGATAGTCTTATTTGACCTTTTGAGGTCAACACGAACTATGACTATATATTAGTGTCAATCTAATCATCCTAGCGAAATTCTAATAATTGTAATCGATAAATCGTCAAGTGATTTACCAATTAGCAATTTTCAAAATTTTGTTTGGGTGATCAGATTGATATTGATATTAGTGTTTGGTCGAAAGTCACTTGCGTTGACCGTAAAAAGTCATTTGAGACTATCTTTTCAGGACGGAGGGAGTATCTATTAAGCATTTTATAACAAAACTTTGATTATCTTTTTATTTATTTTTTTCAAATTTGAACAGGCGGCTCAAATTCCAATCAGAGATGATCAAGCAGCAAATGAGGCAGCAATGGAACTGGTGAGGAAGGATAAACTGAGGGAGGTAAAAGCAGGGCACGACGGAACATGGGCAGCTCACCCTGGTCTAGTTCCTATGTGCATGGAAGTTTTTACCAACAACATGGGAAACTCCTCAAACCTAATCCAAACAATGAAAAGGGAAGACGCAGCAAACGTGACAGAAGAAGATCTGTTACAGATCCCCAAGGGGGTTCGAACCATGGAAGGGCTAAGGCTAAACACTCGTGTAGGAATCCAGTACGTGGCAGCGTGGCTCACGGGTTCGGGTTCGGGTTCGGTTCCGCTGTACAACCTTATGGAGGATGCTGCTACAGCTGAGATCAGCAGGGTCCAGAACTGGCAGTGGTTAAAGTACGGGGTGGAGCTAGATGGGGATGGTCTTGGGGTGAAGGTCAACTTGGACCTTTTTGGGCGTGTGGTTGAAGAAGAAATGGTGAGGATCGAGAGAGAGGTTGGGAAGGAGAAGTTCAAGAAGGGCATGTACAAGGAAGCTTGCAAGCTGTTCAGTCGCCAATGCATAGCCCCGACATTGGATGATTTTCTGACACTCAATGCCTACAATCATATTGTCATCCATCATCCAAAGTCTTCATCCAAGCTTTAAGATGGAAGCATAAAGTCGGGGGGTCGGGGGATTTGGTTAGCTTTATGTTCTATTTACCTGTTTTGTGTGTGTGTGCATGTTAAATAATTGGTGGTTTTGTGTTGTCCATGTTCTAGAAAATAAAGATTTCAAATTGTACTTTGAACTTGAATTCCCAGAATGTGAGTGCAATATATTGCCCAGGATTGATTGCTAGAGAAAGACACCATTGAATGGGAAATTGGAGAAACTTGCATGGTATAAATAGTCACTAACCAGCCAGGAGTAAGTAGCCAAATTGTCCAGAATGCCGTATGACGATCAGGAATGTATGCTATCTGTTCTGTGATTGATCGTAGTCCTGCAAAATTCAAAAACATAATGTTAATGACCCCACCACACACGCCTATTATACGCTGTGGTTTAAGCTATAATAATTACTTTGGTTCCTGAAATGAGAATGCTGATAATCGTTCTTCAATGGAACAATATGGTGCTTATGTACAAGTAGTCTTCAGGTCCAAAATAAACCTGAGAAATTGAGATCTATCGACCAATGTTTACTCTGCGATCAATTGACCTGATTTTGCTTTGACTTATAGGTAGGTGCGGCATTCCTGATTTCCGATGAATAGTGAGGACCTACCCACTGACGTCCGTTGTCTGCACTGTTGTCAACAGAAATACAGAGGAGACAACTAGAAGGTGATAGGGATGGCCAAACCGAACCCCCAAACCGGAACCGAAAAGCCCGGAACCGCCTTGAACCTTGACGAAAACCGGAACCGTTTGTAACACGGTCCGTTTCCGGTTCATCCCCTCTGAAAACCGTGAACTGGCGGTTCCGAACCGCCTATAACGAACCGGAACCGGTATCAAAACCATTAGAAAACCGTTAGAAAACCCGTTAAAATCGTTAGATTTCTAACGGTTTTATCAGAATTAACCGTTACTAACGGAACATTGACAAGAAAAGTTGAGTTTTGATTGGTTTTTTAGCCAAATTCAGTGAATTAAAATTATAAAAATTTGTTGAGTATATAAAAGAAAAGAGGGACAGACCTCTTTAGTGTTTAAACATTTTTTCTATACCTTTTTTGTAAAAAAAATCGGCAATAAAATATTATTATAATCGTTTTTCTGTTAAAAAAATATATTAAAAAAAAAACTGTGGACCGGCGGTTCTGAACCGTAACCGGAAGATAAACGGTTCGATTACGGTTCAAGCTTTTCCGGAACCGTGTTTGGTCATACCTAGAAGGTGAAGGAACATGTGGTCGCCCAATGAAGGTTAATTTGGGGTAAAAGCAACGCCGGGTCATTTTTATTTTATTTTTTGAAAAATTAAACATTACATTATACTCTATTTGTTCCAGAAAGATAGTTCACTTTGGATTTTTTACGGTCAATACATGTGAACTTGACCAAAGATTATTATCAATCTAATCATCCCAATGAAATTTTTAAATTTGTCATTGATAAATCACTTGATGATTAATCAATAACAAGTTTTAGAATTTCACAAGGATTGTTAGAATGACATTTATATTTAGTCAAAGTTCACTTGTATTGACCATCAAAAGTCAAAAGTGGACCATCTTTTTGGGAGGGGGGGGGGGAGTATTGCAACATCAAAATACAAATGTATGAGTAGTTCTCCACAAGTGTCGGAGACTCAACCTATATACTCCCTCCATCCCACCTCACTTGAGACCTAAGAGGTGGGCGCAATAACTAAGGAAAAAGAATAAAGTAAAGAAAATGTGTGGTAGAAAATGAAGAGAGTGAATGAGTGAGGTAAATAGTAGTGTTGGTTGAATAAATTGAGTGGTGCATATGAAGAGAGAAAATGAGTGATGGGTTAGTTTAAAAATAAAATAATAAAAAGATGGCTATTTTGATGAGTTTCAAGTGAAGTGGAACGGACCAAAATGAAAATAATTCTCAAGTAATGTGGGATGAAGAGAGTATTGAATAAAGCGTCAATCACTACAATGACCTTTCGAAGTACATAATAAATGTAAAAGGAGAAATGACAAATGATAATATTCTTGCTTGAAGTCGCAATGCCACCAAAGATGCAAATATCCTTATGAAGCCATTGATCATCAAAAGTTTGGATGTGATGACTATTCTCAATCTTCCAATTTGTAACTCGCTTGACAATATTGAGGGTCACACAGAAGTCTCGCCAAACATAGCTTGGACACCGCCCTATCTTGGCATTCACAGAATCTCCCATCGAGTAATATTTAACTTTGAAAACACTATGAGACCTCTGGGTTGGCTATAAATCGCCAACCAAACTTCCCAAACAAAGCAAAGCAAGATTGAATAACTGAAGATCACGAAAATTCATGAATGATTTCACATGTAATGATAGAAAACAAAAAGCAAAAATCAAGGCTCTCACTACGGAGAGAATGCAATAACAACATTTCTCTTAATTATTTAAAGCTAAAGAAAAACCAAATCTGAGATTAGATCGAGAGACGGAGAGTGATTTGAGTTTGAAATTCGGGTTCAATATATAATTATAGAAGAAAATTTTATAAAAATCAATCCTTCAAACCCTTAGATTTTGAAGTCAAAAATCAAAAGTTGCAAACTCTCAATCCTTCTTTAGAAATGTGAAATCAAATACAATAAGACAAAAAAAAAAAAAAAAAAAAAAAAAAAAAACTTAACAAGTAATCCCAAATTGTACTTATTAATTGAAAAATTATCAATTAATAAATGCAAAACTTGGGATTATAGAAATAAATCAATACAATAGAATAGAAGAATGGAAGAAGATTTGAAAACAAATGAAGAAAAATGAACTGGAAACGAAGAGAGGATTGGAAGTTTTTTTTTTTTTTTTTGAAGAAAACGGTTTCAAAGTTCTATGCCAGGCATTTTAACTTTGAGTTTGAGATAATTTTAAGGGCTAATTGCAAATTGATAACATGAGTTGTCTTACTTTTGCAATCTACAACCTAAAAGTTTAATTTTATAAATTAATCACCTGAGTTTTCAATTTGTTGCAATGTGGTGAATAAACTAACTTTCCGTTAATTTTTTTTACGAACCTAAACATATGTGCCTTGCACATGGCCTTTTAAAAGGGCAATCTTGTCAATTCTGGAAGGTTGTAATTGTGAAAAGATTTTTATAATTATACAGGTAATTAATTTTTTTGACGGACCTAACACAAATACATATAAAAAGATTGTATGCCCTTAAAAGAATATAATTATAGATAGCTCACAACTAATAATGCGAGTATAATTGACTTACAAGAACAAAGAAAATCTAAAATTAATAAAAGATCAGATATTTTAAAACAAATTAAATCAGATATTTTAGAACAAGATAGATGTAAATTTTAAAACAACATCTATATAATATATAAAGGCAGAAATATTTCTCATGCCCACAGCGTGCCACATGGCTTTATGACATGGAAATACATGTAGCATCATTTCACTGGCCTATACAATGCAATACAAAGCAAAGAATTCAATGTAAATTTCATAATTTCAAAATTTACAATTTTTATTATCTCCAATATTACATCCAGTCGGGTCTCACAAAATCTTACCTATCCTTCTTTTTTTAAACTATCAAAATCTTATCCTTAATTAATGCAAAAGGCAAAAAAAAAAAAAAAAAAAAATTATGCAAAAGGAGTTATTTATTTGAATTAAAAATAAAAAATAAAAAATCCATGGTACCTATTGGCTCAGCTCAAATTTTGTATTTTCAAAGCAACTTATCTATTTAGTGTCACAATGATGTGGGACCTCAATCTTTTCGTTTATTTTTGTTGACAGTGGGCATGGTCAAACTAGAAGTAAGGAAAATATGTGTTGTAGTACTTTTGAAACACTCATTACAGTTCCGTTTGATTATTATCAAATTTTAAAAATTATAGTTTTGATTTGAATTTGAAACTATCCAATATCTTAATTTCTTAAACTTAATTTTTGTTTATTTTTAGTTATCTGACTTCGACAATCCATATTATATACTCCCTCCGTCACAGTTTAAAGTTCTTACTTTTCTTTTTGGTACGTCCCAGTTTAAGGTTCTTAGTTGCTTTAATAATAGAAATCAGCTAGATCACATAATCATGTATTCAAGATAAATTAATTTAAGTTTATTCATATATTAAGACTACATTATCTCTTTGTTCTCTCTTCTTATTCCCAATTCATTCAAATCAAAATTATTGAGGAAGCAATGGCCCACGACGACTACAAGAAAAATGCTGAAGTCGTCATCCTCTTTTGAAAGTAAGACTTTATGTCATTCTTAATGTATATAATTGCTGACATCTTTCTCAAAAACATTCTTTTATTATTGATTTGTGACTACAGGAAGATTAACTGAATATTGATATTTTCTATTCTATTTGCTATATTTTAATTGTATAATAAGATTTTGTTTGTTACGAGTGTAATTTGGAAGGGTTAATTAAATCTAGATTTTGAAACAATACATCTAATAGTTTCCCTCTTGAGCAATTTTTTTTTCATGGTAAATGCTCTTCTGATAATTTTTTCCTGAGCAAATAATTTTTCTTTTAAATTTATTAGATGTTACTGTTGTAACTATTATTAGTTCCTCCATTACATAATTCTTATTTTTTATTTTTTATTTAGCGAGATGTTTAAAAAATACAATTTTTTAAAGAGTATATGTGCAGTCAAATTTATAAATTAATTAGATATTAAAAAATATCACAGATGGGGGAGGGGCAGTAGTGATGATGGATTCTCAACTTATGGCAATTATCTCGCAATAATCTCTTAAACTATATCGGTAGAACTTCACAAATGCATTAATCTCTGCACATTTTGGCAAATGAATGTTGCTTACTTTTAAGCAAGGTTCTAAAAAACGCTAGGTGGTCGCTAGGCGCCGCAGGGGTGCCTAGCGCCTAGGCGGGATCTAGGCGGGGCCGAGAATTCAGAAATAACTATAATATCCTAGACGGGACCTAGGCGTTTCATGAACGCCTAGCGCCTAGGCAGGGCCTAGGCGGCCTAGACGAGGGTCTTTTAGAACACTGCTTTTAAGTTTTAACATACTCCCTCTGTCCCGGAATAAATAATATCTAGCTAAAAGGAATTATTTTTTTTAACTTTGAAGGTTAACGTTATCCTAATTTTTAGTAAAAATTTAAAAGTATTTAAAGGACGTGAACAAAATTTTGAAAATTCTGATATTATGGATCTATTCCGTATCTAATTTTGGATAACTAATAACTAATTTTAAGAGATCAATTCAAGATACCACAACTCAAGATATTTAAATATCAATTATTATCCTAATTCAAACCCAATTTTAAGAGTTGGTTTTGGGAGAAACATAAGTTATAAAAAGTCCATTTTTTAACCCTAAGCTTTAAACCCTAAAAGGGCCTAAACCATACACCTTAAACCCTAAACCCTAAACTTTAACCCCTATAAAAACAAAACTTTTTATAACTTAGGAGAAACTAGTTTCCCCCAAAATTTTCTCCAATTTTAATGCAATCTATAAAATAGATAGAAGCATAGTCATATTCTCATATTTTTTTTCTCATTTTTAAGAGAGTTGCATAGAATTATGACGTGAAAATTCACTTCTCATCATGCCATAGGCATAAGGAAAACAATCTCATTTAAGGAAATTATTTAGCCTTGCATCAGATTTTTTTTTTAATTATTTAGCCTTATTATTCCCGTCGAATACTCACTAGTATATTTAAAAACGGTTTTTCTAACGTGTGCCCTAAGGGCACATGTTAAGCTTCTTAAATAAGGAAAGCAATGTATTTATTGAACTTACTTTAACTCATTTATTTCCATAATTATAAAACATAACTTTTATATATGTATACTTACATATTTATGGAAGTATATTAAATATATTGATTTTCTTATTTAAAAAACGTAAATGTGTCCTTAGGTCACCCGTTAAAAAAACTGGTTTCAAAATGGGGAGTACAAGCCATCAGCTTCAATAATGCAGTAATTGAGCTTTAAATCAATGGATATTAAAACTAAAAAAGAAAACTTTTTTCAATCCTCAATGTTGAAAGATGTTGCTCTATCTTAGACTTAAATGACCTTTTTATTAGTGATAGCAACTCAACTGTCCCGAATCTATGGTGAGGGTTTCCTAAAGAAGCGTAAAGCTTACTCAATATAGGTATAAACAAACGTTATTAGTCCAGCTAATGATATGATATTTTCCATAAGAGGTGTACACTATTTTAATACTCCCTCCGTCCCAAAATGATCTTCTCATTTGCCATTTCTTATTGTCCCAAAAATTTCTTCCAATTTCTACAATTTGGCCTTAGAAGTGCATAAACAAAGCATTGCTAGTGAAGCAAGAGTTCTTATCCTTAAAAAGTTTGAATAGTCAAACGCGAATATCATTTTGGGACGGATGGAGTATTAATATCTCTAAAGACATCCTTATCTATGTCGGTAACATTTTATTAGCATGTCTTACTTTTTAAAATGTTTAATTTTTATTTATTTATTATTTTTTATACTTTATTTGTTATAACACACTTAAATTGTGAATTTTACTTTCAAAACATTATAATAATAATAATTTCTTTCTCACTAATGATATTTTTAAATAAATTATAAACTTTTTTCTTAATTTTGTGTCGGAACAAAATAGTACTCCCTCCATCTCAGAGTATATGTACACCCTCTCATTTGCACGGAGATTGAGAAATAGTGGAAGTGATGTAAGTGTTGAAAGTAAAGTAGGAGAGAGAATGAGTAAAATGAATAGTAATTTGATTGGTGTTATGAGCATAAAAGTAAAGTAAGAGAGAGAATGAGTTGGAGGAATAGTAAAGATTATTTGTCATTTTAAGAAGTGAACATATACTCTAAGACAGACTAAAAAAGAAAGGTGAACATATACTTAGGGATAGCAATTTGACCGAACCCGAAGGCGATCCGCCCCGAAAAAGTAGGGTTCGGGTTGCAATTTTCATGACCCGAGCGGGTTAGGGTCGGGTTCGGGTTTTGATATTGACCCGCCGTGATCCGACCCGACCCGCACCTTCATGTACAAAGTCAAGATATTATGTTAGTTAATCATATCATATGTTGTTCAATTTATTTTTATAGTTGTTTTTTAGTGAGGTTTGATGATTTTAAACTAATTTGTATAACTAATTAAAATTTAAGCTTATACATAGATTGGGCCCAAACAAATATGAGCTAAATTTTTAATAATTTTGTACGCTTCGGGTCGGGTTTCGTTGTCTTCGGGTCAGGTTCGGGCCACTCTTTTTGACATTACGGTCGGGTTTGGTTTTGACGACACCCCGAACCCGACCCGTTGCCATCCCTACATATATTCTGAGCCAACAGTACAAATTATCTTGGGATAGAGGGATTATTATAATTAGTTCTCTTAGATATTTCCTAAAAAGCAACTTAAACGTAATCTTAGGAGGGTATGTCTGTCTGCCTAAAAAGAGTTGGCAAAATCAAGATATGCACCCATACCGGTTGGTACCCACATTGACATTTGTCTTAATATTCAAACTATTAGGAAAATCTCAAAGTGAAAACTCATAATGAAACGCTTTAAACCGTTGGATGAGTTTTTATTAGTGGGACTCATAAACATTTAATATAATCAAACGGATTACAGTGTTTCACTATGAGTTTTCCCTTTGAGTTTTCACTATACATATCATTATCCCTTTCAATTTAGGCTAAGATCAAATTATTTGAACCATTGAGATGTGTGTTCATTTTTAAAATTGATTTTAATAATGAAGGTTTAGATTGTTATTATTTATTAATATTACTTGGGGTCAAATGTGTCGACATATGATTGGATGATCTGCAATTAAAATAAGGGGATAGATCAGCCAGCTTAGGTCAATGTAGCAATCAAATACTAGCACTGTTATGATATTATCAAGAAAAATATTCGTCATTTGATGATTAGCTTTTGGATCTTTTGACTGTAAGTTCTAGATGCTTGTATTCAGGTTTCATTATACTTTTTCCAATACAAAATAATACAGTACTCCCTCCGTTTCATGTCATTCGAGACTTATTTCTTTTTTTGTCTGTTCCACATCACTTGAGACTGCCCAAAATGGTAAAGAATCTTTACTATTCTTCCCACTCATTCTCTCTCATACTTTACTTTTACACTCACAACACCAATCAACTTATTATTCCTCCCACTCATTCTCTCTCATATTTAATTTTTCATATTCACAAACAGTGGCGAAGCCAGGATTTTCAAAAAGGGGGTCAAGGTTGTTTGTGAGATAAGTATTATTGTTGAGGTTTGCAAATTTAGTATACAAGGGGGTCAAATAGTGCAATTTTTTCTCAAACTTAAGGGGGTCAAAATAAATAAATTCATCATTTTTAGTAGTAAAATGTCATTTTCTAAAATTCTGAAGATACTAAAATTGACACATTCCAAAATTTGTGTGCCAAAATTTTTGCCCTAGCCTCGCCACTGCTCACAAACACCTCCTCCCCTATTTCTCTCTCTTACTTTTCCTTAATTTGTGTGCCAAAATTTTTAGTCTCAAGTCACATGAAATGGAGGGAGTATATTTTCCGTCTTAAAATAAAAATAATAATTTCATTTTTCATGTTTTTAAGAAAATAAGTCTTATTATTTTTAAATTAGACTTCAAAATTACTGACTTTTGAAATTTATAAAGTGACTTTAAAATATTTGAAATATCAAATAAAATATTAATTTGAGACGAAGGAAATATAATTTAACAAAAAGCAAATTTGACGTTTTCTTGCAACGTGTCTTAATATCCAAATTTATTCTTTAATTTTAAATAAATTTAATACTATTTATTTTGGGGCAGAAAATATTAAATTCATGGTTCTAGTTTGAGTGCATTGGATGTAGCTCGAGCTTATTGTTTCACTTTTTGTCATCGGACTTTTTTTTCCTTATTTTTTTCCATATTATTTCTAAATGTTCAATATAGAACCATGAAAATTATACTCATAATCAACTCGATTGTGATGAAAATGAGGATGACGAATATTTTCTTCGTTGAAACAAGATAAATATACCTTGTTTGGGAAGTGAAAAATAAAATGAAAGTAAAATATACTACATGGTTTAAAAAGAGAAGAAATGTATCCCTTATGAATGTTAGGGTGAGCCTCTGGTTATTGCGGAGTGCCGTCTCTATTCTTATTATTGATGCAATTGGAGTCGTTATATATATATATATATATATATATATATATATATATAAATAAGTGAAACTCACAAGAAAAACTTGTTTTACACTCATATTAGTGTAAAAACATAATCTCTTAATGCAAAACATGTTTTATACATCTTTTAATGTAAAATTGGTTTTTCATAAGAATGATTTTTTAAATAAAGTGTTGCGTGGTACTACCATGGTGGGGAACAAGATTCAATTTGTAGCCATTTAATTTGAATAATTAAAGTGGGTAATGATTCTTGGTAGTTAAGAATGGTCGGGGTTTAGCTCATTTTACATAATCAACGCGATTGTGATGGGTCGATACTAAAGTCTAAATCTGTAGTATTGGATTAGCCACATGTGGACGGTTAAAAATCCACATCAACATATATAATGTCAGAACCATTTTGGACCGTTAATTTTTTAAAAGGTATTTGAGTAATAATTTTAGGTTGATTTAATTGTCTTAATAAAAATAAAAAACTTGTAATTGACACACCATCAACAATATTTTCAATAACAAGTTTTAAATTTTCATTAAGATAATTAAATCAACCTAAAATCATTGCTCAAAATCCCTTTGCAGTAACATCGAAAAAATGTGAATAACATTTTGGGTCGGAGGGAGTATCTGGTAAGTATTAAAAAGCAATGTTTTAACCATATACAAATTTATTTCTCGAACTTTTATTTGGTTTGAAATGAAACTTCAAACTTTATCATGAAATTAGAGCTCACTCCTTACGGATGCGAGTTCTCGAAAGGGGACTAGTATGATTTAAAAAAGTACAAGCTCAGAAGAGGCCTACAATAATTTAACTTCGCGTCATTCAAATATATGTCAGCACTAAGCTCAAAGTTCGGATACGTGTGTGTTTGAACAATTATTTCACATCTAAAATTAACAAGCTATTTATTGACTATATAAAAAATTTGGTACTCATCTGATTATCAATTTATTTTGAAAAGAACCCCAGACTTTATCAATATATCTATTTTTCTTACTTAAGTACTTTTTGGTCCCGAAAAATAATTTTATTTGGATTTTATGATTAACTTGATTAAATTTTGACTATAGTTCAAAATTCAATTACTCTTACGTAATTTTAAAAAACTGTTATTTGTACTCCCTGTTATGTTAGGGATGGCGATTCTACCAAACCCGATCCGTATCCGAGACAATCCGGACCGGGATGGGTGGGTTTGATAACAACTTTCCTAAACCCGGCGGGTTCGGTAGCTTCATGAGAGCCGCCCGTATCCGACCTGCCGCCCGTATCTGACCCGAATAGTATTTATATTAGGCTATTTACTATTTTACCCTTTCTTTCAATCATTATTACTCCCCTAGCCTTGAACATGTGATTTATGAACTGTGGAAATATAGGTTGGGCTAAAACCCAAGGCAATGAAAGAGATGGGCCAGACCAAAAAAAAAATAAAAAAAATTGGGCAGCCGGGCGGATTCGGATTTGCCCATCGTCGGATACGGACGGGTTCGGATTCGGGTTCGGTAGCCTCGGGTCGGATACGTGTTTTGCAATATCCAGACCGTATTCGACCCGTTGCCATCCGTACTCCCTATCCCATTTATATTGACTACGTTTGATTTTTTTTGTCAACGCAAGCGAACTTTGGCCGACCAATAATGTCACTCCAAACATCCTAGTCAAACTTTAAAAATTGTTATTGATAAATTATTAAGTGATCTATCATTAATATTTTTTTAGAATTTCACTCGGACGATTGGTTAGATATTAATGTTTGGACAAAATTTTGTTTGTGTTGACCAAAAAAGTCAAACGTGACCAATATAAACAGGACGGAAGGAGTAGTATTCTTAATGGTTAAAAAAAATGCCATCCAAACGTCCTGAGCATTGCCAAGTTGAACAACAAAGTTAAATTTGTCAAAGCATAATTCAATAAAATCATAATCAATACAAGGCTCTCGACATAAGGAAAGGAAACAAGGCCTCAACATAAGGAGAGAATACAAAGGCTTTCAATATTAGGAGACGACATAAGGAAAGGAAACAAGGCCTCAACATAAGGAGAGAATACAAAGGCTTTCAATATTAGGAGAGAATACAAGAGTGGGTATAAAACCCTAAAAAAACAACATTTACAAATCACAAATAAAATACAATTTTTTTTTATTAAAAAACAGAAATTTTCTCCAAATTTAAATACAATCATGCTCCGTGCTACTACGGCAATTGAAACCCCAACACACAATATGTACACATCATATTTCAGAGAAATCGTCAATACACAGTAATTCAGAGTATATAAGACCCTCACCATTTCTTATCTACCTCAGCTAATTATATAGGAGTAAGTGGTTGAATCTTTTTTCTTGTTTATTTACTTCTAATTGATCTTCGTGTATAGTCAATATGTTGTAAGCGATATAAGCCGAGTCGAGTTTTGGGATATTGAGCTCAAGTTCATTTACAATTTAGTAAATTTGAGTCGAATCGAGCTCGTGAGCTATTCCCGAACAACTCGAGTCGATATCTGTTAGAGAATTTAGGTTAGGGTAATTGATAATCCTGGATAATTGATCGAATTGTGATTAAATCACTTTCCGAATAAAGTATTTCGCCCCTTAATGCCTGGGTTACACGAAATCTTTATATGGGATAAGACAATCAAACAATCTGATTCTAGGCAAAGAAAGCAGATTAAAACTCAGATAATTGTTAGGGTTATCGTAAGTTAAACTGAGGCCAATGATCTGTTTATAAACAGATTACATTTAGTAGCAGTCATGACTGTTGGTTTCTAACAGTCTCAATTGTTAGCCAACAGTCATGTTTATTAACAGATTGTGTCTGTTCCTTTTGGCGGGTAAAACAAGGGGCGCTGCCCCTTGACCCCTGCTTCTTTATCGTGGTCGAAAACATATTTGACTCAAAATGAGTGTGTACTCCACACATTCCCTTACTCATATCCGAGCCTAATATGAGATCGCATTGGTCTCTAGTAAATCCAATTACATAAAATCGTTGATGACACTAAAATCACCAACAATATCGAACTCGAGTTTTAACGAGCCGATCCCGAGCTTAGGTTATTTTTCTCTATAAAATTATAAAATGTGTTCTTAACGAGCTTACTAAGTCGAGTTCGAGTTTATTGAGTCGAGTTCGAACCGGTCGAAAACAATAATTTAAGTTTAACGAGCTTACTTTTAACAAGCTAAATGAGTCAAACACAGTCGACTCGATAACAAACAAAGCTTGACAATCGGTTCGAGCTCGAGTTACACCTCGAGCTCGAGCTAGCTCGTACCGTAAAATAGCACTAATTGCTAATATTGCTTTCCTAATATTTTTTTATTTTTATTTTTGAAACCATAGATGCCTAAATATTAAACACTTTTATTGTTGCTAGCCATATATTGGTACACAAAAAAATTTGCAAAATCTTCACTACAAAATTGATGGATTTGGTTAACCAAAGTATTTATATTAGGGGTTTGAACGGTTTGGTATGGTTTGGTTTTATATTGATCCGACAAAGTCGTCTGGTTTCCAACAATATGGTACCAATCAATGTACAAATAGGGACCCAAGCCTTCATTGGCCGAGTGGTATAGAGCTTGGGATTTCCTTCGGGAGGTCCCAAATTCGATTCCCCTTCCCCCCATTCACCAATAATTAAGTGGCCTCCACTCTTGGAGGTCCCAAGTTCGCCTCCCTACGGGGAGTTTGTGGAGAACTTGTGTTATCAGCTCAGCCCAAAGAGGGTACCCCTTATGCAAGGGAGTTTGTGCCAACGGGTGATCGTTCAGATGGCGCGGGGACGTCTATGGCAAGGAGGCTACCATACTCATTGTAACTCAGATTTAACATATTATAGTGCAAGATCCTGGCTTGATAGTGCCCCCAGACGTAGTCAAACATATTGACGAACTGGGTAAACAATTTCTTGTGTTCCTTTATTTTTTGCTTTGGTTATTATTTCTTGTGCTTGTTTGTGGTGCTGTGTTTTCTTGCGATTTGCTTGGGTGTTGGGAGAGCTTTTCCACAACAAGTGGTATCAGAGTCATGGTTCGGATGGGCCCGACCGGGTGGACCGTGTGTGTGCTTTATAGGGTGGGGTTCCCTTGTGTGACATTTGCGAATGGAGTCTTGCAATCTAGGGCGATGGTGTTCCGCAGGCGGTTGATACAAGCTTTCGCGGATATGGGCCAGAGGAAACACTGCGGCCCATAGCGGTGTGGTCCTTGGTTTGAGGGGAGGATTGTTGGGTGGCAACCCAAAGTCCCACATTGGCAATTCTTCAAACAATTGCAAGGTATATAATAGCACCCACCCACTTCATTAGTATGAGGCCTTTTGGGTGATGTCAAAAAACAAATCCGTGCGGGCTAGGCTCAAAGCGGACAATATCATATTAATGTGGGAAAATAGTGGTGGTGGTCGCGGTCCCAACAAGTCACCCAAAAGGCCTAATACTAATGAAGTGGATATACCTTGCAATTGTTTGCTCAATTGCCAATGTGGGACTTTGGGTTACCATCCAACACTTCCAATCATACTCGAATATCAAAAACATCGACAATCAAACCTATCTTATTGTTTTGAATTAAGATAATCGAATCCATAATGATGTAGCAGAAAATACAACATTTTTGTTGCTTGACCAAACAATGAACAAGAATTGCTCGAATCATAATTATTGAAGGAAAGTTTTACATGAATTGAATGAAAATGTTTCACTTTAGTTGCAAGCTATATTTGGCATACTAACATCAAGACAAATGCTATTGAAAATGTAAGAGTAGTTTTTATTTATTGAAATTAGTTTAGTTTTAACAATATCAAACTTAAGGCTTTGAATTGATCTAACCTAACATACTTGTGGAATTAATCTCGCAAGTCGTTCATGTCGATTATGTCAACACTTACTAATGATACTGAAACTAATTTCGATATTGATATTGATACTGATACTGATACTGACACTGATATTATATTATATTAAAATTTAAGAGTGATACTGATACTGATATAAATATTGATGATACTAGATGTTACTGACATTGACAATAATCGAAGAAGAATTTTGAGGAGGGGAAGGGGGAAGATTAAAGAGACGAATGTGAGGGGTATTTTGGGAAGTCAATCCTAACGAATTATGTGACTTGCTACTTTAGTCCATTGCCCTATCCTTCTGCTGCCATTATATATGGTTGGTCAGGTAAATACCAACAACGGGGGCATATCAAGGAGTAATATGCACCAATACAAAGGGCAAAACTGGTATGCAGGATAAGATAGTACTAGAGGACAGGCCATTTTCCATTTCCCCTAACGGATACAAACGAAAATGTCAGAGGAAAGAGAAATAGAAAACCAATAGAGTCGTCAGCTTGTATATGTGGTTCGTATTTTTTTTTTTTTTATTTTTTAGGACGGAGAGACTTAAATTTGCTCAAAAATAACATAAGATTGACAAACTAAACTAATGTTATATTTTCTAAAAAATGAATGTAATATTTTTTTTCCTCAATTGTAACAGATTATATTCTTAAATGTAACATTGTATCTGAAAATGTAACAATTTTTTATTGAGAAAGTAACAATTGAAATGCAAACCCGATTATATATATATATATGAATTTTTACTATTTTTTAATGAAGAAAAGTAGCATTTACTAAATAAAAATGTTACATTCATCTATATAAAAATTATAATCATATATTCACTTTGTTACACTTCAAATATTACCTTTTTTAACCACAAAAACTATCAAAAAAATTTATTTTTTTTTGTAAAATTGTTGTTACATTTGACTATAAAAGTGTTACATTTTTAATATGAAACTGTTACTTTTATTTGAACAGAATGTTACATTTCAGCTGACAAACAACTCAAACTTTTTGTGTGTAAAAAAATATGTTTTTTTTTTAAAAAAATCAAAACCATATCATGACCTATGTAGCTTTATTCGTCTCGTCGAGAAGAACACAATAGTATTTTTTTAAAAAAATCTGAGTTATAAATCTCAAGATATAACATTTTAAAGTTAATGGTTTTTTTTTTTTTAGGGAAGACACGTGTCGCGATCTAGGAAGTGGGAGGGTTGGATACAACGGTCGGATGTAGCGGTGCAAGTGGCTGCGAGAAGCAGCGGAACAAAACAACATTGCCGCACCATGTGCGGCCGTTGTATATGAGTATTTGTCCTAAATATAACAAGTTTCAAGGCAAAGATTAAAAATGACATTTAGCTCACAAGTAACTGTTATTTTTTACGAAATTTTTAGTTTAAAAAAGACATGTATTTTTTGGCCCGGAAGAAGTAATAATGGTAGGCTTACCAAATTTGATAATTACGTGACTTACTACTTTAGACCAGATTTGATAACTATTGCCATTATTGTTGTCTTGTGGGTCAGGTAGAGACGTCACTAACGGATGGCATATCAAGGAATCTATATAATATATAAAAGTAGAAACATTTCAAGCTTCCACAAAATTCCACATGGCTTTATGACGTGGAAAGCCACGTGGAATTCTTTGATTGGCTATGCAAGGATGAAAGAATTCAAATTGTAAGTCAATCTTTTCAAAAACTTATATAACATATATAGCAAATTAGTATTTAATTATAGCATAAACTAATTTCCTTAAAAAAAATCAACTGAGGAAAAGATTTTAAATTATCAATTCATATCCTAATTTAACCAGATTTGCAAATATTTGAATTTTTAATTATGGATAGAAACCTCATTTAAGGAGATGAATAAAATATTCATTTCTATGGCGTTGCTCTATTGGCCTATGCAAACGAGTCTTATTTAATGAATGATTTAAATGTCCAATACTATTCTAACTAGCGGGTAACCCGTGCTCTGCACGGGAAACCAATACTATGTCTTAAAAAATATTTTAACTATAGTTAACTAATATAGTAATTATCATTTTAAGTAATACTATTAATAATAAAAATTAATCTATATGATTATTATTATTATAATAACTATTATAATTAATTAATACCATTGATAGTAATAGTTAATATATATATTAATAGCAATGATTAGTCTATATAATAATAATTATTAATATAATTATTATAATAAAATAATATTATTAATAGTAATAGTTAATTGATATAGTAACTATTATGATTAATTAATATTAAAAATTAACAATCTAACTTATATAATAACTATTATAATTAACGAATACTAATAATAGTAATAGTTAATGTATGTAGCCTATTATAGTTAACCAATACTATTAATAGCAAAAAAATAACTTATAAAGTAACTATTATGGTTAACTAATACTATTAATAGTAATAATTAACTATATAGTAACTATTATAGTTAACTAATACTATTAATAGTAATAGTTAACTAATATAGTAACTATTATAGTTAACTAATACTATTATTAGTAATAGTTAACTAATATAGTCACTATTATAGTTAACTAATACTATTAATAGTAATATTTAACTTGTATTGTAACTAATATTGTTAACTAATACTATTAATAGTAATAGTTAACTGATATAGTTAACTATAATAGTAACTATTATAGTTAACTAATACTATTAATAGTAATATTTAACTTGTATTGTAACTAATACTATTAATAGTAATAGTTAACTAATATAGTTAACTATAATAGTAACTATTACTAATAAGAGTAATAGTTAACTATAATGGTTAACTATTATAGTTAACTATTACTAATAATAGTAATAGTTACTATAATAGTTAACTATTATAGTTACCCTTTTTAGTAACTATTATTATTAGCTAATAGTATTAGCTAATGAAAAGAAAATGAAAAGTCACTTATTTATTAGTATGTTGTTGATGTGGCTTCTCCAAATGCAAGTTTTCTCCATTGTTTGTCCACATGTCAATACCATAGTTCTTTTGGCCAACTTTAATATATATATATATATAGATTTAAGCATAAATTTGAATTAACTGAAATTTGAATTCAATTTAAAGTAGGAATTAATCGATTTGATTGGGCTCATAAATAGATTTATCTTATATAATACATTCATTGACACCATTCATTGCATTCTTATTTTTCCTAACAACCATCCCTTGCCGAGATATTTAGGTCATCCAAGTAATTCTAAGTTATTTTTCCTAAAAAAAATGAAATTATTATTTCATATTAAAATGAAAAGCATACTAATTATTATGCTAGAAAAGTCTTAATCTAATCTCACACTGCACCACGTGAATTACAAGTGACATACCAAAATTTGATATGTGTAATTAAATTCCACATATTTTTATTAATTCATATTTTCCCAAGTTCTGGCAACATAATTGAAATTGAATGGTATAACAAATGTTGACTACCTATTGAAGATAAGAATATGCAAATTTTATCAGAAGAAAATAAGTAGACATTACAAAACTTGAAAATGTAATTAGAGTTTATTATTTTCTTCTAATTTTATAGAGGGTACAAAAGAGATTTTTAACTAACTAACGAACGAACAAAAAAAGTTAACGTTCATTAATTTGTTACGTTCAATTGCATAATTTTAGTTTATTGAGTGGGGAGGCTGAATATTCTTTCGATGGTCTAAGTGACTAATGTGGTAGAGTTGACTGGCAAGGTTGAATATTTTGGGGTATTGATGGATTATGTAAATAATGTGCTAAAGTTGGGTGTCCCAAGTGATAACGTTTCCATTAATAAATAGAACATGGTCCAGTCTATGGTCTATTATTTGTTTTTGTCTTTTTGCAAAAAATCCATATAACATATTAAACTAGAAACACTTCCAATTTACTGAGTTGAGCCCCCTCCATGCTTCAGTTAGTTGTACAGTACAGTTGATTAAAGCATGGAGCGGGGTCAACTCAGTAAAATGGGGGGTGGGGGTCTATATAACAGTTTTATAATTACTAATCATCAGTTTAAAGTGGTTTGTGGTGCCATCTTATTTCTCGAAAAAGTAGACCACCATATTCTCTAGAGCTTCATGGAATTTCCTAACTGATGTTCTTGCAAATAACCAAATATTGACCTAAGAAGATTATTGAGAAAATTGGATTAGGTATGGTGAACTTTGTTTTTCTCTATTTCCTGTATATATGATTCTATTACATAACAGGTAATGGCAACAAGTATGTTATTTGTTGTTAAGGCTATTGATAAGAGAAGCATACTTTGTAGCATAAATGTTCGGATATTACGTCGATGGGAGCGGGAAGATAAATACAAAAAAGTTTCTGTTGAGCTGATACTCACTTTATATACTTCTTTATCATTCAATATATTTATCCCAAGTTAATCATTTTAGTTCTCAATTTCTTTTTATTAATATTGTATAATTTTATTAGGGATCTAAAATCCAGGCAACTCTTCCAAGTAGTATGTCATCCAAGTTGAAGGATGTGTTTAGAGAATGACAAATGAAGAAAATCTCTACTTTTGGTGTTGAATAGAATATCATTACCATTATCCAAAAAGAAATAGTAAATCATGAATGGAAATTATCTCATGGTTTAGCTACGACTGTATCTGAAGTGGAGACATCAATACACATTTCAGCTAACGGTTTTCTTTTTGGGAATGATCCTCAAAATACTATCAATATTGATTATGTGATTGGTGAGTATTGTAACACAAATATCTTTTTTTTTTCATTAAACAATTACTATATTCACTAACATGATATTTTTGTTTTTATTGTAGATGTAATCAGTAAAGTTGCATTGCCTTTAAATGATTTTGAGTATGTGGCTGCAGCCAATGCAAGGAAGTTGGATGTCAAATTGGCAGATAATGGATATGTTATATTAAATAACATTTACTTCAGTAATGAATTCACATACATTATAACTATTTCATTATATTTATGTATCGCCTTCGAATATTTGACAGGGGAATGGAATTGTGTGCTATTTTATGGGAGTCCTAGGGAGATGAACTGAAAAAGTTTATTTAAAATAGAGATAAAGATTCAGAAGAACCAGTCATACTAATTTTGCAGTTCGTAATGTTGTCGAGATATCAGGGTAATCTTTTTAAGTTGTTAAATAAATTATTATCTATATATTCGGTTGAAAATTATTTTGTACATGATGGTAACATTAACAATTGTTATATTATACAGGAAAGAGTCGTGTTTGTACAATGAAGCATGCAACAAAAATTGTTATAAATCCATTTGTTTTGTAGTAAAAGATTTCCTTAACAAGTCGGTACCTTTAAATCTAATGAGACTTTATACAATAGCACACAATTTTATTTTAATTTTTTTAGTTAATTTTCATATTATTTTCACTATTTATTTAACAGGCGTGACAATGGTTTTTCATCCAATAGTCGCAGTGTAACTACTATCATTGATGATAGCAAGATCATCAATAGTGATGAGTGGTTCAATATTTGAGATGTCAAGACTATGGCTGATTTGCTAAAATGTAGAGAGGTAAATAATGAAACGTGAAGAATGTTGTATTCATTAATAGTATGTTTATGCTCTTGAACTATATATTCATTTTTATAGGTTGGCGCCTACATTTCATACGCTACCATAATTGATGTTGACTCGTATGCTAAGTATTACTGTGAAGCTTGCAGCAATATGAAATGCAATAAAGGAATTGACAAGAGCTCAAATAAATGTCCACGATGTAGTACCCCCTACGACAACATCATTCATAGGTATTGGTCGTTACAATTTTTTTAATACACTAAATTCATTTATAAATATAAAGTGATTTCATAGCCATTACTGATTTGATTGATAATCTCCTTTTCTTCTGGGTTCAATATTAAGATTCTTGTCATTGACGCAAATGATAATAATGGACCTGAGTCTTACATTATGCTCTTTGATGGCTATTCATCTAATTTGCTTAATATGTTCGCTGCCGAAGTTCTTGCAGAAGTTTTAGAGGTAGGTATTTTATTTTACTATTTTTCCAAAGAGTATATGTAATGTTTTATTTTATAATGTAAAATATTGTTCCTATAAGATGGTCAGTCGGATCAATTACTTGGAACGTTTTGCAAAATGTTTGGTAAAAAATGTCTATTCCGAGTGGAGATTGATCAAAGAACAAAGGATACCGTTGATGAAAAACGTACTTTCACTGTGAGAAAAGTGACATGGGATGCCAACTTGATTACTAAGTTTTTGTCACTCACCAATTCTAATGTAAGTATAAACCACATTACGTCATGTATTAATAGATTTGTATGCTATATATACTGAATTTGATTTCTTTTAAGCTGTAGGAGGTGGCTTCTAAGCTGGTTTCAGAAGAAAAAATTATGTCTGACTTGGTGAGGAAAGATGGGGTAAGTTCTCAAGCATCCCTACTTAATTTTTCATAATTTTTCTTTTCCTTTCCATTCTGTTACATGATATAAACTTTTTTAATATAGTATGATGCAGTTGAATTCATTGGAGATAATTCTTCAACATCATGTGAGCAGATCACTCCTATGAAGCGTACGCAGGATAATATTTTTAATAGCCAGGATGAACAACTATCTGCTACCAAAATGATAAAACAAATCAAGAAATGGATACTAGATAAGTAGACTAGAAGGAGAGATTAACATCGTATTTCAGACATTTATTTCTACGGTTTTCACATTAGCGGGATGTATTGGTTTAATACTCCTAACAATCTTTGGTGTTTTTTCCCCGATTGACATTATTGTGGTTAGAGAGGGGGGATGGCCCAATATTTTATTTGGCAGTCTTTGGTTTTATTTGGTACTTTGTGATTTCATTTAGTACTTTGTTATTTTATATTACTTTCTATTATTTGGTAGTCATTGGTTTTATTTGGTTCATGGATCCACTTTATATATTTTATCCGCTGAAAATGTGAACTTCTAGATATGCCTTTAAGTCTAAAAATGCCAAATGAAAGTGTATCAATATTTCTATCTTAATGATTTATATATATGTTCATTTAAGTGAACTAATAAGGTCCTATGTGTTGCTCACATAACATCCCTTAAATACTCACCCCGTCTCATGTTAATCTACAAAATTAAAAGTAAAAAAAAAAAAAAACAATTTTAATGTAGAGTTGTCTAACATATTTGCCACTTATTATACACCTAATTCCCAGATTTATGCTCTTTAAATGCTGAATTATAGTTTTAAGTCTCTTTCTCTCTATCTCTCTCTCATTATAAAAATGTTTTGCATCAGTTTTTCTTAATTAATTAGCCTTATTATTCCCGTCGAATTTCGACGGGTTACTCACTAGTAGTATTGTACACCACAATCAATCAAGGGTAAAATTGGCATGAAAGACCCAGATACTAGAGAACCGGTCCTTTTCAATTTCCCCAATCACGGGACACAAACGAAAATGTATAATATTGGGGTCCAAAATACTCATAAAAATTTGTCACAAAATTTTACTCCCTCCGTCTCAAAATAGATGTCGTTTTGGAGTGTTTCACATATATTAAGAAATTTCATTAATGTCAAATACCCCTAAAGTAATTCAACTACCTAGGTAATTAAATGATTAGGTAACAGATAGCTCACTATCATTATTAAAGATATAATTGGTATAGATCAATATAAAAGCTTTGAAAAATAGTGAAACGATAAGTATTTTGAGACAAAATTTGACTCCCAAAACGACATCTATTTTGAGACGGATGGAGTAGTTGTCATTTATTAACTGAGTGTTTAAACTGTGGGTCCAAGTGTGTAATGATTTCAACTCCAATCAATAAATGACAACTAAAATTTTGTGACTAAATTTTTATAAGCATTTTGTGCCCCTAACATTGCTCAACGAAAATATCAGAGTTTAGAAAAAGCCAATACAGTCATCACCATTCAATAGGTGGGTGTGTCTTTGAATTTTGAACATGTTCGATTTTTGGAAACTGGGTCCATATGATTTATGGACTAAAATAATCCAGTGGTATTACTCCCTCTGTCCCGATTGATTGATTTAAGTTTCTTACTTTTTTCTTTTAGTCTGTTTTAATTTAATGTTTTAATATTATTTTATTATTTAAAATGGGAATTGAGGTCCACTTGTTATTCTTACAATCACAACAAAACCTCCTTACCCATTTTTTCTATTTTATTTTACTTTTCACACTCACAATTTTTTAATCTCCGTGCGAAGTCAAAGTAAAATCTTATAATGGGATGGAAGGAGTAAAACTTTTAAAAATTATATTTTTCCATCTTATAATATGATAGTAATAATAGTAAGTATTCTCTTGAAAAAAATAATAGTAAGTACTGAGATTAATACTCTCCTCATTTCAAATAGCTTGTACTAATTTTTTTGATGTCCCATATTTAAGTCTTATTTTCTTGAAAAAAATAATTTTTATTATTTTTATCCACCCTGTTCGAATTATCATACTCACAAACTCAAACTGTGAGTCTCACTCTTAAATCATCTTACTTACAACCACTTTCTCACTCAAAATACTTTTAAATACATCTACTTTCTCCTTAAAAGAATATGTCATATTTTTTTAGAAAAAAAAAAGGGGGGGGGGGTCGTACTCTATTCAAAAAGATAAAAAAAAAAAGTATACTTATTTGTTCATTTATAATGTTATACTAACGAAAATAGGTTATACTTATTTGTATTGCTAAAAAAATTATATCTGATTAAAGAATAAATCCCATCTCACATATTTGCACGTCTATTCCTCCTTCCCGCATTCAGCCCCCTCCCCATTCCGGCCTTATTTTCTTAATCACTAACGAAGATTCGAAGAACCGAAGAACAATCAACGATTAGTGCTTCCTCCGTTAATTGCAACATCACTTTCTTGAAGATAATGCATAATGCTGATATGCATTATAAAATGTTTTAAGTTTGTTCTTTTATTTTTTTTTCTATGTTTATTTTTTTGTTCTTTTCAGTGGTTGTTAAATCTTTGCAAATCGATTGACAAAATCTGATGGTTGTTCTTTCAATTTCTTGAAGGCTTTAACTGTTATAAATACTCATCCGTCTAAAAAAAATAGTCTCACTTTATTATGTGTTTTATTATTTGTGGTATACTTTAAAATTAATACTCCATCCGTCCCAAAATGAATGTAAAAAAAAAATTGCTCTTTATCAATAAGTAACCACGTTGGACATTTATTTTAGGACAGAGAGTATCGACGATAATATTTAGACAGCACATCATTTATTTAGTCTAATATTGTTTTTTCTTCATGTTTTGAACTTTTGAAGTATACTTTACAGCACGAGAGTACAAAAATAGCATTGTGGCATCATACAAACATAGTTGATTAATAGGGGCCTCTTCGTCTTATTTCGCCCCGGGCCTAATAAAAGCTAGGAACGGCCCTGTTTGTACATTTTATTTTATTTTGAACGTTTGTATCATATCATTTAAGGCAATTGACATCGTGTTACAAGCCCCTATGAGTCTATTACAGATCTATTACCCTATCTATTACAAATTCCTATATTGGAATCTATTACAGTTGCCTCCTAGAAATCTCTCATAGACGTCTCCGCGCCATCTGGTAGTCTGCTTGTCATAGACGTCCTGCGCCATCTGGTAGTCTGCTTGTCATAGAGGCGAACCTGGGACCTCCAAGAGTGGAGGCCACTTAATTATTGGTGAATGGGGGGAAGGGGAATCGAACTTGGGACCTCCCGAAGGAAATCCCAAGCCCTATACCACTCGGCCAATGAAGGCTTGGGTCCCTATTTGTACATTGATTGGTACCATACTGTTGGAAACCAGACGACTTTGTCGGATCAATATAAAACCAAACCATACCAAACCGTTCAAACCCCTAATATAAATACTTTGGTTAACCAAATCCATCAATTTTGTAGTGAAGATTTTGCAAATTTTTTTGTGTACCAATATATGGCTAGCAACAATAAAAGTGTTTAATATTTAGGCATCTATGGTTTCAAAAATAAAAATAAAAAAATATTTAGGCATATCTGGTTTCAACAATAAAAAACTTTACACCTTGCATGATTTCTATTCTCTATAATGGACACAAGAATTACTGGAGTAAAACTGACAATGGTGATGCACATGTAAGATTGAAAATCCAGGAGAACCGTGTGCCCCATATCTTCAAATTAAAGTGATTTTCGGTTCGAGTCTATAAACATCACAACTTTATTTCTGATTCCATTTTCATCTAACGGTTGGATGTTTAAGAAGTTCGGCCCGTATTAAGTTTTGATAAAAATAAATATACGATTGATCATCCAAATTTTGAAGTGTTCATGGTTTTGGAAGTTATGAACCATGTATATGCAAATATCTGGCAAATATGTGTTTAACGTAATTTTGCCCTTCCTGTTGGAATAGAGATAAACCGGGAACTAGCGATCTAAATAGAATAAATCAGTAAAGTCGCAGAGCAGGCGAAGAGCGGCCGATCCGGGTAAAGGACCCAGCCGTGCACCTCGGGCGAGTCAAGGCTGGAGAGCGGCGTGCAGCTGCTGGACGGGAATATGCTGAATTTCGGGAATTCAAATTAGACTAGGGTTTGGTCTCATTCTAGGTTATGTATATAAGCAGGGTTCCGCCCCCATACTCATTGTAACTCAGATTTAACATATTATAGTGCAAGATCCTGGCTTGATAGTGCCCCCAGACGTAGTCAAACATATTGACGAACTGGGTAAACAATTTCTTGTGTTCCTTTATCTTTTGCTTTGGTTATTATTTCTTGTGCTTGTTTGTGGTACTGTGTTTTCTTGCGATTTGCTTGGGTGTTGGGAGAGATTTTCCACAACAAGTGGTATCAGAGCCATGGTTCGGATGGGCCCGACCGGGTGGACCGTGTGTGTGCTTTATAGGGTGGGGTTCCTTTGTGTGACATTTGCGAATGGAGTCTTGCAATCTAGGGCGATGGTGTTCCGCAGGCGGTTGGTACAAGCTTTCGCGGATATGGGCCAGAGGAAACACTGCGGCCCATAGCGGTGTGGTCCTTGGTTTGAGGGGAGGATTGTTGGGTGGCAACCTAAAGTCCCACATTGGCAATTCATCAAACAATTGCAAGGTATATAATAGCACCCACCCACTTCATTAGTATGAGGCCTTTTGGGTGATGTCCAAAAACAAATCCATGCGGGCTAGGCTCAAAGCGGACAATATCATATTAATGTGGGAAAGTAGTGGTGGTGGTCGCGGTCCCAACAAGTCACCCAAAAGGCCTAATACTAATGAAGTGGATATACCTTGCAATTGTTTGCTCAATTGCCAATGTGGGACTTTGGGTTACCATCCAACACTTCCAATCATACTCGAATATCAAAAAGATCGACAATCAAACCTATCTTATTGTTTTGAATTAAGATAATCGAATCCATAATGATGTAGCAGAAAATACAACATTTTTGTTGCTTGACTAACAATGAACAAGAATTGCTCGAATCATAATTATTGAAGGAAAGTTTTACATGAATTGAATGAAAATGTTTCACTTTAGTTGCAAGCTATATTTGGCATACTAATATCAAGACAAATGCTATTGAAAATGTAAGAGTAGTTTTTATTTATTGAAATTAGTTTAGTTTTAACAATATCAAACTTAAGGCTTTGAATTGATCTAACCTAACATACTTGTGGAATTAATCTCGCAAGTCGTTCATGTCGATTATGTTAACACCTACTAATGATACTGAAACTAATTTTGATATTGATATTGATACTGATACTGATACTGATACTGACACTGATATTATATTATATTAAAATTTAAGAGTGATACTGATACTGATATAAATATTGATGATACTAGATGTTACTGACATTGACAATAATCGAAGAAGAATTTTGAGGAGGGGAAGGGGGAAGATTAAAGAGACGAATGTGAGGGGTATTTTGGGAAGTCAATCCTAACGAATTATGTGACTTGCTACTTTAGTCCATTGCCCTATCCTTCTGCTGCCATTATATATGGTTGGTCAGGTAAATACCAACAACGGGGGCATATCAAGGAGTAATATGCACCAATACAAAGTGCAAAACTGGTATGCAGGATAAGATAGTACTAGAGGACAGGCCATTTTCCATTTCCCCTAACGGATACAAACGAAAATATCAGAGGAAAGAGAAAGAGAAAACCAATAGAGTCGTCCGCCTGTATATGTGGTTCGTATTTTTTTTTTTTTTTTTTTTAATGACGGAGAGACTTAAATTTGCTCAAGATGTCGATTGGACACAAACCCTTTGGTCATCTCTGAAGATGTTCAGTTTATGGACATTGCTTATTTAGCACTTCACGGATAAAGTGCAATTTTTAATTTGCTTCTAAATAAATGTTATGACTAATTTGTCAATATTATTATTGAGGCAATTAGAAAGAAAAGTGAAACGTTTAATTTGAATTAATTGTGATAAAACTTTGGCAGGATCGATTTTAGTCCTTTACTGTCTTTACTAGTTTACTGTGTGTACAAGAATAAAGTTGAGTGGCCAAACCATATTCAACGCCACAATATTTGTTGTACGAATCTGTGCATGTAGCGTTATATACTTTAATTTTTATTTTTCGTTTATTGCATAATCATAAGTATAATAATCAACTTATTAAGTTTTAATTCCTTAAAAAAAAATTATCAAGTTTTAAAAGATTTACTGTAATATCCCTAAATTAAGCACGACGTTTTGAGACGGATAAAAAAAATATATTAAGTAGATGGGACGGACATCTAAATGGATAGAATTTTTGTTTATATTTTTGGGACCCACAATTCATGTGTTTCAATCTTGGTTGCCAGCAAGTTTCTTTTGCATGAGACCTTAAGCATGAGGTGTTTTGTTAATAGCTTTATATGATGATTCACCTAGGAATCACTAGTACAGATTTAGGCTTGCACAACATTTTTTTTAGGCCTTAGATAGCGCATAAAAGCGCTATGTAAGCGACCGCTATGCAAGCTAACATAGCGCTTTTTATGCGCTATCTAAGCGAATGATCTAACATAGCGTTTTTCAGAATTCAACTTATATAGCTCTTTTTATGCGCTATCTAAGTGCTTTTTTTAAAAAATGCAAGCTAACTTCGATAGCGCATAAAAAGCGCTCTCTAAGGCTATATATATATTTTTTTTTCATTTTTTGTCCCTGTTGAACCAATTTTTTTAAAAATTATAACCATGAAATTGAATAAATAAAAATTAATATTAACTAACAAATATTTCCATTCAACAATAACAATCAACTTTTCATTACATACACCAACAATAATTCTTACCATCATCCACAATAGTTATAAACTAACAAGAGTTAGATCTTTGTTCTCGGTCATCAATAATACAGTTAATCTTACAATCAACAATAGTTAGAACTAAAATTTGTTGTAATACCAATCTTCTACTACATCCATGCCATCTTCTCTTAAAGAAATCAGTTATACAAGTATACTGCCCAATTAACCTGAAAAATCTTCATTTTGCACACCGTATCATAGTTGTGCTTTAAATGAGGTGCTGCTATTCTTTCCTGGAAGAAAACGAATGACACAGTTCCAAACTTAGAAAAAGCCTGTTGATTGTTCACAAGAAAATAAAAACTCAATTTAAGCAAGCAAATTGAAAACCAGACCAATTGCATATTGGCTCACATGGAGAAGTAACCAACCTTTCTAGTGAAATTTTTATCGTGAATTGCCTTTGAATTTGTGGCCGGTGGTACATAGTTTGTCCAAAACCTCAAGCGAGCCTTCTTTGCCTGAAGTCAGCTGATTTAAGCTTCCGCCTTGCTTCTTAATCTTCCATCATACTAGCGCTCCACTCGACATATTTAGCCAGACCCTGTGCAATAGAAGAGAACAAGAAATTTCTAATAATCTCTTTACCAATGCTATCATCAATTGGTAAGGGGCCAACCTAAAATTAGAAGTGTAGCCAATGATTACTTTTCACTATTATTTCAATCATGGAATTGCAACTGCAATCACTTTCTGTGTTCATAGTGAGCAGCTGAACAGAAACTTACAGAAGTTCTGACAAAAACTTTTAACTACAGACAAGGATAAAATAGGAAGGAGGATAACTTACATAATATTCAAATTCTGCATGGTCCTTTTCCTTATAGACTCTTGTGATCTGGGCAAAAACATTATGTTAAAGAAAGGAATTTGAAAGGTAACTTAAGCAAATCCACACATGTTACTCAGTTCTATTTCTCAATGGACAAAGTTTAAGATACATTAGAAACTAAACTATAAGTGCACATAGAAGTTTATCGTTTTAAATATCATTCCTAGTAGTTATTTTATTTAGAGTTGAAACTTGTGCGGAAGAAGCCTCTTGCTTTTAAATGCAAGGGAAGGCGGCCTTTCTCTGGCAGAATAAAAGCTGAAAGATTGCTCCACAAATGCATTAATCTTCAATTTTATTATTTATACTAATAATAGGTTAGATAGAAAAAAATTACTGTTATTTGGAAACTTTTTACATGATACAAAGGCATAAATAATTAGCACATGAACAGCTGTGTGACTATCCAAAAAAGGATGACAAAGAAAAAGTAGATTAGAAAGAAAAAGAGGCAAAGTGTTGACCAAGTAGCATACCAAGCTTCTGCCATCGATATACTGAGTAAGCTTTCCTTCACTCGTGAAGAAAAGCTTCAAATTTCCTTGGCCAATTTCTATAGTACTGTTTTCATCCCCTCCGGAGTTGTATAATATTTCTCTCACTGTAACGGCAGCTGCATCCACAAGGCAAGAATGAACCAAATCAGAACTGAAAATGGTAATGGAAAACAAACTTAATTACTCTCTGGTTTCCATAAAACTGTTGAAGAGATGATTGACCTTCCCGTTGTGTGGAAGAGATAACAAATGCACTGAAACCCAGAGGCGGAACAGAGGCTGCAAATGAAAGCCAATATTTGCAAATGCAAGCCAATATTTAAGGATCACACTTGGGGATTGACCCAAATATGCAGCATCATAATAATTTCGGATCTCTATGGATTCATTAGCCATAGGAAGAAGTTGGGATACAATTTCTTTCCCAGTCGAATTGTGAACCGTGACATTTTGACCAATAACCATAACCCACCACTCACAAGCATTCAACTTTGAAACCTCAGTTTTTTTTTAAAAAAAAATCCCTAATTTCAAACTCTACCATTTACAGATTTTAAATAACCAAAATTAAAATACCCATTCATAGAAGATTAAAAATCCACAAAATTTAAATCACTATTCTCGTCAAATTGAACAATCAAGAACCAATAATAAACCGAATCAGAGATGGAAACAATGAAATTGCAGATCTGAAAGTGGGGCATTGATTTTAATTTATGTATGTTACTTGAATTTTCCCTAGATTCGGAATAGACTGCAACCGCCGCCAACGCTGACCCAGATCTCTGGCGTAGTTCTCTTGGCTGTTCAATTGCTCACCGTCGGTGTACTTACACATCTCTACTGCTTTTTAGAAATTTCTATCAGGACTTGAATCTGGGTTAGGGAAGGTGATGACGTTGTAGGGATCGAAGGCTCATGAACACGGAATACCAGAGATGAAGGCGTCAAAGGGTAGAACCGTCAATTGTGGGCAGTAGACGATGGATTTTGTTTGGGGTAAGTGACACGCCCCAAGTCCCGGGATTCCCTAATAGAACCTCGAACCTGGTGCGCGTAATTAACAAGAAACAAGAAACTAACGGGAAACAGGAACAATACCTGTTAGAAACAAACTGACATGATATATATACTCAAGAGTATGGAGCTAAGATAGCTCACACGAGTTCTAGACCAAGAAAGTTAAAACCAAACATGGTTACATACAGCGGAAGACATGCATAGCAAATAAGCTGGCATCAAGAACTGACTAGAGGCAACAAGTACTACACGAGTCTACCCCAAAACAAGCCCAGAGTTTATTAACTCATACAAGATCGTTCTTACCAAAAATATAAAAGGACACTAACTTCAAACAAGAATATCCTGCTGAGTAAATTCCCAGCTAAGTCGAGCCTCACTGCGTACTATCCCCTGTTTTCCTGGGGGGGGGAAACAATTAAACAAATAAAGGGTGAGATAAATCTCAGTAAGCTATTAACATGTAACTATATGTCATGTTATCATGCAATACAAGTAGATACTCAAGTAATCATATATCAAGTATCATCAAGTAACAAGTATAGGAGAGGCTAAGCCAACTCACCAAGTAATCAAGCTCAAGATATGATCAGGTAACAAGTAGTCAAGTAGTGTGAGAGGCTAGACCAGCTCACCAAGATGCACATAGGCCTATCACGCATTTGTACCTGAATCCTTCCTTATTCCTCCCAAGAATACCATTTGTTGTCGATGCTTTTCTAGCTGAGGACAACCAAGAACAAGAACAAGAACTGTTGTGCAGTATATAAGAAGACCTGGTAACCAGTGTCATCCACAAGAACAAGATCCACGAGGTGTTCAAGACAATCGCATTCACTTAGGTCAGGCTTATTGCTCTAACCAAGGAAGCTATGCCCTTACTATGGCCGGTAGTAAGGGGTCAGGCGGAAATACATAGGGACCCGATTGTCACTTAAACCCCAGCTCTCGCGACAAGCGTGAACCTATATATTTTCGAACAAGCAAGGAGAACCAGCTAGACTCACACAAGAATGCACAAGTAGATGTTTACTTGAACTACGAGAATAGAACTAAGTCCCATATTAGTGGACTATTCTTTATGCACCATGTAATCATGTATCATGTGCTCACGAGAATATGCACCATGTAATTATGTATCATGTGCTCACGAGAATATGCACCATGTAATTATGTATCATGTGCTCACGAGAATACAAGTACCCATACGCAATTATTGCGAATACAAACCAAGATAACACTGGCACATAAGGTGTCCATGTAACACGATCAATCCAAGTAAGAGTCCATTAATAACAGACTTCAGTCAAGTAGTATGGTATATCACTTTGTCACATGCCAAGTTTGCACGTACATATTCATATCACGTTTAACACATTAAAGTGTCTATCACGATACCCTTACTATCAAGTAGAGCCCAACACCTTAGACTCTAAACACGTAGTAGAATAGGTCACCTTGTACCTAGACACAGTCATACTTCACGTATATGTATCGTTAGTAATCGAATACATTTTCTAACACATATTGTGTTCTGTAATCATTCTTATTAATTTAAATCGTAGTATTCACGATTATATGAATTATCTTCATATTACACTAGTCCCTATTTTCTTTAGGAACCATTTCAAGACAAGATATCTTCTTTATATTTTATATACTTCATTGAGTATATACACGATTAAAAACTAAATCATTTACACTTTAGTGCTTATTTATAGCACTTCCAATATACACGTATCAAGTTCAAGTATGTAGTAGAGTTAATCATTCTCTATCTAGTTCCATAACCCAATTCTTTGGTTATTCATACCATGTACCAATCAATCAAGAAATAACATTATATCAAGTAAATATATGCAAGATTTGCATATACACATCAAGACTCTTTCAAGTTTATTACCATACACCTATATTGGTGTCAAGGCACGTACAAGATTTTATAATCTTATATTCAAGTCTTAATCCAATTATTTGGATGTTCAAGTCATGTACGAGATTTTATTGTCTTATACTTCAAGTTACTGTCTCATCTTAAGACATTCAAGACATTCAGGACATATACAAGATTTTATCATCTTATATCCAAGTTCTCAATCCATTTCTTTGGATGGTTAAACATGTACAAGAGTTAAACATCTTATACTTCGAGTTCAAGCTAGGAAGATGAATTATACATCTTTCACGTATTAATTTCCAATCCTTTTCTTAGGACATTCAAACTCAAGACATTAGTTGGTGCCCCTAAGGTACACAAATATTAACTTCAAGACACATAAAAGAGTTACTACTCTTATACTCAAGTTATCATTTAATTATGATTCAAGTCCACCTTTCATTTGTTCACAAAGAGACTATTTTTCAGTACTAGAGTGTTCTACAACACTTATCTAGGCCATCTAGGGTAGTACCCTAAACTTAGGCCAAGAATACTTCGAGTTCACATTATGTAAATGGGCTATACAACTCATACTTACAAGTTCATAATCCCCTACATAGGATATTCAAACTCAAGATCTAATTTGGTTCCCTCTAGGTGCACAAGCATAGGTTCCAAGACAAGCATAACACATAAGTGCTTGTTCATAGCACTTTCAAGACATAAAGAAGAGTTCTTCCTTTTATACTCAAGTTCTCATTTTAATTTAATGAGTAATCATGTTCAAGACTCACTTCTGATACCCCTAAGGTGTCACAACACTTGCTAGGACATCTTATCTTAAGGCTATATGCCTTAGGAGGGATAAGCTTTCAATTTAATTTAAATTTAAAACACTTTGGTTGGAACAGGGGACCGGGCGGGCGCTTAGCATGGACCGGGCGGGCGCTCATTGAAGATTTCTGAAATCCATAACTTTCTGGCCAAAAGGGCGGGCGCCTGGTCACTAACCGGGCGGGCGCCTGGTCCAATTTTTAGCAATCACCAATTTCTTTCCCAGGCTTAGAAATCCCCGTCCCAAGCGTAGGAGTAACTTTTACTCACAATTTAACATTACCCAGGACATATAATAAGCTTAAATCACTTATTTCAATTATACTTTCTTATTTTAACAGAGACTTTTATACTTACAAATTCTCCGTTCCAAGTGTAGGAGTATAAACCCACTAACACTTTCTAACACTCAAGAGTGCATTTTAACATGCTCAGAACACTTCTATAGGGACACTTTATTAATTTATCACCGTCCCACAAATAATAGAATAAATTCTCTTTTATTCCATTTAAATATTTTAGCGTCCCAAAAGTATAAGTACAATTTTATAATATACTAATATACCCATTTAGGGATACTTCCATTCATTTCCCCGTACCACAAATAATGATACAATTTTTCTAATAATATTTAAATCGAGTTACTATTTTACCGTCTCACGAATAGGAGTAATTTTCCTACACACCAATATTACTCAGAGCATATAGAAGTATGCTCAAATTCAAGTTCATGTATCCTCATCTTTCTACAGAGTCCTTTAGTACTCTCTTCGTCCCAAATTTACAAGTAGCACAAAAATTGTTCAAAACACAATTTTAACAAGAGCAAGTAGCGGGAATAACATATATGCATGTTATTACAAGTAAGGGGGAGTCAATAACTTACCTAGTCAAAAATCAAGTTGACCCAAATTAATTTCTGTTCGGCAGGAAACGCTCTATTCAACGCCACGAATATTTATCCGGGACCAGAATCACGAACAGAGGGATAACTAAGCTCGAGGAGTCGAGAATAGGGTAAAAGATTAACTTTCTCTCTGAGACAGAGAGAAAGTACGAGAAGAAACATGAAAATGAAATGCCTTTCTCAGGCAAACACATGATATACTTGGAACTTTCCAAGAATTGCAATTTGGACCCTCAAGTTTCACTAATTACAAAAAGGCCCCTAAACTTTCAACTTTGACATTTAACCACCTTAACTTTCTAACGCAGTTAAATAATTAACTCAAATAAAATAGCATATAAATATGCTAGTCAAAATTTTAACAAGCAAGTCAAGAATTTAACAAATAAGTCAAATATTTAACGAAATTAAGGATGGGCGTTACAGTAAGGGTCTCGTTTGCTGCTGCTGCTGTGATTGTAGACGAACTTTGGTGGTGGCGGCGGTTGCAATGACTGGGGAGGGAAGTGTGAGCGTCAATTGTGGGGAGTAGACGATGCATAATTTTGTTTGGGCAACGTGGGAATACTCAGAACTGAATGGCCGGAGCCCGGAGGCAATATTTTTGGGTTTAGTTTATCAAACCTTTGATAGCGCTTTTTGATTAAAAAAAAGAAATAAAAAAGGTCAAACCCGAGAAAGAAATAATAAAAAAAACGCTTGTAATACGCTTACTACTATAGCGGTTCCCTAAGCGCTATCTAAGATGATTCCTTACATAGCGTTTTTCTATGCATGCGCTATAGTAGTTTTTTTTTTTTTTTTTTTTTTTGCATTCGACTTGATCAATTAAGGTGGATGCGCTATCTTAGAGCACCTCTTAGATAGCGTTTCCTAGAAACGCTATCTAAGCCGTGTTTCCTAAGCTCAAATTTGTACTAGTGAATACTAGCACTACAAATAAGTAACAATAGCTGGGGTAGTATTCCATATTAGTTTTTATGAATAAACCCTTGGGAGTTTATTAACAGAGCTGAACCGTAGAGCTAGGTTCGATCAACCAAACAATTTGGTGGTCCGCTTTTATCCATTTTGAGGTAAGGGAGAATACGCAGTATTGATTCCGTATCATTTCTTTTTATACCCGTCTTATCGTAGTACTCCATTTTATTGATACGCATTTCGATTGCTCGGTCTAGTTTGATATTTGCATTTCGATTGCTCGGTTAATATCATGGTTATTTGAAAAGCATGCTTTATGTGTTATTTGTTCCAAATATGGATTTGTTATATGGAATAGTTTCGATGTAGCTAATTATAGGACGGTCGCAGTGGACTCGGTTATTGTGTTTGTGTTGGGTCCGACTCCATGAGGGCGGCCAACAATTCGGTTAATATTGTTATTCCACTGGGCCTGATCATAATTAGTGCATTGGACTGTGAAATATGATCGATTGATGTTCGGTTTATGAAATCAGAGTCTTATTGGCATGTCCATATTTATAATTTCATGGACAGTGTTATTTGGTATATTGTGTTTCATTGGCCTCTGTGATATTGTGTATCCCCTTTCTTACTGAGCCCCCAGCTCACCCCCCTCCAGTTTGACCTTTTGCAGTTGACCGGAGTTCGGGACAGCGAGGAATTGATTTGGAGCATTTTAAAATTAGTAGTGAAGCTTTGTATAGTATTACGGAGATGTAAATTGTGACATTTTGATATTTATGGGATTACAATTTTTCGGGACGTTACATTTACCAAAGGCCTTTTAATCTAACAGTACTCATGTGTGTACGTGTAGAGTCCTCCCCTAGAAGGAGGTCTTCAAAAGAAAAAAAGTGTTTTAAAATAAAATTTCTTTTATTTATTTTTTTATGAAAACGTGTTGTACTATTTATAATATATATATCTCGTATCAAGGAAAAATAATACTACAATTATTTCTTATTTATAGCATACACTTATTTTTGTTAAAAAGAATACACATATTTCAAAACAAACCAAAAACATATCGATATTCATTTTAATTACTAGTATTAATATTACTATAAATCTTAATCTTAGACCACCTACAATGGCAAATTAAAAGAGGAATGAAAGTGGATTTCATTTAGATGAAGTGCTACAATGAGAAAATGAAACTTGGAAGGATGAAAGTGAAAAAATGAAAAAATTCAGTTGACTGAAAAAAGAAAAAAAAAAAAAAAAAAAAAAAGGGCCCTACGAACGGACACGCGTCGGCGTCTAAATGGGCCGACACACGTGCGTGTCTCGGCAGAAATCACGTTTTTTTTTTCTTTCCATCCGATTGGGACACGTGTTTTTCCCCTATAAATAGATGCAAGTTTCATTTGATTTTCGGTGTCCAAATCAAATGAAAGTGGATTTCATTTAGATGAAGTGCTATGATTGGTGCATGGGATTTTCGGATATATTTTCTATCCCAAATTATTTGAGCTAAATTATCACCTAGTAAATTATTTATTTTTTATTTTTTTTCACCAAATTCATATTTTTCCCCTATAAATAGATGCAAGTTTCATTTGATTTGGACACCGGAAAAAAAAAAAACTCTCTTTTCTCAATTATCCTTATTCACGTTAACCCTTATTTAAAAAAAACCACCATCCTTTTAGTGAAATGGATTCCAATAATAACCATTTCAACACTAAAAATTCCAGTAATTATCTACCAAATTACTACAATCTTAATGATTCTCGATAAGAGAATCAATCTTCCAACCAACCACGTCCTGAAAATGTACCAAATTATTTTTTTCAACCAAATCTCATGCCTTTAGCTGTGCCAAATTGGCATCCATATTTTGGGATGCAATTTCAACAACCTCCACTCCCTTATAATCGTAATTCACCCCCTTATTAAATGCCAATGAGAAATGAAAATGTTGGAAATTCTGCAGCTTTAGAATTTCTTGAATTTTCAACACAAGTGGATCTGGGTAGCATGAGCGGTGGTAGTGAAGATACTCCCACCGCAGAGGGTCCAACCCCTACTCGCCAAAAAAAACAAAAAAAAACGCCAAATGGAGCACGACAGACAATTTAGTGCTACTTGGCTATCATCATGAGGTCATGTATCATATTACATAATATGATTGTTGAGGATGAACGTGATACGTATTCTCATAATTGGCTTGACTATCAGGATCAATCCGAGGCAAGTGGGTCTAGTACACAGCAACCATTCTCGACTGAGGTATTACCTGCATTTGCAGATTATGTACGTACTAGATCGGAATTCCGTGATCCAAGAGCTCATCAAAAATTGCAAAAGGGTCTAGTCAAGCACATATGGGAAAAGTTCAAAAATTCGTGATTTAATAATTTTATTGTAGTGTGAGTCGAGTCTATGTGTCGTATGCTTATTTGTCTTTCATTACTTGTGTCGCGAGCTAAGTTTATTGTAACTTTTGTTTTTTAATAATAATTATCGTCATTTCTCGTATTTATTTAATTACAAGTACAAAAAATTAATTAAGTGTGAAGTATTTTTTTTAAGGAAAAACTGCAAATATAGTACCTGAACTATTGGGGTTATTTTAGATTTGGTACCTGGACTCTCATTTTTTGCACCCGTCATACCCAAACTCTAATTTTTACTGTATCCATCATACCTACCACTAACGATATCCATTTTTCTCAGTTAAGTCATCATGTGACCATACACGTGATCAATTTTGCAGGGGTAAAATAGGAAGACAACTGTGAGACCTGAGGAAAGTCTTGTTCGGTTAAACTCATCGTATCTCCCCGCCGGTGAGCTGAGACCTCCAGATTCCGATTAACAATGTCATGGTTCGCACGATCCATCTCTAATACTCTCAACTTCGATGAACCCGAAGACCACGATCTCGATGAAATCAAGAAGACCTCTCCGAGCTTACCAAAACCCTCTCTCGTCAATTTTGGGGTGTCGCCTCGTTTCTCACGCCTCCGCCCCCGTCCGAACACTCGCCTTCATCCGATTCGAATCCTCATGAGCCATCTAATGTTAATTATAAGTAGTGACACAAACCCCTGTTCTATATAAATCTTGGCGATGATTTAGTTGCCAATATTCTCAATTTGCTTCCAGACGCAAATGACAGAAGCTCATTTTTTTTCTCAAGTTTGCAATCAATGGCTAAGAATCGAAGGCTATTACCGATCATCTCTTCACGTTTTCGAACCGGAACTCCTCTTTAATTTCCTACCCAGATTCCCAAACCTCCTCAAATTTGAATCTTCAAAGCTCCTTTCCAATGCCCACATCGATTTTCTCGCCAAGTAATCGCGGCGATTGTCGGCATCGGGAGGGAGATCAAGTCGGCAACGACTGCCTTGAAGAGATTGACCATGAAACGGAGGTGGTTAAAGGCTTCTGATGGAGATCCGACGGATTGAGCCCACTGGAGATTGACCTTGAAGAGATTGACCATGACTGTGATTTGTCTTCCTATTTTACCCCTGCAAAATTGATCACATGTATGGCACATGACTAACTTAACGGAAAAAATGGATGTCGTTAGTGGTAGGTATGACGGATACAGTAAAAATTAGAGTTTAGGTATGACGGGTGCAAAAAATGAGAGTCCAGGTACCAAATCCATAATAATCCCAATAGTTCATGTACTATATTTGCAGTTTTTCCTTTTTTAAATTATAAATAATAATACTCCCTCCGTCCCGGAGTAAGAGTCATACCCCTCATTTGCACGCTTATTAATAAATATTGAAAGTGGTGTAAATGTTGTGAGTGTAAGAGTAAATAAGAGAAAGAATGAATGAGAGAGAATAGTGAATTGATTGGTGTTAGGAGTATAAAAGTAAAATAGGAGAGAGAATGAGTGGGGTGAATAGTAAAGATTCTTTGTCATTTTAGGAATATGGCTCTTACTCTGGGACGTACAAAAATGGAAAGTATGACTCTTACTCTAGGACGGAGGGAGTAATAATTATAATTATTTTACTAATCATAAAAATAAAGAATATAAATAAAATAAAAGTGGTGGGGTATAGAATGATGAGTTGGGAGGGAGATGAATTTAATTAATCTAACCATTGTAGGGTGGCTAAATGAATTGGTAGTTGAATTATTAGGTGAATGAGTGAGAAGATGAGGTGGAGTGTTAAACTAGGGAATGAAAGTGAAATAGCATTGTGGATGGTCTTATAAAATGCTACATGAACTAAATTTACCATCTTAGACTACATATAATGGGGAGTTGAAATTGGTAGTTGAAATGGTTTAAGTTAGTTGAATGGGTGTAGTGGGGAGTTGAGAGTGGCTTGGATTAATTTATGAGTTGAAATATTTCAACCGGTTGACAGAAAAAGAAGGGACCCACGCCTTGGACACGCGGCACCCCACAATTGGGCCGAATTCGGCGCGTGCGGCTCACCGCCAGACAAGGCGCGTGAGTCTCTTTAACAGATTTTTTTTTTCTTAGTGGGACACGTGTTTTCCAATGGTTGGTTCTTGATATTTCCGTGTTTATTTTTCATCCCAATTATTCGAGCTCAATTATTTTAGTTTTTTTATTTTCACCAAAATTCATTAAAAAAAAAAAATCCTCTATAAATAGATACAAGTTTCATTTGATTTGGACACCCGAAAAAAACCCTATTTTCTCAATATAAATTTCTCAGTCATCCTTCCTTTACTCTTTTTAAAAAATTTAAACATCTTTTTAGTGAAATGGATTCCAATAATAACCATTTCAACATCATCAAAATATACCAAATCATTTTTTCCCACCAAATTTAATGCCTTCATATGTGACAAAAAATTAATTAAGTGTGAAATATTTTTTTTAATTATAAATAATAATAATAAAAATAAAAATTATTATTATTTTACTAATCATAAAAATAAAATAAAAGTAGTGGGGTATATGATGATGAGTTGGAAGGTAGTTGAATTTAATTAAACCAAACCATTGTAAAGTGTAAAAGTGAAAGGATAATTGAATTATTAGGTAGAAGAGAGAAAAGATTATGTGGAGTATTAAAGTGGTAGTTGAATGGATTATGGTAGTTAAATTGAAACCATGGTAGATAGCCTTTGACTAGTGTTTTGGTTGGACCTTCAACTACCCCGGTGGCCAATGCGTTCCAGCACTCTAGCCATGATCAAATGAAACAACTTTTTTTGAGTAGTATATAACATAAATCTTGAAATTGAAATTAATTCGATTTTTCACACAACTCTTTTTTTATTGTACATCCACATCATAAAGTTTGGCTCTGCCATTGAGCCAATCTTTCTAAACTCAAATATAACGAACCCATTTTTTATTTTATTTTTACTTGGTGGGATCTAGGGTCTTTATACTACTACCTTTATTTCTAAATGAGTGTCCAAATTTCATTTTAAGGAACACTGAAAATCTCAACTTTGTTGTACAATTTGATAGCAAATATTCATATATAATCTTGTAATCTCCTTTCCAAATATCTAGTTTTGTGCGTATAAAGAAACCGGTGAATTTTTTTTCGAAAAACGTTTAGAGACAAAGTTACCCATTTTAGGACAAAGATTTTTTGAAAATTGACACCCATTTAGAGACAGAGGGAGTACTTTAAATAGCATTTTAAATTTGTCAGATAAATTAATTATAAGACAATATTGGCATTTAAATTCTTCTTTTTCTAAACACTATATTAAAGCTAGATTAAAACTCTCTTCCAACAAAAAAAAAAAAAAAAACACTAGATTAAACTCTTTGAGGTGTCTTTATCCACCCTCAACGTGGCAAGATCTTGGTATGCTATACTCCCTCCGTCCCTATTTACCTTACAAAAATTGCCATTTTAGGTGGCCCCATTTACTTTACAAAATCCCAAAAATGAAAGTTTTTATTACTTTTTAAATAGTGGGACCCACATGTCATACTCACAACAACTATCCACTTACTTTTCTCTACCCCATTTTCTCTCTCCCACTCAACTATCTACACTCACAACACATCAACTTTACAATTATTTTCTTAATTTTTGTGCAAAACCTCATTTTTGTAATGTAAATGGGGACGGAGGGAGTAAATAGAAACCAATACTACCACAAAGTAACCCTAGTTCTGCCTTCATTGGCCACGTGTCCGCCTTCTGGAACTTGTAACCCAGCAATGCTTTTTCAGGAAAAACAGTACACAACCCACGAGGTAGAGTGACCTACGTGCCCCTCCTTTGGCTCAAGTATCAGACACTCCTCGCTTTCTCATTGGTCAATCCAAACTATCCCGTAATTGGTCCAATTAAGAGACTGTCACATGTGCCCCCTTAACATGTAGTGCCACGTTTCACTTCCAACCAATCAGCTCTCTGCGCTGTTCAAACTATTGTCCTGACACGTGTTAGACTCTCACATGCGTCTCCACTCCTCTCTACAGGCGAATTGCAATTTGGTTCCTAGTATTTACATAAGTTTGTAATGTTGCTCCTAACTGTTTAATTTCGCAATTTAGTATTTTGACATTTACATTTTTTTGCGATGTAGCTACAAAACTAACACCCAGTTAAAGTTCTAACGAAATGACACTCATCTGACTAGCACATGTCCTTTAACTGGATAAAAATGGTCATTGAACCGCACTTTTAATAAAATCATTACAATTATTATTATTATTATTATTATTATTATTATTATTAGCATAAATACCCTTTCCAATTAAGATAAAGTATTCAGTTTTAAATTTGTATGTCTTCTCTCTCTTTCCTAACTTAATTATTTTATGAAATAATTTATTGAACTTGCTGGTTTGATTATATTACATATTAATTTTCTTCCAAAACAATATAACAAACTAGATCGTAAAAGTTCTCTCTTATTTTAATTTGGTTAATTTAGACTAAACATGTATGTCTTCTCTCTCTTTCCTGTCTTTTATTTGTATAATTAAATTTAAAAGAAAAAAATTGCTTTCCTATCCTGCCATTTGCAACAATAAGATCATTACTTATTTCCTTTCACTTGAAGAAAAATATTTAAGAAAATTTATTTTACTTCAAAAATGCTTAATAAATTATCGTAAATGAGCCTGCATAATTATTTGAGTAATAATCTAACATAAAATGTATTTATATATATATATAATTGTTTTTTATGAAATATTTCTGATTCCCAATTATATAATTTTTAAAGTATTTTAGTTTCTTTTTTATTATTAAAATAAAATATTGAATTGTGGTTAGAAAAATAAATGACTTTGTAAGGAATACATAAATTATAAATACAAAATAAAATAATATATATGCTCAATATTAATTTAATCGATTTTTTAAACTTCAAAATGAATAAGGTAAATAACAAAAGAAAACCTCACATGAATGGCACATGACCTCTTGAGAATGACCATTTTGTCCATTTAATAAACATATGCTAGTCACATGGGTGTTATTTGGTTAAAATTTTAACTGGTGTTAGTTTTGTAGCCATATTGCTAAAAAATGTAAATATTAAGATACTAAATAAAAAAATTAAACTGTTGGGAGCAACATTGCAAACTTATGTAAATGTTAAGAACCAAATTGCAATTTGCCTCTACCTGGTCTTTATAAACGTACCCACTTTCTGTTCAGTTTCAGTTCATCAACTAGTTTCTTTCCTCTTTTTGATTTGAACGAATTGTAAGAGTGTTTTTGTGTGTGTGTGTGAGAGAGAGAAAATTGATTATAGACGGAGATGGACCGTCGGGGAGGGTGTTGTATTGCTCGGTACGCCGGCAGTGGTGCGTACGATGCGTCAAAAATAAACAGTATAATGCTGAAATTCAGACCGATAGCGCCGAAGCCAGCCGCCGCTGCTTCGTCTGGTTCAGGTGGATCCAGTACGTCGGAGAACATCGACAAGAATGTTAAAACCGTTCGAGGTAAGAGAAAGTATGTGAAGAGGTGTAATAATGATAAAGGTACTAAGAAGAGGAAGGTGTCTTCAACGGAAAGTGATCCACAGAGTAAAACTAGTTCCGGTGGGTCGGTTTCCGTCGGAGAAGAGTTGGTGACACTGTCTCTCTTGCCGGAGACTCCTGAAAGGAAGGACTCACCGGCGAGGATGTCTCCCGATCTGTCGGTTGGGGGGAGACAGAAGGTGAATGGAAATAAAAATAATAATAAGTCGCCGAGCTTCGAAAAGCAGGCGGCTATTAGCGATTGTCACGTGATGAAGACGTTTGGTCACGTGAGAGATCAAGCTGCGGTGGTTATGCCGCAGCCGGTGAAGGTGGTGGGTTCGTTTGTGGTTGTGGAAAGCGTGACGGACACGTGGGTAGATGGGAATGGGATAGGATGTACGGATGAGGAGAGGATAGTGAAGCTGGATGGTGACACGTGTCCGGGGTTCATAACGGACGGTAATAACAGGGTTTGGTGGACGAACAGAGCGTACAAGGAGATGGCGGGACAGGTGGCAGGAGGAGGAGGAGGAGAGGAGTTGATGGTGTGGGTGGTTATGAAGGAGTGGGTGTCGATGCCGGTGACCTACCCAGCGTTCACGTGCAAGGTGAGGGTCACGTGCGGGAAAGAGAAGAACAGATCGCCACCGTTGACGGTTCCGTGTGACGTGTGGAGGATGGAGAACGGAGGGTATGCATGGAGGTTGGACGTTAAAGCTGCACTCTCTTTAGGCAGGTGATGGAAAGACGGTTCTGCCCTCTCCCAGTTGGACAGTTAATTGAAAAGACGGTTCTGCCTTCTCCCGCCCGCGACTGCTCTTTCGTTGGACAGTCAATCGAAAAGACGGTTTTGCCCTTTCTCATGGCTGTTATCGGATCCGGGCCTGTTGTAACATTTTATGCAGCACTATATTGATCGTCCGGTCCGGTCTGTTCCGATGTTAAACATGCCATCAAAAACATCTGTCTAGCAGAAAATGTCAATTAAAAGTGGAAAATAGTGGCAGGTGGTGATTATGAAGGAAATTTATAAGTGTGAATAGCTGCTGAAGTTCTAATTAATTAGGGTTTGAAGAAGGGATGGTAATAGTTTTAAATGGAATATTTTGTCGCCTCTTTTTTCAATTGACTCTATTACCCTTATCATGTTCTGGATGTTGTACAGCTATTTCATGTAATTGATCAGAATTCAGTTGGAAAAGACTTGCTATTGCTGTGATAATGCATGATAATGGGATATTACTCCATCCGTCCCGGTTTAAGGTTCTTAGTTTGACTTTACACGCTTATTAGAAACCAAGACAAATTTGGGTCATGAATAGTAATGGGTGGAGGATATAATTGTCCATTCATAAAGCAAATTGGTGAAAAGTAGATAGGTAAGTGATGTTTTTTTTTTGTAATATATGAATTTTATGAAGAAAATGATGTCCAAAACACTATTTATCATTTGCCATTTAAGGAATAAAGCAAAACTTTAAACTGAAATATACCAAAAAGGAAAGTAAGAACCTTAAACTGAGACGAAAAGAGTATTATTTAATTTTTATATGTTTTTATCTTCTTCTTGTAATATTCATGTGTGACAAAGAGGGAGTTGATATGGCTTGCCTTGCTTAAATTGCTTTGTTAGTTTGTTGTGTGGGGGGAGAGGTGAGAAAGAAAAAGTGAATATGGGATGGGAGGAGAGAACTGCAAGTATTTGGTTGAGAGATTGAGGTGGAGCGTAGTATTGATAGGAAGGGACAGGTGGAATGGGTTAACGTTGTGTTCATATTCTTTTTCTTTTTCTTTTTCATGTAAATACTTTTTTAGTCCTACCGTGAACAATTTTTATTTTATTTAAGTCTCATTAACAAGTTACTCCCTCCGTCCCCGACTACCGATTAAGAGTCATACCCCTCATTTGCACGCTTATTAATATTGGAAGTGATATAAATATTGTGAGTGTAAAAGTAAAGTAGGAGAGAGAATGAGTGTGAGAGAATAGTGAATTGATTGGTGTTGTGAGTATAAAAGTAAAATAGGAGAAATAATGAGTGGGGTGAATAGTAAAGATTCTTTGCCATTTTAGGAATAGAACTCTTAGCCTGGGACGTACCAAAATGGAAAGTAAGACTCTTACTCTGGAACGGAGGGAGTACAATTTAATTAAATGAAAATGTTATTTTTTTCATTCATAAAGCAAATGGGTTAAAAATAGATAGGTAAGAGATAGTTTTTTTTTTTTTTTTTTTTTTTTTGTAATATACTCCCTCCGTTCCAAGGAAGTTGCAACATTTTGCCATTTAGGGTATTTCACAAAAGTTGTAACATTCCAAAAATATAAGTTTTTATTACTTTTATAATTCTCCACTCATTCTCTCTCTTCCTCCCAACCACTCATTATTCTCCACTCATTCTCTTTCCACCACCACCAATTCTCTCTCTTCCTCTACCTTTCATTCTTAATATAATATTATATCCTTAATTTCCCAATTCCAAAGTAAATGTTTTAACTTTTCTGGAACGGAGTGAGTATAAATTATATGAGTACAAGATTGTCTAAAACACTATTCATATTTTGCTATTATAGGAATAAAACAACAAAAAACCTTAAACTGAGATATAACAAAAAAGAAAGTAAGAACCTTAAACTGGAACGGATGAAGTATATTCCCCCTCCACCCGATTTAAGGTTCTTATTTTTATTTATTTTTTTGGTCTTCCCCAATTTAAAGTTCTTACTTTACCTAATTAACTAAAATGGACAATGTGACCCACTTATCATTTACACACACAAAAAAAAAAAAATCTCTACCTACTTTCTCTCTCATACTTTACTTTTCATACTCACAATATTTAGTTTCTCTTAATTCTCGTGCAAAGTTAAAGTATGAACATTAGATTAGGACGGAGAGACTATTTCTTTAATCGATAGGATTCACTTGTAATAATCACAACAACTATCAACTATTATTTTCTACATCACTTTCTCTCTCTTACTCCACTTTGCCTACCCACAACAACTATCCATTATAATTCATTCTCTAATTCTCTTGCACATTAAAAAATGTACACCATCTGTTCCGGAATAAATATCACATGTGGTCAACTAAGTTGAACTTTGACCAAAAAGTTATGAAAATCTAAGCATTTTCATGCTATTTTGAAAATGGTTAATGATACATCAATAGAAACACTAATCATAGCTATTTTTGAACATCAATGAAAATAAATAATTTTGCATTAAAAATTGGTCAAAGTTTAAGTTAGTTGATTATATGTGACATTTATTCCGGGACAGAGCTAATACATATTGTTATGAAATGGAGGGAGTATATAGATCGAGCATCTTCGTCTTCCTCACCGTGTCCTTAATATGCCAATCTTACACTCATGTGTTGAATGAAATAAATGTCTACTTTTATTTATCGCACGTTAGTTTAAAACTATAAAACAACTTTAACTAATAATTTTATATTAATTTAATTTTCTTAATAAAATTATAATATTTATTGTTGAAATACGTTATTATAACTATTATCAATAACAATTTTTAAATTTTCGCTATAACTATTAAATTAATTAAAAATTATTTATCAAAGTTCTTTCACACTAAGGAACAAAAAATGGCAGCATTTTGGGACAGTGGACGTAAAATTACTCTTCAGTGTCTTAAATTGATGGTAACGCATGATTATTCAAACATATTAATAAAATATTATATTGTCACTTTTGCTATTATATTTGGTGATTTTGAATTGTTACGCTCACTAGATTTTTATTCACAACAATCACTCATTACTCATTAGATTTATTACCCATTACGTTTGGAAATTCAAACACGCGTCAATTTAAAAAAAAAAATCTTACTTTTACAATTTTAAGTTTGATTGTGTGTAAACACAATACGACTAGTAAAGTAAGTGTTCATATCCTTAAAATATTAAATAATCAAATGTAAAAGATTATTATTTTAAGATGAAGAAAGTATTTAGAGCATCTTCACATACTGACTTCAGTTCTTGTTGATTTTGGAATTGTGTGACTGATCACTAAATCGGGTCACACGCACTGACCACTGTATTAGTTTTGCTTGAGATATGTCCCTTGATCCTGCCCCTTTTTTTATAATGCATTGCGGGGTACAATTTTTTTTTTAACAAAATGGATATTAGATAAGTTTGACGATATTTTTTTGGTTGTATCAATCGTGGACCCACCACACTGTAATTAAAAGTATCACCAAAATTATGACGTATAGTATTATTTTGTAAACCAAATTTTGTGAAAACATTTTATGACTTTTATTTTTATTTTTATTATTATCAGTGGATTTTGTTGGATAAGAGCAGAAAAGTAGAAAATGAGTTCAATGAATCATTCGGCCCATACTATATTTTTTACCCCCATTAGGAGCAGCAGAGTTGATTCAGACTTTCAGAGTGAGACGGCCGGTTTAGATTGGGCTATTTGGCAGGCCCATACATTGTAACTTATACGTTTATTAGACTACAATATAGAAAGGGTCTGTAATAATAAATTAATAATTATGACCTGTTGATAAAAATTATTCAAAATATTTAGAAAGCTAGTGAATGACTGATTTTTATAATATATAAATTTTATGAGAATAATTAGTCAAATACTAGAATAAAAATGCTAAATCAGTCTTAAGAAAAACTTGTTTTGCAATAAGATATGTGTAAAACATATTTACATTAATATATTATGTTTTACACTAAGGGATGAAAATAGGTTTTACACTAAAACGAGTGTAAAATAAATTTTTCTTGAGATTTCACAAAAAGACTTTGAAGACGAACAAAATTCCAAAAATATCGACCCACTTGCCCAGCTCGGCAAGCCATTCCCATTTCCTAGCTTGCGTCACGTGTCATGCTTTAAAAAAAAAAAAAAAAAAAAAAAAAAAACACCATTAACTTTAAAATGCAATATCTTGATATTTTGAAGACGAACAAAAATCCAAAAATATCGTTTTGAGATTTTGAAGTCGACAAAATTAAATCTGGAAATACCATTGTATTCGTCTCAACGAGAAGAATCAAACTAGATAGATCATAATATGGTTTTCAATTATTTTATTAAAATCATATTTTTTAAGACACAAAAAAAATTGAGTTACTCCTTGCCTGAGACGTAACACTTTTTATGAAAAAGTTACAGAAAGTCTTGAGAATTGTAAAATGTAATAGTTATTTTTTTTATATAAAATTTAAATACTTTGATATAATTATTTTTTTAGAAAAAGTAATTATATCATCATCAAATCACAAACAGTCACAATTTTTTTTAAAAAAAAACAAACACTCACAATTATCTTCCCACTTGGCACTCACAACACTTTTGAAACAGTTTATCTCACCGCCACGTTTGCCTACATGCGCGGATTAGGTGAAAATCTAATAGCGGTGAATAACACGAAGTAATATTGAGCAAGGTTCTTATTAACAGATGCGATCCAAATACAAATGCGAAAATGGAAAATAGAATCCAACTCTATTGATTGAACTTTAACTACAACGAAAATAGAGAAATAATTGCTTTGTTCTCTACCTCCAGAATACATGCATTTTAGAGAGACAGTGTTGTATGGCAAGGATGAGATCTCTATGGAAGAGATCAAGAACGCTCTACTACAACGGGAAGTCATTGAGACGCACTTGACCTCAACAAGTGCCGAATCTCAAGGTGATGTGTTAGTAGCTAGAAGCAGCAGAAAGTCAAGGAAGGGTCAATCCGGTTCAAGTGAATGGCAAAAGAATGTGATATGTCATGGTTGCAAGGAGAAGGGACACATTAGAAGGTTTTGTCCAAACCAAGGGGATACAACCGCGAAGATAAAAGGTGAAGCTGGAGTAGTGTTTGAAAACACTAGTAATGACAGTGACTGTGATGCACTTACTGCTTGTGATTCGGGTACCGAAATTCATGATAGTTGGATTTTGGATTCGGGTTGTTCTTATTATATTAGTCCCAACCGGGCATGGTTTTGTTCGTATAAGTCTTCCAGTGGAGTAGTCTTGTTGGGAATAATACTGCATGCAAGGTTGTTGGTATTGGGGCTATTAAGGTTAAGATGTTTGATGGAGTAGTGAGGAAATTGCAGAATGTCAGGTATGTTCCTGAACTGAAGAAGAACCTGATTTCTCTAGGCACTTTGGATAGCCTTGGGTATAGTTTATCCATTGCGAATGGCGAGCTATCGGCTATTAAAGGTGACTTGGTGGTATTAAAGGGAAAGAAGGTGGGGACATTGTACAAGCTTCTTGGGTCTACGGTTGTTGATGATGTGTCTATTGCAACGGGGTCAATGGTTGAGGCGGAGGTTACTCAATCCTGGGACATGACATTGGGTCACATTGGCTTGAATGGAATGACAGAAAATGCTTGGTATTTGTTGTCACAAGCATTGTTAGGTACAGAATTTTGTGTGGATGCGATTAGAATGACTGCTCACTTGGCTAATCGTACTCTAAATTCTGGTATTGGGATGAAGGCTCTGTTAGAGATGTGGTCAGGATCTCTAGGAGATTACTCAAGATTGTATATCTGTGGGTGTCCCGTGTATGCTTGTGTGAACAACAAATTGGAACCAAGGGCCAAAGGATGTTCCTTTGTGGGTGATACTACTGGAGTGAAAGGATTCCGGTCATGGGATCCGGTGGCATCTAAGTTCCTGACATGTAGAGATGTTGCTCTACTTCTCCGTGGAAAAGGTTGTCCTGCAGGACGGATACACAAACATGTGGAGTTATTCGGAGATGGTAAAGAGATGGTGGAACTTGACTTAGATGTTAATGGTGTGTCTGATGAATCGACTCCAATTGATGCTCCATTTCAAGAGGAGGAGACCAACAAGCAGGTGGAGACTACCATTGTTTTTGGTAGAGTTCGATATGGTTTAGAGGAGATGGTGACTTATGCATTGTCCGCTGCGAAAACAGTAAGTATGCATAAATTAATTTCTTTCAATGAAGATATATCGTGTGATAAATCTGCTATGTGGTCGGTCGTTGTGAAAGAAGAGATGGTATCTCTTATTGAAAGTCAGACATGAGAATTTGTTAGATCACCACCAAAGAAGGTGTTAGCCAGTCACAAGTGGATCTACAAGTTCAAAGATGGTACTCCAATGTTTGGGGTAGACTACAATGAGGTTAGTTCACCGGTTGTTAAACACTTATCTATTCACAACTTGTTGAGCATTGTGGCAATGAGAGATCTAGTGCTTGAGGTGGAGATCTACATGCGCCGGCCTGAAGGGTTTGTTGTCGAGGGTAAGGATCATGTTTGCCTGTTAGAGAGGTCCTTGTGTGATTTGGAGCAGTCAACTCGACAGTGTTATAAAAGGTTCGACACTTTTATTATTACCCATGGTTATGCTAGGAGTGGATATGATTGTTGTGTTTACTTGATGGTTTGTAGTGATGGCACATTGATTTATCTTGTTAATGTCGATGACACTCTTGTGGCTGCAATAGATATCAATGATGCTTACCAGGTGAAATAGTTATCTTCTTTAGATAGTCCCAAGTCTAAAGATGATGTGTCACGGGTTCCGTATTCAAATGCTTGTGTGTGCATTGTGTATGGCAAGAACAGTGATGGTTTTATTGGGTATGTTATGGCTATAACGGAGGCGGTCATGTTGACAAATCCGGGTTCGAAGGTTTCGATTGCTAAGTTCAAGAAGTTCTTGGACTTAGTTGGTGTTATTAGTCATTGAGGCCCGTAGGGGCGGGGCGGGGGAGATAGAGATGTTCTCTTGATGTACTAGCTTTTCGGGAATTGATCGTCAAGGTGGAGAATTGTTGAGTGTGACTCTCAATTGGACCTGGTTTTGATCGGTCTTGCAACGAAGAAGAAAGACGCCGAGCATAGGTGGGCGGCCGCACAAAGGGATATGGGCGACCGCACACATCGGCTTGTTCAAGGCCAGAATCGTTCCAGCTTGCTTGGGCGACCGCACATGTTGTTTTGGGCGGTCGCACATGGTGTCGGGACTGGGTTTCCGAACTCAAAAAGGAAACTGATTTTGGCTGTGATTTGGACTCCTATTCTTCTAGGGTTGGGTCTATATTTCGTGTATAAATATAGACAAGCCTCCAGACCTATTCTTGTGACTTGGAAGCCTTGTAGAGAGAGAGATTGATAGAAAAGCTAGGTTGTTCACTATTGTGAGAGATTGTGAGATTGTGTGAAAGGTTTTCACCTTGATTCTCCTTGTACTCTTCTTGATTATAGTGAATTGATTCTCCGTCGCCCGTGGACATAGCCAAGTTGGTGAACCACGTAAAATCTCTTGTGTTCATCTATTTTTCAATTTTGTTTCGTTCTTGCTATTTTGTTATTTTGTGCTTTCATCTTTATCAATCAAGCAATTGTGTTTGGGCCTTAAAATCCTTACAGTGCTCTATTTGAATAAATTCCTAACCTCAATCTTCATCTCTAACATTCATATATGAGTATATATATTGAGAAAAGAAATAGTTGAAACTTGAAACAGAGAGCTAGCGGGTAGTGTAGATGAAATAAAAACGAGAAATGAAGATTACTTGAGAGAAAATGCAGGGAAGGATGAATGAAAATTGAGGAATAAGCAAATTAGATTAAGGATTTGCAGGTGATTGATTCAGAGATGAAATAAAGTCATATTATTATGCGTACAAAAAAGTAGGCAAACGAGAATAAAACCAATCTACTGTGGAATAAAGAAATCTCAATACTATTATCATAGCAATTTAAGCTAAATTTAACATTTTCCAACTATTTTCAGCAAAGATTCGGGCATTTTGTAAACCCTCCTCCCCAACAAGCGAACAAGAGTTGAGTGACTCGATTGAACTAAAAACAAATAGAACAAAATGCGAGAAATCCATAACCATATTTGTTCATATTCCAATAGAAAAATTAACTACTGAGCGTCGTGCAAGTTAGGATGAGAGATGAAGGATTAAGAATGTACCTCAACGAAAGCGTTGTGAACTGCACTGGGAAGTAAAGGCTCCATTGGTTCAGTTTTCGGGTGTCGGGTATAAATATATGTAACGTGCTCCGATCAAATTTCAGGAAATTAAAGTAATCGGCACGGGTATTGGACTCATGATTGATCTCCAACGTGAAAATGGGGCCGCGTTACATTATCAATAGCAGTGGCGTGGAACAGTGGTGGTTGAGTAGACATGTACTCGGATGTCCTTGTTGGAGAAAATTGCGGTACCCAAGCAACCCATGTCCCATACCCTACCACGGGAAGAAATAACATGCATAAAACAATCCATACAAAAGCAATAAACAAGAAAATAACACAATATTTTTCACCCAGTTTGTCCCCGGAATACGTTTAGAGGCACCAAGCCAAGATATTCACTAATATCACAAAATGTGGTGTTACAATAAATCTCATGCACTCACCCTATGGAGTCATCACTTTTTCTATGTAAACACACCCTCACACATCTAACCCCTAAACATATAAGCGGCCATTCATGAAATTCCCCCAAGGGCACCCCAAAGGCCTACCACTGTCTTAGGCTCTCTTGTGGATCTCACAGATTCTCTCTGGCTAATTTTTCTGGCACATAATAATTATGGCCGTCGCTTGATTTATATAGCCATACAAATCCAAAACCTAAACAAAATAGGAAATCCTGAATAATTAAATCCCCTAAACCTATTTAAACAAGGAATCCCAAGAAAAACTTGATTCACCTAGTCAAACAAGGAATCCAATGAAATCCTTAATAACTTAAATTAAGTTTCCTCTTCCTTTGTGGCTTTGACTCCATAACCCAACAGTGCTAGTTGTGTAGACTGACAAAAGAAAGAAGACTTGAGTTATTCTTGAACTTTATTTTTTCTTAAAAAATGCCTAATGCTATTTTGTTCACCTAACTTCTTTTATTATCCAAATGTGCTCACCCAAGTTATTTGTTTGCAATGTTCTATCTCACCAACAAAATATTTGCAACGTCCTCACTCCTTTAATTGAATCGCCAATTATTTAACAGATTGCATTAAATACTTTAACATAATAAGTCGAAGTTAACAACGAGGAAAGACACATGAAATTGTTATGTAGAGTACTGACAACTAAAGTTGCCAACACCCATCATGATTAAGATCAAGCTCCAACCAATAAAGAACGAGCTTCTCCTAACCGATGCTTGATGCAAAATTTACATCACAACTTCAGATAAGTGAAGTACTCGACACCATACAACGTGAAAGAATTACAAGTCTTAAGATACAATCAACCTATTCCTCCGATCATAACAATTACTCCATTCAAATAGACCAAATTTGAAGGGTGAAATATTAGAGCTAAATCTTGAATTAGTTCGATCTTGTTTCGTTCATTTCTAACCTAGGCCCATATGGTAGCTGTAATCTTGGTTTTTATATGCGGACTACTTAGGTAAAACATCCGGAAAGGGAAGAGGATCTCCTTTTTAAGCAGAATGGACGACGTAAGATCTCTTTACAGTATCCGATGCACCAAAAATGTCTGAGCTCAGTAACTATTGGCCAACTGAAAGGTAGTGCTCTTTACCCTTTTATTTGCTCAAGTGAAAAATGTGCATCGCAAAGTCCAAATCATATAAAGCTCACAAGAAGGATATTATGAGGAAATAAAGAGTTCCCTTACCACAGTGGAATTAAAATAAAATTATAAACTATTAGGCATATGAAAAATTAAGCAAATTTGTTTCATGACCTAATTTTCTAGCACAGTAATGTCAATTTCAGTAAACATTACTCCTTCCGTCCCAAAACAACTTGCGCCAATTTATTTTTAGGGTGCCCCATTGCTAAGTCTCATTTTCTACAATGTCAAAAAAAAAAAAAAAAAAAACCCTACCTCACTTGTCATACTCACACACCTAAATTGTGGGTCCTCTTCTCTTATCATGATACTCACAACCCTTTTCCACTCACAATACTCTTGAATACCATATATACTCTCTCCTTAATTTCCATGTCGAAGTAAAATGGTGCAAGTTGCTTTGGGACGAAGGGAATACACAGCATTTTGTCACCGAGAAGAATTTTCTCGGTAATCATGAGAACAAAATTAATTTATTGGAATAAAGAAATTTCAATAAATGTTCTCTGAGCAATTCAAGCCAAATTCAGGAAAAAAAAAAAAAAAACCCAACTAATTTCAACAAAGTTTCAGGCATGCTGTAACCCTAACGTACTCTACTCCCCCCCCCCCCCCAACAAGCGAACAAGAGTTGAGTGATTAAATTGAAGGACTATGGATTGAACAAAATTGCAGAAATCCATGATCATCATATTTGTTCATATTCCAATCAAAAAGTTAAAAACTGAACTTCGTAAAAGTTAGCATGAAAGAGAAAGGATTATGAATGTACCTCAGCGAAAGCAATGCATTGCAAATTGACGGCTCCAATGGTGGGCGTCGGGTATATTTACATGAGCCGACTGCATTTCCAAGAAATTAAATTAATCGGCACTGTTGTTGTACTCATGATTTACACCTCCGATTGGAAATGGTCAATAGTGGTGGGACGGGCGGTGGTAGTATAGTATATTTACCTGAGCCGACTGCATTTCCAAGAAATAAAATTAATCGGCACTGTTGTTGGACTCATGATTCACACCTCCGATTGGAAATGGTCAATAGTGGTGGGACGGGCGGTGGTAGTAGGGTACTCCCTCCGGTCCAAAGTAACTATCTTTTTTTGTATTTACGCAACTCTTAAGAAATGTAATAATTATCATGACCATGACAAAAGTTTCAACTTTACCCTTATTAAGTGTACATTAATGTCTCACACTAAAACAATTAATAAAAAAGAACAAGTTTCAATACAAGGATAAGAAAGACATTTAGCTCAAAAGCGACAATTATTTTGGACCAAAATTTTGATCCAAAAGTGACAGTTATTTTGGACCGGGGAAGGGGAAGTATATTTACATTAGCCGACTGCATTTCCAAGAAATTAAATTAATCGGCACTGTTGTTGTTGGACTCATGATCCGACTGGAAATGGGGCGGCAGTACATTAATGGGAAATCTACTCATCCTTAAAAACTTCATGTGTATTGTTCCTAATCCGAGGTAAATATGTCCAATCATTTTGTCTCACTTACAAAATACATTTTTTTTTTTTAAATCCTCCAATACCTTTAATGGGAAATCTACTCATCATATATATACAGTAGAGCATAGTCCCTCCACAAATCATCTCTCCCTTGAACTATTCACTTCAAAAAATCTCTTCCCACCTAGTAGGAGTAATTCACAACCCACACAAACATAATCAACTTTTTTGATAATTACTAAAACCATGCAGGCAAATATTCTCCTTTTCTTCTTCTTCTTCCAATATTTACTAGCAATTTCAGCTCAGATACAGCTACAGCTCCCTGGTCATCATCAATACCACCTTCATCACTCCCTACACAGTGACAAAATCGCCCTATTAAATTTCAAGAAAAGTTTGGACCCAAATTCCAATCTTTCCAACTGGAACGAGACAACTTACGTATGCAACTTCACCGGAATCAGATGCAAAAACAGCCACCGTGTATCAAACCTCCTCCTTTCTGGTGTCGGACTACAAGGCCGATTGCCACCCATCATTTCAAACCTAACCGCCCTCCGAATCATTGACCTTACATATAACCGACTCTCCGGAGTCATCCCTCGTGAAATCTCAGCCCTCCGTCACCTTCATGTTCTTCTCCTGGATGGAAACAATCTGGATGGTCAATTACCAGATTCTTTCTCTCTGCTTTCCAACCTATCATTTCTCGGTCTTAGTAATAACAGCTTCGCGGGTCCCATTCCGTCCTCTTTGTTTTCCAACTGCACTTCACTGGGAAATCTTGACCTTTCCCATAACTTATTTCTCGGGAATATTCCAGTTGAAATTGGAAATTGCCCAAAATTATGGAACCTCAATTTGTACAACAATCAGTTCACTGGACAGATTCCTCTTTCTTTGACCAATGCCTCAACTATGTATTGTCTGGACGTTGAGTACAATCTTCTCTCTGGTGATTTGCCTTCTGAGCTGGTTTCAAAACTACCTGGACTTCATCACCTTCATTTATCATATACCAATATGGTAAGTCATAATGGAAACAATAATCTCGCTCCATTTTTTTCTGCGCTCGGGAATTGTAGTAGCCTCAAGGAGCTTGAACTGGCTGGTATGGGATTAGGAGGAAGTTTGCCTAGTTCCATTGGTCAACTCAGCACCAAACTGAAGACTATGTTGCTTCAAGAAAACCACATATATGGTTCAGTTCCTTCATTTTTCGGAAATCTTTCCCGTCTAATAACACTGAATTTGACATCCAATTTTCTGAAAGGAACAATCTCTTCAGAAATCAGCAAGTTGCCAAGATTAGAACAGCTATTCTTAGCAAATAATTCCTTTACTGGTGAAATCCCTGGAACTCTTGGACAGTCTCCTCATCTGGGTCTGCTCGATCTGTCAAATAACAGATTCTCTGGCAAGATCCCTGATAGTTTTGGTAACTTGGTTCAGATACGGTTTCTTTTCCTCAACAATAACCTTCTTTCAGGAGAGATACCTTCAAGTTTAGGGAAATGCAAAGATTTATCAAGTCTAGACTTGTCTTATAACAGATTGACGGGGAACATACCTCATCAAATATCTGGTTTACGCAACATGAGAATATTTCTGAACCTTTCACATAATCAACTGGAAGGGAAATTGCCATTAGAGCTCAGCAAGCTGGAAAATGTGCTCGAGATAGATCTTTCTGAAAATAACCTTAGTGGAAGTATCTTTGTTCACATTTCGAGTTGCATTGCCTTGGAGATGATAAATTTGTCAAGAAATTCTTTTCAAGGGCGGCTTCCAGAATCCTTGGGTGATCTAAGAAACCTGAAAGCGTTTGATGTTTCAAAAAACAAGTTGTCAGGAAAAATCCCAACAGGGTTAAATAAAATTAATACTCTTAACTTCCTTAACCTTTCAGAAAACAACTTTGACGGACCTATTCCCTTCGGGGGTGTTTTCAGCTCTGTAACAAATCTTTCATTCTTGAAGAATCCACGTCTATGCGGGCCCATACTTGGCATTCCGGCTTGCCCTTCTCGAAAGAAAAGGTACTTTAACTCACCGCTGTTCCTGGTCATATTATGTATTGTCATATCTGTATCAGTGCTCATCTCCACAATATGTTGTGTAATTGGATGGCGGTACCTAAAAGAAACGTTGATTTCCACCACTCCGTCCCAGCAGGAGAGAAAGTCAGCACCAGATGTCATGCACAATTTCCCAAGAATAACATATAAGGAGCTATCAGAGGCGACTGGAGGATTTGATGATCAAAGGCTTGTGGGGTCGGGAGGCTATGGGCATGTCTACAAGGGAATGCTCCCAGACGGAACTGCTATAGCCATTAAGGTGCTACAATTACAAACTGGGAATTCAACAAAGAGTTTCAACAGAGAATGCCAGGTTATTAAGAGAATCCGTCACAGGAATTTGATAAGAATCATAACAGCTTGTAGCTTACCTGATTTCAAAGCCCTTGTTCTTCCATTTATGGCAAATGGGAGCTTGGATAGCTGTCTCTACCCACACCCAGAGGAAGGCCTGGGCTCAAATTCTTCAGACTTGAACATCATTCAAAGGGTGAATATTTGCAGTGATATTGCTGAAGGGATGGCCTATCTGCATCATCATTCTCCAGTTAGAGTCATACATTGTGATCTAAAGCCAAGTAATGTTCTTCTAAATGATGACATGACAGCTTTGGTCTCAGATTTTGGGATAGCGAAGTTGGTTATGACAGTTGAAGGAGGAAATTCAGGATCTGTTGGGAATACTGGAAACTCTATGACAAATATGTTATCTGGATCGATTGGTTACATTGCACCTGGTAAAATTTAATCCTAAAGTTTATGAATTTGTATTTAAGTTAAATTGTTCCATAAAGATGTGTTCTTGTATTTCTTGTAGAGTACGGGTTTGGATCGAGCACATCAACTAAGGGAGATGTTTACAGTTTTGGGATTCTAGTGCTAGAGACGGTGACTAGAAAGAGGCCAACAGATGACATGTTTGTGGGCGGGCTAAGCCTACCCAGATGGGTCAAAAGCCATTACCATGGGAGGATTGAAAAGGTGGTTGACTCTTCATTGGTGAGAAGAATGAGGGACCAGTCAACTGAAGTGAAGAAAATGTGGGAAGTGGCAGTAGGGGAATTATTCGAATTGGGTATTCTATGCACTCAGGAAACCCCTTCAACTCGGCCTACAATGCTTGATGCTGCTGATGATTTGGATCGCCTTAAGAGATATCTAACTGGGGACACAACTGCAATGTTTGCGTCCTCTCTTGGAATATCATCTTCAACACTAGGCGATGATTAGAACTTAACATTTCCACTGTTCATAAATGCCGATCATAAAAGTGAAGCAGAATAGTATTAGTTTTCAAAAAATTATGTGCAGATGAACCAGTTTACATTTATATTTGTATCCTTTGATTAATTAAGAAAAAGAATCCAATTGGATCTATTTATGAATCCCCATGATATGTTCACATATTGAAATAAAATCATAGGAAAGACATGGAATGTATTGCATCCTTATGTTCAAAAGTGACTTACAGATATAACTAAGTGCTTCCCCCACTATGGCAGGAATCGTGAATAGTCAATTATCTATAAGGGGACACAGAAAAACAAAGTTTTCGTTTATAAATTAGAACAATTGATGGAATATAATGCTCCATGATAACGACAACTATCAACTTGTAAATTTAATGTGTGATACACATGGGGATGAATCAAGTTACTAGCATTCTGCTAGATTATTGGATGGAAACCTGATCCACAAGACTTTTTGATCAAGTTTATAGCTAGCTTTATATACTCCCTCCGTCCCATTTGAAGCTTTACCATTTTGGTGATGGCACGCAAATTATGGCAAGTGATGAGTATGACAAGTGGGCCCTATAATTTAAGTATGTGAGAGGAAGAAGTGAGTGGGTATGACAAGTGGGGCCTACATTTTTTACCATTTTAGGAAATGGTGAAGCTTTTAACGGGACACCCATTTGGGTAATTGGTGAAGCTTCAAATGGGACGGAGGGAGTATACAAAATCACGCTGATTGGGTTTTTGAAGTTGGCAAAAACCATATTTTGGTCACTGAATTCTAAGTCAATTTCAAATGTTCTCATTGAACTTTTTTGATTTTTCAAATGTACTCACCCCATCCATAATTTCACTTACTAAAAATTTAATGGAGTTGAACCCTAAAAACTATTTCTAATACTAAAAGGCTTAAAAGTAAAATATTTCTACCCAAATCAAAGCCATTCAGTCCCTCACTCTCTCTCAAAGAGTAAGACCCCAACTCTTCATCTTCAAAAACTCAAACCCACCACAATCCCCTCCTGCCATCTCTTTCCCTTCCAATTTAGGAGTCGTCTTGCATCGTTTGAGACCAGGGTGCAGGTAATTAACCCAATTTGTTTTGACTGACTCTTGGTTAATCAATCTTTTTCCTCTTCTACACGGCGACTACCACTACCAATCTGCTCTAAATCAAATATTTTTCCCCTTCAACACCTCCGGCCACCACTACCAATCTGCTCTTCGATCCCGTATTGAATTGAACAACCACCCACCGTAATTGAAGGCTAGAAAATGGAGGAGGAAAACATAGGCGAATGGCATACCGTTGCTCGTAAAAAAAAATTGAGGCCGGCCCGACAAATAGAAGATGGAGGGTTGGACGACAGATTTTGATGAGAATGATGAGATGGGGCCAAGTGAGGGGAGGAGAGACGAAGGTATACGAAAAATTGGGAAGGTGGCATGAGGGGATTGTGGTGGGTTTGAAGATAAAGGATTGGTGAAAGAGAGACTAGAATGGCTGTGATTGGGGATTGAGTAAGGTAGAAGAAGATGATGTTTTGCTGTTTTTTTTTTTTTTTCCTTTAATACTTTCGTATTTATGCCCTTGAATTAATCTTAAGGTCTAACTTTTATCAAGTTTTTAGCAAAATTATTATGCGACTAGATTCCGTTAAATTTTTAGTGAAATTATGGATGGAGTGAGCACATTTAAAAAATTGTGAAAGTTCAATGAGAACATTTGATGAAAACAAAGTTTAGTGAGAACATTTGAAATTGCTCTATAGTTCAGTGACCAAAATATGTGTTTTGCCTTTTCAAGTTTTAAGTAAAAGTGCCATTAATCCCAATAACTATTATGAACACAAAACCACTTGTCCACTGACATTCTACTTTTTGATCTATTTCTTTCTCTACATTCATTAATTAATAGCAACTACAGTACAGTATTAGACAGTTAAATATGGAGAAAATAATAAACAATGATATCTACTATGTTTGCAACTTAAAATAGGCAATTCTTTTTGTTACACTTTTCACAGAGGTGAAGTATACATTCTTCTTAGAATTAGCATGCGCAATAGTGTCATTTCTTAAATTAGGGGGTGGGGGAATGAAAATGACTATTAAACAAACAGCAGTAATGATGGATTTAGTAATCTGGTCTATGACAAACCCCGATGTCAACATTTGAAATGAAATGGGAACATAAGATCAAATGGTGCTATTCTGTAGCTATCACAGAGAGATCAAAATGTCAATTTACTAGTTATGGTTTGGCAGGCACTTGTGAAAATAGTGGAACACAACAAGGAATGACACATGAAATTGTTATGTAGACTACTGACAACTATAGCGATCTTGATTTACATCAAGCTCCTACTCTCCTAAGCAGCTGTGTGATGCAAAACTTACATCACAACTTCAGATAAGTGACAAACTCAAACACCAGATGACGCCAAGTCTTAAGATACGACCAACCAAAATAAATGTCGCATTTTTGAAAATAGCTAGGATATAAAGTTTGGTCATCTTCCTAAACAACCCATTTTAGCAGACACAAAACAATGCAAGGAGCCGTTTTGTAAGCAAAAGTTACTCTGTGCATATTAATAGATTGGGGCAATCAAGGAAACATAACAAAAAGCTTTAAAATGTTGACTTATCGACTGTGACATTTATTCTGGGACGGAGGGAGGGAGTATCGGTCAACTGAAAGGTAGTGCTCTTCACCCTTGTTCAAAATCACACCCCAAAATCCAAATCATATAAACTCACGAGAAGGTTATTATGAGGAAACAAAGAGTTCCCGCAGTGGAATTAACATAAAGTCATTAATCAGTATGTGTATGAAAAAGTAGGCAAATGTGATTCATAATAGAATTTTCAAGCATAGTATTGTGAATTTCAGCACATAGAACAACATAAAAAGCAATCTTACAGCAGTTCTCCATAAAGCCAGGAGAATAAAATCAATTTACAAGAATTAAGAATTCTCAATAAATATTATCAGAGTAATTTAAGCCAAATTCAACATTTTCCAACTGATTTCAACAAAAATCCAGGCATGCTGTAAACCCTACTTTCCCAACAAGCGAACACGAGTTGAGCGATTCAATTGAACGAAAAATAAATTTACCAAAATGGGGAAAATCATGATGATATTTGTTCATATTCCAATTGAAAAATTAAATAGTGAGCGTCGTGAAAGTTAGGATGAGAAACGAAGGATTAAGAATGTACCTCAACGAAAGGGGTACTGCGAAGTGAAGGCTCCATCAGTTCAGTTTTCCGGCGTCGGGTATAATTATACGTATGTAACTAGTCTAAGCAAGGCCAATTTTTATTTTTATTTTTTGGATAAATAACAGAAAATTAATTTATATATTTATTTGTATAACTATTAAAAAATTGTTTTTTCTTGAAAAACAATTATTATACAGTCTTTATAAAAAAAAAAGGGTTAATGACAATTTAGGGTCTGAACTCCAGGGAGTGCGTCTAAAAGAGGCATCGGTTTTTTTTTCCGCTAGATCAGGGCTTCAAATCAAAAAAAAATTTGGCAATTAGGGGCTTTCTGACGGTTTCCGTCAATTTCCACCGTTGAGTCGACATGTGCGGTGCACGTGACTTTTGACTGAGCGCAAATTGGGCAATTCTTGGGTTAATGACAATTTAGGGCATGAACTCAAGGGGGCGTCTAAAAGGGGCCTCGCCTTTTTTTCGCTAAATCAAGACTCAAAATCATTTTTTTTTTTGCAATTAGGGGCTTTCTGACGGTTTCTGTCAAAAATCACCGTTAAGTGGACATGTGCGCTGCACGTGACTTTTCACTGAGGGGAAATTGGGCAATCCCATTTAGATTAGAAGAAACGCAAGATACAACCCACGCTATAAGGTAAAGAAGTCGAGTTAGGGAATATATGTGACGAAAGCTAATTCATTTACCTAATTATTATGGAATTTATGTAATTGTATTTTTTTTGCTTTATTTTACATGTAGAATTTGACACTCATTCGCAGATTAATTAACTAGTTTTGGTTTATCTTTCGGATTTAGTTAAAGAGCGATTGAATTTTAGGCACTTGTAATTGAACATATACCTAATATTTTTGTAACATTTTCTGTTAAAAATAAATATCTTCTCATTTCTTCTGATATGAAACTAATATGCTCCACAATATAGACATGCCCAAAAAAACCGGGAACCGGCAGAACCGGAACCGAGAACCGGCTATACCTGGGAACCATCAGAACCAGGAACCGTGCAGAGCCGGTTCGAATACGGGTCGAAGGATATTAGAACTGTGGAACCGTCGGTTACGAAACCGGGAACCAGAGCAAGATGATAATGCCTACTATCCCTCATATGATGGGGGTCTTAGTGGTGAAAATATGGGAGGACATGAAGGAAACGAAGAAGTGACGTGCATGATACACAACCCACGGCCACGAGAAAAGGTCGAGCTCGAGCGCCTCCCCGGGAACCGTTTGAGCATGTCTACACCACAAGATGAAGACGAAATAAAGTCATGTGAGAATTGAGTAGTTTGAGTACCATACAAATAATTTGGTTTGTCCAATTTGCCCTCAGTGAAAATTCACGTGCAGCGCACATGTCCACTTAACGGTGTTTTTTTACAGAAACCGTCAGAAAACCCCTAATTGCCAAAAAAAACTGATTTTGAGTCCTAATTAGCGGGAAAAAAATCGAGGCCCATTTTAGACGCCCCCTTGAGTTCAGGGCCTAAATTATCATTAACCCAAACGGGATTGCCCAATCTGCCCCTCAGTCAAAAGTCACGTGCAGCGCACGTGTCCACTTAACGGTGGAAATTGACGGAAACCGTCAGAAATCCCCTAATTGCAAAAAAAAAATTGATTTGAAGCCCTGATCTAGCGGGGGGAAAAACCGAGGCCCCTGTTAGACTCACCCCCCTGGAGTTCAGGCCCTAAATTATCATTAACCCTAAAAAAACCCATTTATTTATTGTTTTAGCTATACATAAATAATTTAGGGTTGATTACAATTTAGGGCCTAAACTCAATAGGGTGTTCCCCAAGCGAGGCCCAAACATTATTTTTTGGTGAATCAGGGCTCAATACGTATTTTTTTCATCAATTTAGGACTTTTTGACGGAATTCATTCGAAATTTCGTTAAATGCCCATGTGTTATGCATGTGATCAACGAATTGGTTAGTTTGAACTTATAGTATTACTTTGTAAGGAGTTTAATGTACATTTGTAAAGTAAAAGGTTAAAAGACAAATTGTATTTCCAAATATTTATTAATCAAAGTTAAAAAAAATCATTTATGAAAAATAATTTATAAAAATTAAAAGAAATTAATAAAAAAAATCTTTAATGGATTAATGAAGAGTAATTGTTTGTTTATTTAAAAAGTACTTTTAAAAGAAAAAAGTAAGTACATCTACATGAAAATTAATAATCAATTTTAATTTTTATACATCAACTATATATACAAACTTTCATATATTAAAACTAAAAAATGGTACATCAAATATTATCCTAACTAAAAAAAAAAAAAAAAAAAACAGCTTCATCCTTCCAGGCTTCCCTTCTCCTTCCTCCTGACCTCCACCACCACCATACTTTCAGTCAACCCATGAATCTCCAACCCAAATGCCAATTTACCATCCAGCCTTTCTAATTCCAATCCCCATTCCTTCTTTATCTTCAACCTCACCCACCCACTCTCCTTCTTCACCAACTCCTCCACTCTCTAAATCACTCCCACCCGACTCTCTGCAACAACCACTCTCTCTCCGGAGTTACTTGCCGATGCCTCGTTGAACGAACTAGAGAGATCCATTCCGGACGAGAATGCTACAATATCAAACACGTTCAATTGGGCCTTGCAATAAACACCTGCGTTCTCCTTATCTAAACAATCGTCGGAGAAATTGTCGTCGCAAAAGTCAACTTCCAGATCACACACACACCAACAGCAGGGGCACACCAACGGCAGCGATATGTGGATACCAGTAGCGCGAGTTGATTTCCTTCGACAGATCCATTATCATCAACTGTAGGAATAGAGACGACGGATTGTTCAATTGCGCAAACAGGTTAACAATGAATGAATTGGTATTTGGGGTTGATGCTGCCGAGGCTAGGGTTTCAGAATTTCGTTTGTAATTTGGTTGAATTTGGGGAGTGGGTGGAACGAGGAGGCGGCAGCCTCAGAGCGGCGGCGGTCATAATTGCGCAAACAAGAAGGGTTGATTTCTGGCTGAGTAACGTTTTTGGGAGAGAGGGAAAGTTATTTTTCCAACCGTTCCCCTCTATTTTCAATATTTACATTCAACCCTTTAAAATTAATATTTATTTCAATTTAATCCAGTCTGTCAATCACGTGCACGGCACATGGGCAGCTAACGAAATTTCTAACGAATTCCGTCAAAAAGCCCTAAATTGATGAAAAAAATACGTATTGAGCCCTGATTCACGAAAAAATAATATTTGGGCCCCGCTTGGGGAACACCCTATCGAGTTCAGGCCCTAAATTGTAATTAACCCAATAATTTATCACCCAACTTAAATTTCAATATAAATTAATTATCTTAGTTTTTGTAACTACCTTCCCATGATTTTTATTTACCGATTTTTAATTATAAAAACTTGTATGAAACATTAACACACGTGAGACGAGTCTTGTTGAGAGAGTAAATGGTTTGCCCCCTATAAGCGGGGCGGTGCAAGCCCGTTTCCTCTCTCATCAAGACCTGTCTCATGTGTGAGACCCTCTCACACAAGACTTCCTCTTTTTTATTTGTGAAAATTCACCTAATAAAAATCAAAAACTTATTTCTCAAAATGATTTTCACAATTTTTGGACCGTTAATTCTTCAAAAGATCTTTGAGCAATAATTTTAAGTTGACTTAATTGTCCTAATAAATTTCAAAAACTTGTAATTGACACATCATCAACAATACTTTCAATAACAAGTTTTAAATTTTCATTAAGATAATTAAATCAACCTAAAATCATTGCTCAAAATCCATTCGCAGTAACATCGAAAAAATGTGAATAACATTTTGGGATGGGGGGAGTTTCTGGTAAGTATTAAAAAGCAATGTTTTAACCATATAAAAATTTATTTCTCAAACTTTTATTTGGTTTTGAAATGAAACTTCAAACTTCATCATGAAATTAGAGCTCAGTCCTTACCTTACGTATGCGAGTTCGAAAGAGGACTAGTATGATTTAAAAACGTACAAGCTCAAAAGAGACCTACAATAATTTAATTTGCGTCATTCAAATATACAGCATGTAAGCTCAAAGTTCGGATACGTGTGTGTTTGAACAATTATTTCACATCTGAAATTAACAAGCTATTTATTGACTATATAAAAATCTTGGTGCTCATCTGATTATCAATTTATTTTGAAAAGAACCTCAGACTTTATCGAGGTGTAAATTGGTACGAAAGACTAGATACTAGAAACCGGTCCTTTTCAATTTCCCCAATCACGGGACACAAATAGGGGTGACAAAATGGGTGTTTTGGGTGTACCCATTAAAGTTAAAATATACGGATATCCAATGAATTTTTAACTTTAATGGGTAAACCCAAAACACCCAATTTGACACCCCTAGACACAAACGAAAATATCAGTCAAGAAAAAGCCAATAGTCATCGTCACCATGTAATAGGTGGGTGAGTCTTATTTTGAACATGTTCAATTTCTGAAACTGGGTCCATATGAATTTATGGACTAAAATAATCTAGTGGTATTACTCTCTCTATCCCGATTGATTTAAGTTTCTTAATTTTTTTTATTTTTTTTTAAGTCTATTCTAATTAAAAAAAATACTTTATTTTATTATTTAAAATAGAAACTGAGACACACTTGTTATTCTTACAACAAAAACTCCCTACCCATTTTCTCTCTCTTATTTTACTTTCCACACTCACAACATATTTTTTTTAATCTCTGTGCAAAATTAAACTAAAATCTTATATAGTGGGATGGAAGGAGTAAAACTTTTAAAAATTATATTTTTCCATCTTATAATATGATAGTAATAATAGTAATGTCGCGCCCCGTACCCGTGGTCCTACTTGGCCCCACGCTCGGGACACGAACGGAAGACGTTATAAAACCTTTTAGAAATTTTTTCGAAATATACTTTTAGAAAGTGGCACAAAAACACACTTGAAGTTCAAAGACTTCACTTAACTTTTTAAACAAACTTTACAAACACTTTCACAACGAAAGTACTTAGCCCGAAGGCTTACAAACTTTTAAACAAATGTACATACATCAACATTACCAAAAGAGATGTGACCATAAGAAAGTACGGGTACTCTACCCAAAGGGTTTACATTTACATAATGTAACCTTCAACAAAACAAGTCCCAACTCTTACCAAACGAACGTCCTCCCGTGCCAAGTGTCCTATCCCCTGGACCCGCCTTTATCTAAAACAGTAAACAAATAAGGGTGAGAATAAATCTCAGTAAGCTACTAAAATGCAGCTACATTACATGCTGATATGATGATCATAAAGAAACAAAATCAACAAGTAAGCATATAGCATATAACATCAACTAAAATATCACATTTAACACATTGCCCACACTCAGGTGGATACCAAAGCCAAGGTTTACCCAATAACCATAACTGATGAGAATACCAACTGAGAAACCCATCAGAGAAAACCATCTGAGCAGCATAAATAGCTGAAGCCGTCGGGATCCCGAAAACCAAACCATAACCAATAGAACCAAGTAACCAGAGAGGGAAATATGACACAAAGTCATAACCCAAATACTCACCAAAGGGAGCAATTCATCCCATCCAAGGCCAATCTGGACTGGGGAAACTAGAAGGCACAGTGGACACCTTATAGTGAACTTGGCTTGTGTGCCACTATAATTCTCCCACCGCCTGACTCACAAGCTCCAATGGAAAACCTTATAGTGGACTTACCTGTACCACTATAATTCTTCCATTGGCTGACTCCACAACAAGACCAGCTGGACTTTTAACAAGAAGCACAGTAATAAATACTTGCTAAACAAAACCCGGGGCATTTAATCCAAGAAGGAATTAAGCCAAAAACATCACAAGATGCACACGAAAGATTTCTCATAAAGAGTTCATAAACATTCACAATACTTGTGTTCACAAAGGAACCAATTCTACCACTTTAGTGTTCCACAACAATTATCTAAGTACTTTAGGACACTACCCAAAAACTAGACCGAGATTGACATCTAAACCCCTTAGTTTGGAAACTCTCAACTTTTTCAGACAACTGGGCGGTCGCCCAAACAGGGCTGTGCGGCCGCCCAAAATGCTCTGTCCCAAGAAGAAAATCCTTCAGATAGATGTGCGGCCGCACACCCATTTTTGGGCGGCCGCCCACATCACCCGGCAGGCCTAAAAACTTAACCAAAGTTTACTCCTTTTATTTCACAACCCAAAATTACCAATACTTGCAACCCTTAACATTTCAACTCACACAAAGGCTAAACCTTAGCCTAAGAACAAGACTAACACCAGCAATAACCATTTCATACTACTCCCTTTAGTCCCAAAATTACAAGTATAGCAAATATTACCCAAAACACAAAATTAACAAGTAGGAGTATCATATATAGCATATATGACTATTTTAACATTTAAAGGGGAATTAGTAACTTACCTAGTTCCGGAAAAAGTATCGCTGAAATAAGTTTTGTTCGGCTAGAAATGACCTACTCGACGCCCTGATCATTTTTATATAATTAGTTTTTAAAACGGGTAAGTAAATAAAAAGAATTAAATCGAAATGGGTTGAACTTACCTTTTTCTTCTTAACCCTAACTGAGCGTAGAGAAAGTTGCAGAAAGAAAGAAAATAACACAGAGAAGGAAGAAGGGAAAGCAAGTTTCCTTAAATATCTTTCCCATTTTACATTTTGGTCACCCAAAGTTTATTTTTAACACTTTAGCCACTTAATTCATTTTTTCACGAAGGACCCTAAAGTTTCAACTTAATCATTTAACTCCTTTAATCATTATTTTTACTAACTAAGTAAATAACACAAATAATCAAGTATGATATGCAAATCATAAGATATGATGCAACACATAAAATGCACATATAAGTCAAATAAAAATCCCCAAAATTATAAAATAAATATAAACGGGTTTTGGGGTCGCTACAATCACTCCCCCTTAAAGAAAATTCGTCCCGAATTTTAGGGTTACTTACCGAGGCCCTCAAACAACCAAGGGTACTTCCTCTCGATCTCTTCCCGAAGTTCCCAAGTCGATTCTTCCACATTATGATTCCTCCACACAACTCGAACAAGAGGAATACTTTTGTTTCTCAATTCTTGCACCTTCGAATCAATGACTTGGACCGGATGTTCCTTATAAGACATACTCGGCTCAATATCCTCGGGAACCTCAGATAAAACATGAGAAGAATCATACACATACTTCCGAAGCATAGAAATATGAAACACATTATGGATCTTATCAAGAGAAGGAGGTAAAGCAAGACGATACGCCCGATCCCCCACTCTTCCAAGAATCTCAAATGGACCAATATACCTCGGAGCAAGCTTGCCTTTCTTCCCATATCTTCGAATACCAACCTTAGGGGAAACCTTCAAAAACACAAAGTCACCTTTTTCGAACTCAAGGTCTCGTCTCCGATGATCAGCGTAGCTTTTCTGTCTACTCTGGGCAGTATTCAAACGATCTCGAATAAGTTTAACCTTCTCAACTGAATCATTAACCATCTGAACACCCCAAATCTTGGCTTCTCCCACTTCATCCCAACAGATAGGAGACCGACATTTCCTCCCATACAAAGCTTCATAAGGAGCCATTCCAATACTGGACTGAAAACTGTTATTATAAGCAAACTCTACGAGAGGCAAATGAATATCCCACGAATCTGAAAAATCAACTGAGCAAGCCCTCAACATATCCTCAAGAATCTGGATAGTTCTCTCGGACTGGCCATCTGTTTGAGGATGAAAAGCTGTACTAAATCTCAACTCTGAACCCAAAGCCTTCTGAAACGCTTGCCAAAACCGAGATGTGAATCTAGGGTCACGATCAGATACAATGCTTACTGGAACTCCATGTAACCTCACGATCTCATTAATGTACAAAGTTGCAAGCCTTTCCATAGAATAACCGATCTCAATAGGTAGAAAATGAGAAGACATTGTCAATATATCCACAATCACCCAAACCGCATCAAACCTTCTTCGAGTACGAGGTAACCCTGTCACAAAATCCATAGTAACATGTTCCCACTTCCATTCCGGAATCTCTAATGGTTGAAGCAATCCTGCAGGCCTTTGATATTCAGCTTTAACTTGTTGACATGTTAAGCACTTGGATACATAATCCGCTATCTCTCTTTTCATATTATTCCACCAAAAGTGTTGCTTCAAATTCTGATACATTTTTGTACTCCCGGGATGAATAGTATACCTTGATTTATGGCCTTCATCAAGAACTTGGTGTTTAATCCCATCAACATTAGGCACACACAATCGGCCTCTAAAAGTTAATACCCCTTCAGAACTGAGAGAAAAATCCTCAAATTTACCATCTTTGATTTTATCCATAATCTTTACCAATTCCGGGTCATCCTTCTGAGCTTCCTTTATTTGTTGAACTAAAGTTGGAAATACTTGAATGTTCGCAAACATAGCTCCATGCTTTGATTCATAAGGACTCCAATCTCGAGCATCCTCCAACATCTTCCATTCCCGCACCATCAATGAAGCTACATAAGACTTCCGGCTAATAGCATCAGCTACCACATTTGCCTTGCCCGGATGATAAGAAATAGTACAATCATAATCCTTTAACAGCTCCATCCATCTTCGTTGTCTATTATTCAACTCTTTCTGGGAGAAAAGATACTTCAAACTCTGATGATCTGTGAAAATCTCAAACTTTGCTCCATAAAGATAATGTTTCCACTTGTGTAATGCAAAGACAATAGCTGCAAGCTCCATGTCATGGGTAGGATAATTCTGCTCACTCGGAGTCAACTTCCTCGAAGCATATGCAACCACCCTTCTATTCTGCATTAATACACACCCGAGGCCTTCTTTAGAAGCATCACTATAGATTACCAAATCATCATTACCATTAGGTAAGGCGAGAATAGGAGCTGTAGTCAATCTTTTTTTCAACTCTTCAAAACTAACTTGGCATTTTTCATCCCACACATAAGGAATATTCTTTCGAGTCAACTGAGTCAATGGAGTTGCAATCTTAGAAAACCCCTCAATGAACCTTCTGTAGTACCCAGCTAACCCCAAGAAACTTCGAATTTCTGTAACTGATTCTGGCCTCCTCCAATTCACGATAGCCTCAACTTTGGATGGATCAACTGATATACCTTTATTCGAAATCACATGCCCAAGAAAAGATACTTCATTGAGCCAAAAAGCACATTTACTGAATTTAGCAAACAACTGCTTCTCACGAAGAATAGATAAAACCATTCGCAAATGCTGTTCATGCTCTTCCCGGGACTTGGAATAAACCAGAATATCATCAATAAATACAACCACGAAGGTATCAAGATAAGGTTTAAAGACCCTATTCATCATATCCATAAAAACAGCCGGAGCATTAGTCAACCCGAAAGGCATAACAAGAAACTCATAATGGCCATATCTACTACGAAAAGCAGTTTTAGAAATGTCTTCAGAACGGATTTTCAACTGATGGTACCCACTCCTCAAGTCAAGTTTTGAAAAGACAACCGACCCTTGAAGTTGATCAAATAAATCATCAATATGAGGAAGCGGATATTTATTCTTTATAGTTACCTGATTCAGCTTTCTGTAGTCAATACACAGCCTCAAGGACCCATCTTTCTTTTTAACAAACAATACTGGAGCTCCCCACGGGGATACACTAGGACGAATGAATCCTCGATCAAGTAACTCTTGCAACTAAACCTTCAACTCTTTCAATTCAGCTGGGGCCATTCTGTAAGGTGCCTCAGATATAGGAGCCGTACCTGGAAGTAAATCAATACAGAACTCTATTTCCCGGTCAGGAGGCATAGCATACTCAGAAGAAAATACATCTGAAAATTCTTTAACAATAGGCACATCCTCAATATCAGGAACCCTTTTAGTAGTATCAAGAACACTAGCCAAATACCCCGCACAACCACGGTTCAACAACTTTCTAGCCTTCATATAAGAAATGATTCTAATCTCTCTACCCCAAGGAACAGTTTCAAAAGAAAACTTAGGAACATTAGGGATAGAAAATGTGACCACTTTATTAGCACAATCAACAGACGCATGATATTTTCCCAACCAATCCATACCCAAGATAACATCAAAATCTTGTAATGGTAAGATAACTAAATCAGCAGGTAAAACATGCTCACGTATATGCACATCACAAGAATGCAACACCTCATTGGTCACCAAACACTCCCCTATAGGAGTTGACACCTCTAACACATAAGGTAGAGATTCAGAAGACTTATGCAATCGAGAAGCAAAATGCAAAGACACATAAGAATGCGATGAGCCAGGGTCTACAAGTGTACGTGCCCTCAAACTAGACACATAAATAATACCTCCTATCACATTAGAGGACTCTGAAGCCTGTTGCTGAGAAATAGCAAAAACACGACCCTGAACCTTAGGCTTGCCTGAGGAATCCCTCTTCTGACCTTGAGAGGACCCAACTACACTTCCCGATGCTTGCATCCTATACTTAGGGCAATCCCTCTGAAAATGTCCTAACTGACCACAGTTCAAACACTTGCCCTGTTTCTTCCAACATCTCTCTTCGGAATGCCCTTCTTTCTGACAATAATTACAAACTCCTCTACTCTGACTCCCTGAAGTATTACTTTGATTTCTATTACCTGACTGTCTTTGAGAAGACCCTTTAAATTGTGAAGATCCACCTTGATTTCCTCTATTCTCACCACGTTGTGGTTGCCTAACTTGCTTCCCAGCGCCTAACAATTCCATTTTCCTTTTATGTTCCTCAATGTCATGCTCCACCTGGTAAGCTCGATCCACTGCATCCTGAAAATCTTGCAACTTATGGGATACTAGCTGAGTTCTAATCACGGTTTTCAAACCTTTCACAAACCTTGTAGCTTTCCTCTCCTCAGTTGCCACTAGGTGAGTACAATACCTGGACAACTCTGAAAATTTAGCTGAATATTGAGCAATTGACATAGAACCTTGCTCCAAGTTAAGAAATTCCATCTCCTTCCTGTCTTGATCTACTCGAGGAATGAAGTGTTCTTTGAACTTTCCCAGAAAATTCTCCCAAGTATAAGGTACATGAGTCTCATCCCATTTTGTTTTCAAAGCTTTCCACCAATGTTCAGCCGCTCCATTCAGTTTATAGGTAGCAAACCTGACTTGATCTTCCTCCGAACATCTCAAAGCATCAAAGATCTTTTCCATCGATTCAATCCACCTTTCAGTTTTAGATACATCGGGCTCTCCATCATACTCCATAGGCTTCATTTTCAGAAACTGTTCTAGGCCATATCTTGGTGGTACCTGTTCCCTTTCTTGCCTCTGATCACTTAAGGTTTTCATCGCTGCTTCAAACATTCCCTGAAACATAATTCGAGCCTCTTCTCTGGCATCCCCTTGCCCTGAAGAGCCGGCCTGATCTCCGTCAGTTTCACCCATTTTTAATGAATACCTGCATCAAACACTCAACGTTACTCACTCTATACTCTACTACCCTCCTAGGTCATTTAGTCATTCTAGACCATCTACAACCTAGCTCTGATACCAACTGTCGCGCCCCGTACCCGTGGTCCTACTTGGCCCCACGCTCGGGACACGAACGGAAGACGTTATAAAACCTTTTAGAAATTTTTTCGAAATATACTTTTAGAAAGTGGCACAAAAACACACTTGAAGTTCAAAGACTTCACTTAACTTTTTAAACAAACTTTACAAACACTTTCACAACGAAAGTACTTAGCCCGAAGGCTTACAAACTTTTAAACAAATGTACATACATCAACATTACCAAAAGAGATGTGACCATAAGAAAGTACGGGTACTCTACCCAAAGGGTTTACATTTACATAATGTAACCTTCAACAAAACAAGTCCCAACTCTTACCAAACGAACGTCCTCCCGTGCCAAGTGTCCTATCCCCTGGACCCGCCTTTATCTAAAACAGTAAACAAATAAGGGTGAGAATAAATCTCAGTAAGCTACTAAAATGCAGCTACATTACATGCTGATATGATGATCATAAAGAAACAAAATCAACAAGTAAGCATATAGCATATAACATCAACTAAAATATCACATTTAACACATTGCCCACACTCAGGTGGATACCAAAGCCAAGGTTTACCCAATAACCATAACTGATGAGAATACCAACTGAGAAACCCATCAGAGAAAACCATCTGAGCAGCATAAATAGCTGAAGCCGTCGGGATCCCGAAAACCAAACCATAACCAATAGAACCAAGTAACCAGAGAGGGAAATATGACACAAAGTCATAACCCAAATACTCACCAAAGGGAGCAATTCATCCCATCCAAGGCCAATCTGGACTGGGGAAACTAGAAGGCACAGTGGACACCTTATAGTGAACTTGGCTTGTGTGCCACTATAATTCTCCCACCGCCTGACTCACAAGCTCCAATGGAAAACCTTATAGTGGACTTACCTGTACCACTATAATTCTTCCATTGGCTGACTCCACAACAAGACCAGCTGGACTTTTAACAAGAAGCACAGTAATAAATACTTGCTAAACAAAACCCGGGGCATTTAATCCAAGAAGGAATTAAGCCAAAAACATCACAAGATGCACACGAAAGATTTCTCATAAAGAGTTCATAAACATTCACAATACTTGTGTTCACAAAGGAACCAATTCTACCACTTTAGTGTTCCACAACAATTATCTAAGTACTTTAGGACACTACCCAAAAACTAGACCGAGATTGACATCTAAACCCCTTAGTTTGGAAACTCTCAACTTTTTCAGACAACTGGGCGGTCGCCCAAACAGGGCTGTGCGGCCGCCCAAAATGCTCTGTCCCAAGAAGAAAATCCTTCAGATAGATGTGCGGCCGCACACCCATTTTTGGGCGGCCGCCCACATCACCCGGCAGGCCTAAAAACTTAACCAAAGTTTACTCCTTTTATTTCACAACCCAAAATTACCAATACTTGCAACCCTTAACATTTCAACTCACACAAAGGCTAAACCTTAGCCTAAGAACAAGACTAACACCAGCAATAACCATTTCATACTACTCCCTTTAGTCCCAAAATTACAAGTATAGCAAATATTACCCAAAACACAAAATTAACAAGTAGGAGTATCATATATAGCATATATGACTATTTTAACATTTAAAGGGGAATTAGTAACTTACCTAGTTCCGGAAAAAGTATCGCTGAAATAAGTTTTGTTCGGCTAGAAATGACCTACTCGACGCCCTGATCATTTTTATATAATTAGTTTTTAAAACGGGTAAGTAAATAAAAAGAATTAAATCGAAATGGGTTGAACTTACCTTTTTCTTCTTAACCCTAACTGAGCGTAGAGAAAGTTGCAGAAAGAAAGAAAATAACACAGAGAAGGAAGAAGGGAAAGCAAGTTTCCTTAAATATCTTTCCCATTTTACATTTTGGTTACCCAAAGTTTATTTTTAACACTCTAGCCACTTAATTCATTTTTTCACGAAGGACCCTAAAGTTTCAACTTAATCATTTAACTCCTTTAATCATTATTTTTACTAACTAAGTAAATAACACAAATAATCAAGTATGATATGCAAATCATAAGATATGATGCAACACATAAAATGCACATATAAGTCAAATAAAAATCCCCAAAATTATAAAATAAATATAAACGGGTTTTGGGGTCGCTACAAGTAAGTATTGAAATTAATACTCTCTTCATTTCAAATAACTTGTACTAATTTTTTTGACGTCCCATATTTAAGTCTCATTTTCTTGAATTTTTTTTTTTTTTATTATTTTTATCCACCATGTTCGACTTATCATACTCACAAACTCAAATTGTGAGTCTCACTCTTAAATTATCTTACTTACAACCACTTTTTCCCCACCTCTTTAACATATGTTGAAGCATCCAAGAGAATAAATAAATCTCTATCAACAACTCTATACCCCGGCCTACTCATTTAAACTGTGAAATTCTTTATATTATAAATACTTCCCGCTTGAAATAAACCTTCAAAATCAGGTACAAACTTGCTCCTAATGCTATAATGGATTGCATCAGTCTGCAAATCATCAAAGGAATGAACATGAGAAATTGAAGTTAGATACATCATATTATATGGAACATGACATGATTGTAAGATTACCTTTTCTTCGATTAACACCAGATCCATGCTCATTAATTCTCGATTTTTTTTTTGTGTTGTAAGATTTCCACAGGCGAGAATGTAACACCCCGAAAATTCTAATTTCCATAAATGATCAAAAATCTCAAAATTTACATCTCTACAATACTAAATACTATACAAGATATCACTAATCAGCCCAAATGCTCTATAAACTGCTCCGCCACAATCCTTTCATCCCGATCATCGCTTAACTGCAAAACTGAAACTGGAGGGGGGTGAGCTGGGGGGCTCAGTAAGAAAGGGGATACACAATATCACAGAAGCCAATGGAACACAAACACCAAATAACAATGTCCATGAAATTATAAATATGGACATGCCAATAAGACCCGTTTCATAAACCGAATAGCTGATCAATCATACTTTACAGTCCGATGTCCTAATTATATTCGGGCCCAGTGGCTCAACCAAATTAACCGAATTGTTGGCCGCCCTCGACGGAGCCGGACCCAACACAAACACAATAACCAATAACCGAGCCAACTGCGACCGTCACATAATTAGCTATATCGAAACTATTCCATATAACAAATATCATATTTGAGAACCATTAACACATAAAGCATGCTTTTCAAATAATCATGACATTAACCGAGCAAGTTCAAGTCCAAAACAATAATCAAATGAGACCGAACAAATGAACTACGTATCAATAAAAAGGAGTACTACGATAAGACGGGTATAAAAGAAATGACACGGAATCGATACTGCGTAGTCTCCCTTACCCAAAAATATAAACATGAACCATCAAATAATTCCATAAGAAAACTCACGAGCCTCGAAACTCAGACTGTACGAAGGAAGGGGGTTTACTGATTACTCAATTTTATTTGCTCTCTGACTATCATGAAAGGCATAACCATATAGATTTATTGTAATTTGATGAGTCATTCCATTAACACCATAATTGTTACGCCTCATGCAAACCTATACTAAGCCATGTGAAGTTGGCAAGTTGTCAACCTAAAGTAAAATACTTTCATGCAAATAAACTAGTGTGGCCCCACCTTAGAAACTCCCTCAATTTTATTCTAATAATCCGTCCCATTTAGTTCTTATTTCCATTTTGGTTTTTTTTTTTTTTTTTTCCGATCCGTCCCAAAATGTCATGCTTAATTTCGGGATGTCACAATCTTCCCTCCTTGAAAAGAATTCGTCCGCGAATTCTACTTCATCTAGCTCTCAATTATCTTATTCGAATACCCCAAGATCTTATCCCGAGCTAGCTCACAAGCCTTAAGGTCGGGGTACCGCTCTGATACCAACTGTAACACCCCGAAAATTCTAATTTCCATAAATGATCAAAAAAACTCAAAATTTACATCTCTACAATACTAAATACTATACAAGATATCACTAATCAGCCCAAATGCTCTATAAACTGCTCCGCCCCAATCCTTTCATCCCGATCATCGCTTAACTGCAAAACTGAAACTGGAGGGGGGTGAGCTGGGGGGCTCAGTAAGAAATGGGATACACAATATCACAGAAGCCAATGGAACACAAACACCAAATAACAATGTCCATGAAATTATAAATATGGACATGCCAATAAGACCCGTTTCATAAACCGAATAGCTGATCAATCATACTTTACAGTCCAATGTCCTAATTATATTCGGGCCCAGTGGCTCAACCAAATTAACCGAATTGTTGGCCGCCCTCGACGGAGCCGGACCCAACACAAACACAATAACCAATAACCGAGCTAACTGCGACCGTCACATAATTAGCTATATCGAAACTATTCCATATAACAAATATCATATTTGAGAACCATTAACACATAAAGCATGCTTTTCAAATAATCATGACATTAACCGAGCAAGTTCAAGTCCAAAACAATAATCAAATGAGACCGAACAAATGAACTACGTATCAATAAAAAGGAGTACTACGATAAGATGGGTATAAAAGAAATGACACGGAATCGATACTGCGTAGTCTCCCTTACCCAAAAATATAAACATGAACCATCAAATAATTCCATAAGAAAACTCACGAGCCTCGAAACTCAGACTGTACGAAGGAAGGGAGTTTACTGATTACTCAATTTTATTTGCTCTCTGACTATCATGAAAGGCATAACCATATAGATTTATTGTAATTTGATGAGTCATTCCATTAACACCACAATTGTTACACCTCATGCAAACCTATACTAAGCCATGTGAAGTGGCAAGTTGTCAACCTAAAGTAAAATACTTTCATGCAAATAAACTAGCGTGGCCCCACCTTAGAAACTCCCTCAATTTTATTCTAATAATCCGTCCCATTTAGTTCTTATTTCCATTTTGTTTTTTTTTTTCCGATCCGTCCCAAAATGCCATGCTTAATTTCGGGATGTCACAGAGAAGCTCTTGCAATTATCCTTTTGTCACAACGTCCTTTCTGAAGTTGCTGGATGAAGATGGAATTCGGAGCCATGGAAAGATGGTTAGGCTGCAAACTGAGTGAGTAAAAACTGAGTCAGAAGATATGCCAGTGCTTAGAGATTGATAGAATATCTTGTATATTAAGAACAACATAAAGAGTCAAGAATGATGGAGTAAATTCAACCGATTAAAGATATGAATGTAGGAGTTCGGAGCAAAGTGTGAACAGCTTAAAAAGACGGAGGGGGTATTATTTTCCCAATCGCAACACTTTTGAAACAGTTTACCTCACCGCGACGGTTTGACTACATGGGCGGATTAGGTGAAAATCTAATAACGGTGAATAATACGAAAGTAATATTAATTGTTTAAATTTACAATCAAGCGGCTAGGAAATTCTGCTGTACTAATTTAATCAAGATCCGGGGCAGGTCTTTTAAAAGAATAAAAAATCTGGGGCAAATGAAACGTGGGCCACTAGATTATGAAAGTTCTGAGAACGGACGGTTGAGATTGAGACTAGCGCGGCGGGGGAAGGGGTCGACTCGCCTTTAAATAGACGGGCAATCGGAAGCCCAAACCCGATCTCAAATTTTAAGTCCATCTCTTTCTCTCTCTGTAAGTCTTTTTCTCGCTCCTCATTTGCTTTCTATATTTCCTTTCTTTCTCGCTCTAAATCTATTTATGGATATATCGGTTCTGGCCTTTTTGTCTGGAGGTGATTGTCGAAAACAGGGGGAGGGGTTTATCTAGGGTTTCAAATTTTCGTTCCCGCTTCCCCCCTTATCCCGATCGATCAATCATATCACATCATCTCGCATCGTCTCTACTGCTCAAAGATCCAGGTTTTGAAATTGGACTCTTTCGAGGCATTTTCATTCTTCTAGGGTTTTCAATTTGCCGACTCTTAATTAGGTTTTCCCCCTTTTTCTTGCAAGATCTAGGGTTTAGTTTTGTGTCCGAGTTCGTTTTAGGGTTTGATTGTTGTGCATATTTGTACGAATCTGAATTGAGTATTGTGAATCTCTGTAGCTTTGTTTAAGGGATTATTTTATAGATTTTAGGGTTTGGGTTAGAATTTGGATCAAAATTTGGATAAGGCTGAAGAATCTCCATTGCTTGCATCGGATTTGTTGAATTTTGGGATTGGGGTTCTTCTTGATATTTATATTCAGGATTCGTGTCAGAGTGTGACACATGCGTTGTTGATCGACATGCTCATACATGTACCTGGAAAACAATAGCTTTACACCATTTTTTGAAAGTGAATGTTTGGACATCTACAAATATTAGCTTTGAATTTGCTTAAAAATAAATTATTTTCCCTACAGTGAGATGCGGACCCTCTAGAAAATTTGTTTTAAAATGGCATTGACAGAAAAGTAAAATATAAACACAGAGTTGATATGTGCAGCTGTAGGGTAATAAGTTTATGGCACCTACAGTACCTGTAGAGTTTGCTGGGCAGAGGGAGTCAAAGAAGTATTGGCAGAAAGGTGTTGCTCTAATGATGGGAAAAACTAGAAAGATTTCGAAAGGGTACTCGTCTGGATTTGTTCCGGATTATCGACATGTTGTTGAGACTATGGGTGAATCAGACGGTTTTGGCAGCTCCTTACGGGTTGATACTGAAATGACTGCATCTGAAGATTCATGCGTCCCCAAAAGGAAATGCATTAGTTTAAATGGAGATGCTCATGATCGTTTTGGGGTACCAATTGAAGTTTTAACATTGTCAAAAATGTCTCTGCCTGAGAGGAAGGGTCTTGAGCTGAGGTTAAAAAGGGAGCTTGAACAAACTAGGACCCTTCAGAAAAAAATTGCAAGGGTTAGTTCTAGTGCAGGGGGTTCATCGCCCCCCAGTGATATCCATAGTTGCAGTGATGGGTATAGAAGGCCCATTCCTGAAGCTTCCGTCAGATCCGTGGAAGTACCTGTTGCCCTCGGGAAAAAAGGGGCTCCTCCAGGTAGGAATGTGGGATCCAAAGCAAAAAAGGCTGCAGCTGTCCGGTTTGACTCTGTGAAGCAGGTTTCTCCTACTTCTTCGAATGCTATGGTGATGAAACAGTGTGAGACTTTGCTGAACAGGTTGATGGCACATCAGCATGCTTGGGTGTTTAGTACTCCTGTTGATGTAGTGAAGTTGAAGATTCCGGACTATTATACTGTTATTAAACATCCAATGGATCTGGGGACTGTGAAATCCAGGTTAATTACTGGTAAATATATGAACCCATTGGGATTTGCTGCAGATGTTAGGCTGACTTTCTCAAATGCGATGACTTACAATCCACCCGGAAATGATGTTCACATTATGGCTGAAACCCTCAGTAAATATTTCGAAGCGAGATTTAAACCAATAGAGAAAAAATTATCTCAGGCACCGGACGTAATAGCACCATCAAGATCAAGTGGTTTTGTAGAACCTGAAACCGCAACTCCTATGCCCCCCATTAAAAGGAAGAAAACTGCACCGGTAGAAAATAAAGTCAAGCAACAACCAGTTAAGCGTATCATGTCTGATGTTGACAAGCTTAAACTAAGTTCGGAGTTGGAGAACTTACTGACAGAATTACCTGAAAGTATAATTGATTTTCTGAAAGAGAGTAGTTTAAATGGAAATCAAACAACGGATGATGAAATTGAGATTGATATCGGCACCCTAAGTGATGATACCCTGTTCACATTGCGGAAGCTTTTAGATGATTTTCTGGTTGCCAAACAGAAAAATCTGGCAAAAGCTGAAACTTGTGAGATGGAGGTGACTCATTCCGTCCTGTGCTTTATATATTTTCTCTCTGCCAATCTAATATATTTGTTGCTTTGCTAACAACTAATGAAGCATGCGTGCCTAACTATTGATGTTCATGTTTCATGGTTTTACAGCCACATGAGTCAGGGTTTAGCAATTTATCTGTGCAACCTTGCAAAGGTATTTTCGATCTATAATAACATGTAGAGTCTGTTTGCAATGTGGGGTTATGTTTGGTGTTTGATGTGCCTGTTTATTTATGTCTTCTTTCTTTTCCTTTTCACCAGCTAATGAGCCTATTGATGAGGATATAGATATTGGTGGAAATGACCCGCCTAACCCAAGCTTCCCCTCTGTCGAAATAGAGAAAGATCCTGCCTTTAGAAACAGTAAATGCAGTAGCCCAAGTAGTTCAACTAGTGATTCTGGCTCATCGTCTAGTGGTACGTGCTACAGTGAACTCTTTTTCTTAATGAGACACATCATGTTATTTGTATGCTTGTATGTGCTTCTACCATTCAAGGATAATATCTAGAGACTCATAATTCCATGACATATTGGACTGTCTTTGACTTTTCCAATACTCTTTGAAGGATGTTTTTGGCCAGCAAATTTTCTTTGTTTAACTTTCCTAATGCTGAAGATGGGTAACTCTCTGACTATAACATTCCTGTCTTCTGGTCATAATTCTTTGTAGTCCTTACATAGACTGCTACCTCTGCAATATTGTTGCCTATGAAGTGCATTGTTACTTATTATGGTGGTCTTCCTTTCTTACTTAACAGGGTAGTTGATCTCAGTATTCCATATATTGCGTAAAAATAAAAATACCATCAATTGTTATCATTTTTCACTCATTTGGCATTGACCTTTATGGTCAACCGGAATCTCTTGTGTTTTATGTAGTCGGAAGATCTTTTTATCTGTTTATCTTTCAACCGGAGTTCTCTTCAACGTCCTGTATGCCTGTTCTTAGTTATGGGGTTAATTATTAGGTTTGAGGTTTTATAGCAATCTTCCATATGATATTATCCTCTGAAATTTACAACAATAAATTACCTATGTCAGGTTTCCTGCATCTCTTTATGTTAATAGTTGTTTATTTTTTTTATTTTTTGTTTCAGATAGATTTTTTTAACTTCTCCTCTGAAAGTGGAAATATTCCATTTCTCAACCATTTCTTTAGGATTGAAAGAGGCCGATAAAACGGTTACACCTTTTAAATATCGATGTGTCCAAGAATCTGTAAGATAGTATGGAACTAATGCATACTTATCTCTATGATGTGACTGAAAGGTACTGGCTGACCTACCATGTAACTGTGTTGCAAGTGTTATATGGTTATCCACGTCAGTGGTAGTGAGTGATTATTCCCATTGCTCACCTTTAACACTAATATTTTGATACTTACAGTCTCGTTTATAAAGATCCCTGCAGCCCAATCTCCACAATTTAGAAGTCTTAAGATTTTGATGGTTCATGGTTTTTCTCTTTTTGGGTTGAGACTTGAACCTTGATGATCTGGTGGCAGGCTACATTTCTTTAGTTGAAATCTTGGTATCACTTCTATTCTATTGTGGATATTAATAAATCTCTCTTTTACGATGCTATTGGAGCCAGCTTAAACTTTTGAAAGTGTAAATAAGGAAGTCCTGATATGTAAGTATAATGATCCAGGCTGAGAGTCCAATCATTTGCGTTGCACACTACGTAGACACACATCTAGGCTTGGGTATCCACCACTACGATGATATCTCGGACTAACATATTTAAAAATTAGTTAGCGGTTAGCCTTTGGTTGTTAATGTTCGCTTGTCACAAAATACTGCCTATTTATCTCCAGATTGAAAAGCTGGGATTCACCAGTTGTCTCCAGCGACGTGTGGGTCTAAACAAAATCATCTTGATGCCGTAGTTTGATATGTGTAGTTGAGGAATATGGAACCGGGACACGTCATTTGATGATTGAAAACTAAAATTTTCCCCTTTTCCCTCTTTTCATTTTCCTGAATGGATTAGGGGCGTCCCTCTCAACATGTATACATTTTTTTTTGGTACATGGTAGTAAAGTGAGCTACCACTCCGAGCCGGGTAGGACCATAAGGGTGGCAAAGCTCTCCCAACAAGATTTTAACACTGCTGCATTCCCAGGGTTCGAACTCGAGACCTCTGGTTAAGCTAGAACACCCCCTTACCAGATGATCTAAGTGCTTGTTGGTTCAACATGTATACATTTGTGGATACACACACATGTCTACACGGTTCTGAGGAAAGGATTCTCTGTTCTAGTGAGATGTATTTCTCGCTCCTATTAAGAAGTCGGAAGAACAATTACCCACAGTCCCCATAGGCAATGCCATAATGATTAGCATTCTCCCTTGGTCAGTACGAGCCCCTCATGTGTCAGGTGGAGAAGCTCATGCGAGTCATTACAAAGGCCTCAAGAGGCGTATGCATTTTTGCCAAGTCGAGATCTGACATGCAATAGCCCAGTAGATTTTGGTGTAAATTAGTGATGGTGCTCATAAATCTTGTTTTCATATCTTCAATTATCCGATTTGCTGTGCTGCGGTTGTGCCGGTAAGGCGATCTCATCTGAAGCATTGCAGTCACCAATTTACTGCCTTCTCTCCTCATGTACTGGTGCCCAAACTTTCCCTACTCACGTTCGGTCCCTTCCTTGATCGTGTCTCTTGTCCCAAAGTTGGTTTTCATATTGGAGGAGTTTTGAGGTCACTTTTTGGCATTGCTCCTTGGTTCTCGTTTTTCTTTGGTTGCTGAGGTTTAGTTTTTCCAAATATCATGACATTATTCATCTTATGGTGATGGAATTTAAATGCGAGCGGCCAAGGTTTACTCTGATCTGTCTTCTTATACCTTTATTTTTATTTTTATTTTTTTGTACTCCTAAATACAGTTGGATAACGTTTGATTGAGTTTATTGGGAATCAATCATTCAATGACTTTGATGGTGATATCGACCCCATAAAGGGATTTGAGTTCCTTGTCCAGAAATTCGGGGTTTGTGTAAAATAGATGAATGAATTGAGTTCAATCTAAAAAGCCTAAAATGTCTCTTTTATTACTATCTTAAGCGAGTTAGTAGTCAGTTTATCCTTTAGAAACTCATTCTGTGGTTTAAGTAATCTAACTTCGTGAATTTGATATAATGCACTATTTTAAAGGATAAAACAACTTTTGAAGTATGTCAATGCGTTTGAATTGTCACTTGGGTTGCTATTCTTTTTCCAAGCTCCAGAAGGCACCTCTTACCCTTGCTGAAAAGGTTTCTCTGGACTCTCTTACTTCAGCTTCAAGGTTCCACTCAACTGTCTTCCATTGCCAACTACCAGGATTTTTCCTGAAGTTATTTGCTTTTAGCGTTCCAAGCAAAAAATTGTTCTTGACTTGTTTAAGTGGATATAATGCGCTACCCAATGGAAGGTTACTATATACACCTCTGATTCAATCTAAGTGGGATATGAATGCAGAATCTGGCCCATTTTGTGAAGCTGTGGAGGTGCATTGGTGTTTCATAGTGGATGTGGGGACAAGTTAAGTCTACCATATCGCAGCCTGAGAATTATGCATCTCTTACTGATCGCGACTAACAAGGCTACGTTGTTTGGGTAGTAGTGGTTCAAACGTCACGTGTTTTTTTAGGTCAAGGATTTGATGGTCCTCCGTCTGTGACGTCTTGGCTGTAGGCTTTTGTGTTATGGTTCGTGTGACTCAGTCATTAGTAGTTTCTTCTTGTGGACTATCACTGTGATGTGTAGCTAATTTTGAAGCAGCAGTGGTGAGGGGTGGAACTGAAGTTTAGTAATTAGATATGTAGGATTGTGTCTTTGAAAAATTTCATGTTTCTAGTAGTTGAAGTGGATGAACTTTATGTACCCAGTTATCCATCAAGCTGATCACAATCTCGAGATATTGTGGCTGCCATGATCTTGACACAACCTTCCCCAAATAGTGGAGTGTTGGTGACCAGACATCTAAGATATTTTATTTTATTAAAATGTTTTTATGCTTGTTTTTTAGACTATGTTTTCAAATGGTGGGGAGATACGAAGTTTGTTGTTGTATGCTGAGATGGTCCTTTCACCTTTTGGAAGCATTGATCGTTGAGGTCAGTGTCGGGGGGATGTGCATGGTCATTCTTGCATCCTGCCCCTGGCATTTCAAAGGTTGCATTTGGGGTATCATATTATTATGGTCCTTTTGGATTCTCTTAAATAAAAACATGTTAAACCCCTCCCTCCAACTCCCAATGTACCTGAAATTGGTTGTGATAGATTTTCTTAAATATTGTAAATCATTAGTATTGATATCGGTACATGTACGAACTTCAGTGTAGGCTTTGTATAAATTGTTTCTTCTACAATCTTGCGAGCCCCCCCCCCCCCCCCCAATAAAAAAAAACCCCCAACAAAAAATGTAGAAGAAATTTGTGTCGAGGTAATCTTCATTCATGGTATGTGGCAGCAAAAAAATAGATGAGTGTGTCAGACGTGATTAGTCGGTTCTGGTTAGGTGTTGGTGTCAACTGACGAAATTAGGTCTCTAAATGAAGGAGGTAGCTCAAGCGTGCTTCTTCTGGAAGGCAACTCTCATATTCACTTGTAGCTTCAGTTTCTTGGACCAATCAATTTGCCTTGGTAGACAAATCTAAATGATGTTTTAGAACTACTTATATTAAGCTTGGGTTTGTCTGCGGATCGTGGTTCTTGAGTTGCGTTTCTTGGTTAATTATTAGGTTAGGTCTTTAAATTGAAAAGGCTGCATTGAACACTCTGCTATGTCGAGGTTTGTGGCTTAAAACCTACAAATTTCAGTTGAATTTTATCTTTTTTCGAGTCCTTTGGTCTGTGGAACATATTTGTGACAAAATCTGTATACTTTCGGTGGCATCCAAATGTTAGGCGGTGGCCCCACCAATGCACAACTGCAGGTTCTGTTGCGTCCGCTGAGATTCTGAATAAAGTTCTACAATTTACGGTCATGTTCGAAGTGTTGGATGACAAGTGTATTTTAAATTATTTTGCATGGTAATGCTTACTGACTTTGTGACCCAATAACTGGGGGTGGGGGGGGGGGAAAGGAATCAAGAGGATAAAGTTAAAAGTGTTGCTCATTTGAACACTGTCAGTTTTTGAAATTTCAATATCTAATATTTATATGGTGGAGTCAACTTTTACAAGATAAACATATAATCTTCTACATTTTCAAACAAGAGCATGTGATCTTGGCTCTGATTGACCCCCCACCTCTCTCTTCTTTAATGTCAGATTCTTGGCTTGCTTCTTTTTTTTTTTTTTTTTTTTTTTTTAACTTCATTTATTTGTTTATTGGGTCAGAATATCTATGGTGGGAACCTGTGCTTTTACCTCCTGCGAGACCCTTACACATGAAACATCATATGTGCATTCTCAACCCATTTGAAATTCATGCGTAAACACATATTGCTGAAATCTTATTTCATTTGATATTTTGTTCTGTGTTCTTTTCTACAGATTCAGATTCGGGAAGTTCTGGTAGTGGTTCTGATGGTGCCAAGGCTTCTGCCCACAAGAGTACCGCAAATGTATATCTTAGTGCCACTATGCCGGGATAAACTTTTTGCCGTTATCATTTAAAGTAGTTTGGGTAATTTTTTGTTACTTCTGCTTTCTTTGTGTGCTGACCTGTGATTTCATTTTTGTTGTCCGTTAGGGGACCACGGAATCTGAACGACAGAAGAAAGGTGACCCAAATAATGCAGAAACTGAAAATGGTGAGTTTTTAATTCGACAGTAAATTTACTCATCCCAAATATAGGGTGGTATTTCACCTTTACGCTAGAATCCCTTTCGAGTATTCACTTGTCTTTTCCCCAGATTCTGTCAATGGCCTGAGTCAAGTCGAGCACGATTCTCAATCTAATCCAGTTCCTGTTGACGTGGATGTACGTCCAGAGGGTAAGCAATGAAATCATGAAGAAATGTGCTGTTAATTTGCAGCAGCATCTCACCCTCCCTGCTATATAAATTTTAGGGGAGAATGCTCCATCTGAGAGGCAAGTCTCTCCCGACAAGCTTTACCGCGCAGCTCTTTTGAGAAGCCGTTTTGCAGATACCATACTTAAAGCGCAAGAAAAAACTGTTGGAAAGGTATGCTACGTTATGCAATGACTAACCCTTTGTAGGGGGTAGGTTATCTGTGGAGACAGTTTGATGTAGTTATTGATGATTGTGCAATTTTGACCTTCAGGGGGAAACACTGGATCCTGAGAGATTAAGACTTGAGAAAGAGGAACTTGAAAAACGAAGACGAGAAGGTTGGAATTTTGCATTAATACTGGAATAAATTGTTGCAAATATGACTAAATGCAGTAGTTGAAAAAAAAGTGAGATTTGTTTAACTTGTGATTCTGCGGTAAAATGATTTTGCGTTTGTGGTGTTCATAGAAAAAGCTCGACTGCAAGCAGAAGCGAAGGCTGCAGAAGAGGCTCAAAGAAAAGCTGAAGCACAGGCTGCAGCTGAAGTCAAACATAAGAGAGAACTTGAGCGGGAAGCTGCACGTCAAGCCTTGCAGATGGTATGTTAGTAGCTCTTTAACAAATATTTTTTCATTACCGATCTTTGAAATTAGGACCTCTTAAAGGGAAATTGTAAACATATACCCCCTCTGTCCCAAAATGATCTTTTAAAAAGTTCTTCCCATTTCTACAATTTAGGCGTAAAAGTGCATAAACAAAACATGACTAGTGAAAAACAAGTGTTCACATCCTTAAAAAGTTTGAATAGTAAAATGGGAAGATTATTTTTGCCCTTGCCCTTGATTTAATATGGTTTAAGATTTCCTGGATTCTAGTAAACTTGGGAGGGTAGACAGTCAGATATACACAGCGAGTGAGGAATCAGAATTGAGATTTGTGAGATTGTGCCTCATTTAGCAGAGGGAGAGAGCGGCGGAGGTCAGGTAATTAAGTTAAGAGTAGGGTTTTGTTCATGGTACACCAGGGCCGGTCCTGTAGGAATCCGGGCCCAAGGCCAAGTTTTCAGTTGGGGCCCTCATTCTTTATCCCTAACTACCAACAGTGCGGTGACGCTCTCAAATCTCTACTTCTCTCCCACTATTTTCGCCTCGTCTTTTTTTCCTACTTGAGGTCATTTTTTCTCTGTCCTTCGGTTTTAGCGGTTCGTTATTTCTATCTGAGGTATCGGGTTCCGTCTTTCTATCCGAGGTCTCGCTTCCCGTCTTTCATTAGATTTTAGGAGTTTTCAACGGTTAGACCCGTGATTGAATCATAGACCAACAGTGAGACTTTGAGATTTTTTAATATTAGTATTGAGAACTTAAGTTGGGTTGACATTTTTGGAGTGAGATATATGCAAGGAAATTAAAGAAACATTGCAGTAATATTTTAATGTTGTATTTGACTTGTCCAACATTTTTAAGAAATGTGCTTCGCTTACTTATACATAGCTTGTATTATAATATTAAAATTACTTTTAAGTTTATTTCTTTGTCAGAAATGTGAGATTTATTTTTTGACGAACCAAAAAGGGAAGTATGGCATTTATTATGATACGGGAAAAATACTCGGATTAAAAATTTTGGGGCCTCAAAAGGTAACAAAGTTTTTAGGGGCCCTCACCCGCCTTGCTACAAAGCCGGCTCTGGCACACACCTTTCCAAAATCAACCAATTAGTCTGAATTCTGAAATCCAACTCTAGCAAAATAGAACTGACTCAATCTTGACCATATGCGACTCGACTCGACTCGACTGGTTGTATATAATACTGTTTCGACTGTTCATTCAGTGTGCACTTTTTACTGATATACAGCTTCATCAAACATCAATGTATTCCCAATAAACTACTTGTTGGCATCGAACTCTGTCGTTCTAGTTTGATTTTCTTTTGTACACGAGTGCTTTCCGCTTATGAAATACATGGAAAGTGAAAGTGGATTTATTTAGAACACTTGGTACAAGCAAGTTAAGTATGCTCCACTCCATCGAAACAGCTATAGTGCCTGCACTTTTTACAGATATACATGAATGCTTTCGCTTATGACAATTTAGACATTAGAACTGACTAAAACATAATCCCTCCTTCCTAAAATGATCTTCCCATTTGCCATTTCTCATTGTCCCGAAAAGTTCTTCCCATTTCTACAATTTGGGCTTAAAAGTGCATAAATATGACATGGCTAGAGAAGCAAGTGTTCATATTCTTAAATAAAATTGAATAGTCAAATGTGAAGATCATTTTGGGACGGAGGGAGTATCATGAGGAGACCTAAATAACACCTAGGTGCAAATAAGTCAAGTATGCTCGTCTCAGTCACTCACCCTTGATGGGTTCAAATCCTTATCCTCATAATTTGCATTTGCCTTTCAAATTCATGTATGTAGCTCACAATAACTATTTACTTGTAGATGGAAAAAACAGTGGAGATGAACGAGAATTGTCAGTTTATGGAAGAGTTGGAAATGCTTAGTGTTGTGCCCCCCGAAAGTGTGGAGAAGTTAATAGATGAGGGGAGCCCAGATCATTGTCTGGATGCTCTAGGGAGTTTCAAGTTGCACGGAAACAGTAATAATCCATTGGAGCTGCTTGGATTATACAGGAAGGATGACGATGATGATGAGGAAGAAGGGGAGCCTAAGAGTGGTTCAGCTGTAGCTGCTGACGATCCAGAGGAAGGGGAAATTGACTGAATTTTCGGTCAATTTGGTCTGGTCCCCACATTGGAGGTTGAATTGAGCAAATTTTGAGTATGTCTTGCATTGATTGATGAAGAGGCGTGCATCCAACCCCCTTGTTTCGTTGATTTCTAGTTATGGCGAGGAAAGGAAAAGCAGTGATCCTGATTTGGTGTTGTCCCGGGCTTGGTGCTTGCAAAATTAATGAGCTCTTTTTAATGATTTTCTCGCTTAGTTTTTGCACCCCTTTCCTTTATCTGGTGTTATTTGTGTGTATAGATGTAATCTGTTTTTAGTTTAGGGCCAATCATATGTTGTGTCTTGAGATTTTCCTCTTCTTTTGAGTTTATTTACTGTGTGTAAAGTTTTGCAGGAGACATTAAATGTTGTTAGGTTTGTTGAATAGGGAAAGAAAAGTACGTATCAGCAAATATATGAAGGAGTTACAACTGTGGACACGGGTCCTACTTAATATTGAAAACAAAACGATAGACAAGCAACTCCTAAATTCATCTGGGATTGCCATAAATCACAAATGTCTATAGTGATCATGAAAAAATCCCATGTACAGCTGGAGTGAGTGATAGTATTTTTGATGGTGTATCAATATTTTCAATAGGACAACTAAATCAGATTAAAATTATTGCTCAGTTCTTTTGCAATATCAGTCAAAGTCCTTTGCAATAATGGCAAAAACGATAGACTTCGATGATTTTTTTTTAACCCGGAGTTTCCTCTAAAATTCCCAGATCTTTTCCTGATCTTCTTTCATAATGAATCCAAGGGCAGAAAGAAAAGAGTTAAAGAGAATTATTTTAATAGGGTTTATTATCCTAATCTTCTGTCTAATCCAGATATGACATTAATAATACAGTTCCAAAAACTAACAAGCGAAACTATAATAGCTACATTAGTAAGTAGTTTTCTTCCTCAAATATTAGTAGTCTGCTGTGAGTGTTATACATATTCCTCTGTACATACAACAGCAAAAATGATGCCCTCTCCTCCACAGCTCAAGATACTTCTAGAAGAAAAGTAGTTAGTCCGAAATCCTAGAAGACACCCCATTCACGACAGGCTTCTCGGGATTATCATTTTCCTCCTCCGAGTCAAAGAGACGTGCAAAAAGGCTGTAATCAAAGTCTTCCTCGTCATCCTCATCACCATCCACGCCTTCATCTTCTTCTTCCTCTTCTTCTTCTTGATGCATGTCTTGATTTAGTCCTCGGGCTTCTCTTTCCTCCTGTTCCTTCATGCAATCTTCATATGACATTTGGTACCAAACGGGGCCATACCCAACTATGGATTTGTTATGGGCCTCTGCCACCCTGTCTAGCTTACTATTTTCTGATTTTTTCGGTTCTCCCCAGTAGTCAAAACGGTATAATGGGTTTGTTGGATCATATGTATTCTTTGCAAGAATTCGTCCATCCACGTATTTCCCTGGCTCTTCCAATGGGAGACCAAGGGCTTGACGGCTGCCACAAGATACGATTGTTATGCAGTCGCCTCAACAAAAGAGTATTCCAATTTGATGAGTGTGTGTGTGTGTTTGTGTGTGTGTGTGTGTGAGAGAGAGAGAGAGAGAGAGAGAGAGAGAGAGAGTGCTCGTTTGTAGGATCATATGCATCATTCTTTTGTAGCAAACCAGCAGTAATATCCGCACACTGCTAATAACGTTAGAACCTAAATGCATGCAAAAGCATATACTCCCTCCGTCCCATTTGATCAAAACTATCAACTCGATTGCACTTTGACCAAGACTTTGAAGAAAATTTAATTATCCAACTGAAAATTTAAAAATTGTTAATGTATCATCATTAAGACTACTCTCAACAACCACTATTAGATTTTCATTGACACAATCAAAACTTCTGTTAATTCTTGGTCAAAGTGCAATCAAGTTGACTGTTTTGGTCAAATCGTTTAATTTCAAATGGGACGGATGGAGTGTATATATATACATTCAAAAAATGCTTATAATGTCCATTATATTTCCTTTAAATGGCACATAACTTAAACGGAGCATCTTTTATCGTCTGAGGTGTGAGAGAACTATCATCTATTCATGACGAAAGAAAAGCACTTTGCAAGAAATCTGGAAATTTGACCATTTACGTTTTAGAGTATGACTCTATTTTGGGGATCGAGGTGGAATATTTGATAGAGCTAAGTACTAAATGGTGCTATTGCATACTCGAATGGAAGGGGATGCAACATATGAAAATATATAAAGATTAAGAGCAATGAGTGTACCAGCTGATATCTCTGAGCAGAGCTTCCCTTTCCTCCAATGACCGACGCCAATGCATCAAATCATATTCATCCATTTCAATATTTCGTCTCAACTTGTCAATTTTATATTTCTTTCCTTGTTCCAGTGCTGCCCTTCTCAGTTCGTTATGATGCTGTACATAAAGGTGATCAAGATTCAGAGAGTAAAATAATATCATATCTCGGAATACAATAAGAAATCAAGAAACTCATCCACATGTAAGTGACACTTGGCAAACTATTGGATAACGTAATAAGATCATGCCTCGACGAAAAGCCGCAAGTAAAGATATTGAATGAAAGTATTCAGGGAAAATAAGTGGAACACGTGCTTTCTCTCTGAAGTGTACCCAACAGGACCAAAAAAAAGCTGCACCATCAAAGGGGACTAACATTATGAGACGGAGGGAGTATTTATTTACAAAAGAGCTGCAAAACGGTCGAGTATGGTGAAGTAAACAGCTGCAACTGATGCTAAGGGAGGAGAGGGACGCATTTCTCATTGAAAACTCAAGTCATAAGCTTAAACATAACACGAATCAACAAAAAAAAAATATTGGAAATTCAACAAATGAAGAAGTTGAAAAACTCTGATGTATATAGACCACAGTGGTGAATTGTCAGAAGGAGAAACCTGTCGTTCGGCGTATGCAGCTTCTAAGTTTAGTTCTTTCACACTTGTTTTCTGAGACATCAAATGAGCAATATCAGGTAAATGAACTAAAATGAAGCAATGCAATATAACAGTCAAAGCACTCACCAAGATCATTTTTGGTAGTAAAGTTCCCTTATGATAAACTTTGGTATGTTCAACACTATTTTCTTCATCAAATTCCTCATCATCAGTTAATTCTGACAACCTTTTACCGTTATACTTGTCAGGGTTGGTTTCTACATCATCTATAATCATCTGTTCAGCAACATGAAGCTGCCACAACTGCAAAGAAATCAAATGTAAAAGATATATCACATGCAGCTAAAAGGAATTGAATGAAAAGTGCATCAGATTTCTACTCAAACCAATAAGAAGTCGTGAGCAGGCATCAACAGAGAAATAATAACCAGAAAAGATTAGAGTTCTGATGGACAGCTTGCTTGGAAAGGAAAAAGATCATTCTATAACAGAACCTCAGTGGTGTAGTTATAACAACATAGAGATATTTAAGTAAACATACAATAAAAACAATACCTTATTAACGTACGGATGATTTGATATTAAAGGTTCCTCCTCAATCTTGATTTCTGGGTCTTTTCTAGGAATAGGGGGTCTTCCACTATCACGCTGTAGAAAAACGAATATGTTCAAACAAGAAGCGAAAGAATCGCACATACTGTCAATTTACTCTACTTCTTACTTGTGCGTGTGTGTCAGTGGCGGACCCAGGAATTTTTTTGAAGGGGGGCAAAATAATTTTTATTAGTATAAGGGGGCAAGAAAAAAAAAATAGTGTATTTTTTTCTCCCTTAAAGGGGGGGCAAAGTTTAATTTATTACACTGATCTAATTAAAATTTACAAAAATTGCACTAGTAAATTTTTTATTTTTTTTAACAAACGGGGGCCGCGGCCCCCTTAAACATACATGTAGTCCGCCAGTGGTGTGTGTGTCATAAACCTTTCTGGAAGGTATTGCCTAAAAAAATAAATTAAACAGCACATTGAGCACGGACGCATGTCTGGGATGGCACAACCCGATAACAGTTGGAGCTTCCACCAATACACTCGCACCAGAAAACTTAGAAAAACCATGCAGATAAATGATTGAGTTCTAAGGATTTACCAACTCAATTGCATCGTGACCTTTTTGACTCTTGGCACATCCAATACATCTTACGCAGTTTGACACAGATATGCGATATTTAATCTTACAAGAATCTCTCAGCAATTAAGAACTATCATACAAATATTTCAGCCAACAATTACACCAAAATTTCTAAAGATGTACTATAAAGCTTCACAAAGACATAAGAGAGTGGCAAAGAGATAAGGTAATTTGAAACTCTGTCCAACAAAAGACTATAGCACTCACACGCAATTCATCTGGATTGGTATCCTCATCACGATGAAAGATTGGAGGGTATTCAAATCTGTTAAAACTGCATGGAGAGCAATCAAGATGCAAAGTAAGATCATGATGAAACAGAAGGCAGGAGTAATTAAAAATGTGAAACATACTGACCAGTAATGAAACTAAGTACAAAATTGATCATAAGCACAAAACAATAGGAGAGGGATCTACATACACCAGGTGATCTATATTAGGATCAACGAAACGCATTTCAATTGGGAACCGAAATCGGTAAGGGTCTCGCTTTGCCTGCAAAACAAAGATTCTTTTTAATAAACTGCATCTACAATTCAATGAATCTGATATTTCATGTGCTCGACTTTTAACTGTTTGATTTTGCATGAAACCTACAAATAGTAGTTCAATTTTGAACACATCCATGTATACTTTTGCTGTCTACATTTTCTTGTGCATCAGACTTCTATCCCACAACACGCCCCTCTCCCCCCCCCCCCCCCCAAAGAAGAAGAAGAAGAATGATCAGGAACATCCCAAACGACACTGAACTCGTCAAATATGCCCCTATGGACCAGCTCTCGATGCTAAATAACGAACCCAATCATGTTTCAAAGAAAGGAAGGAAAGTCATCAAACTGCAGGGAAAGGGAATATACACCTTTAGAGGCACCACTCACCAGAATTTCAACAATAACCTCCATGCCAACTTTTATGTGATGACGAAGCCAAAACCAGTCATTACCTTTTATAGGCACCCACCTGAAATGAGTTAAGATTTCAGACGCATGAAACTAGCAGAAATCACCGTAACATGGTGTCGTGTTTACACACTCATTATCTTGGGAAGTGGAAACCAATCATCCACAATATCATTCTTTATATTAACAAGAATAAGTGTTCATGGGTCACACACCCAAAAATGTATGTATTGCTCAATAATAAGCCACAAATACTAATGAAAATGTAACATACTGTGTTAAGCTGAAACAAGTAGGTGATCAAGCGCATACAAACAGTCAAACTGAAGAGAAGATGGTGATAGTCATTTGAGTAAAATGATCTTCAAGGAGGTCATGATGGGGGTCCTTGTCAAGCATAATTTTTGTCCACCCTGACGTAAAAACTAACGTGTAGGCCAATAAACGAAAATCTTCTACTCCCTCCTTCTCAAATTGAATATCCAAACAATATTCAATTTTGCTCTTGATCAAGAGCAAATTTGAATATTGTTTTTTGGACATTCATTTTGGGACGGAGGTAGTACAAATTTTTAAGGCTCAGAAATTCCAGTTACTCCACTCCCTTAATCAGATGGCCGGACCATGGAACTCTTTAGGTGCTGGATATTACAGTAATTCCTGATACAGTCATCACAGTATATACTGTTCCCAATTGGTGTCATTGCAATACATGCTCACCCTTTTGAAATGAAAAAAGATGAAGAGTTGGTCTATCATACATTTACATCACAAATCACCACTAATAATCTAATACTTTGTCCGACCCAGAGTGAAGGTCGCACATTCCATTTCAGTGTGCCCCAAAATAAATGTCGCATTTCTATAAATAGTATATAAAGTTAGGTCATCTTCCTAAAATGGCCTTTCTTACAGCAAGCTGCTTAAAACACACGTTATACCCATTCTTAAAACAAGCTGAACAGGATGGGGGAAATTTAGTCAACATAAAAAAGATCTTAAAATGTTGACTTGTCAACTATGACATTTATTCCGAGACGGAGAGAGTAACTTAATAAAGATAATGAAAGTATAAGTAAAATGACATAAATTAAGCAAGGTGAATAATTACCCCTCATAGACACCTCCAATATCAACGAATGCTCCTTGGTAAAGGTGTAAAGTAGTCACTTTACCTGCACAAATCTGCATGAGACATTTTAAGTTCAAGTCTAGGACAAAGCATCAGCAAAGTAAAATTTACCGCAAGTATGCTTCTGGTAGCTAATGCAGACAAAATAAGGTTAGCATATAAAACAAGAAGCTGGAGATGGCTTCTTCACATAAAAATACAAGGAAAATCCAAGGAACTTACTTGTCCAGGATAGAAAAACGGAAGCTCATACTGCAGCCGAAAAATAAGTAATATCAGCAATACATAATCATAATCAGCCTAGAAGAAATTTAGGATGGGGTTGGACTTGTTAGGTAACATGCATCTTACCATTCCCTCTTTGTAATCTTTTCCTCTTTTCCGCCTACCAGGATAATAATCTTGGTCATACTGCACAAACGTCACAAGCTGTACATTAATCTTCCAAACAAATATAATCAAATGTTCCTAATCAGTTATAGCAATGCAAAACATTTCAAAGGATCTAGATGAATTAATTTGACACGAAAACATATTGTATATGCAAAAATTATTGAAAATCAAACTTCTACCTAACTAACTTTAAATAGATTCTTATGCACAGTACAGGCATATACTCCCTCCGTTTCATGTGAATTGAGACAAAAAAATGGGCACAATAATTAAGAGAAAGTAGTGAATGTGTGGTGGAAAATGAAGAGAGGGAATTAGTGGGGTTAAATGGGTGGGGTTGGGTGAATATAAAATATTAAAAAGTTTGCCGTTTTGGGCAGTCTCAATTGAGATGAAACGTACGAAAAGGAAAATAAGTCTCAATTCACTCTATCCCAAAATGGTCTTCACATTTGACTATTCAAACTTTTTAAGAATATGAACACTTGCTTCACTAGCCATATTTTGTTTATGCACTTTTAAGCCCAAATTGTAAAAATGGGAATGCCGTTTTGGGACAATGAGAAATAGCGAATGGGGAGATTAATTTGGGATGGAGGGAGTATTACTACAAGAGATATTTAAAGAAACCTCATATGACTCCTCCTCCAATCGATCTTTATTGGCAGCAACCCACTGGTTGTACTGCTTTAGGAACACCTTGTATCTATCCAAACACATTTGATCAGTATCGGTGATTGAATCCTTTTCGACGGTGTCATAATCAATCCTCGCAGCCTGCAGAACGTGAGCTTCCCTAATAAACTCCAGCTCCTTTTTATCCACCTCCCACCCTTTGGGCGGCCAGTCTCGCGGCGGGACCTGTCGAACCACCAACGGCGCCGTCCACATGGTCTTGAGAGGGTCGGGAATTTCTCCCTTAATTTCAAACTGCTTGGCGTAATATTCATCCTCCGTCAACCCCATTTCCTCCATTTTCTTTTTGCGGTAACTAGGTTTCAACATTTTGAAAGCCTCGATCGCTTCAGGGTTCTGAAGAGCAGTCTCCTCGGGTTCGTTGAGTGATTTACGAGCGAAATCGCCCTCGGGGGTGAGAACTTCATCCCACGGAGCCCAGCCACGTTCGATCCAGTTGCGACGGCGAGCTTCGTCCTCGGTTTCTTTCTCTTTGGGAACGTAGGCTTCGAGGAAGGAGTCGTCGACGGGGAACTCGTCGGAGATGAAGGCGTTGGGAGAGAATTTGGATTGACGGGGGAAATGGAGAGAATTGGGAGGGAATGAGGAGGAGGGTTTAAGTAGGGTTTTGGGAGAAGGGAAGAAGGTGAAGGGATGAGGGGATAAGAGGGATTGCATTGTCCCAAAACCCACTCTCTCTCTCAACTGCGCCGTGTAATTTGCAGTGAGAGCTTATGTCTTGGGTGGATAAATGTCCCCGGCACGTGCTGTAGATGTCCATTTTCGGTTATTAATTGTACTCCCACTCATAGTTATAAATACTGTCCCGGACAACGCACCGGTTTTGCCATTGGGACGGGACGTACCGATACCGGAACGTACCGGTGTACCGTACCGGATTTACTGCACATTTTAGTATTTTTTAAGATAATTATATATATAACATATGTTCAACAAAAATTTACAGAAGCTTTTATTTTATCATCAAACTATACCAATACTAGCATAAGTTTAGTATAGGTTGCTTACTAATTACAGTTCTGCAGCTTCAATTTCTTGGACTAAATAGGCTGCTTCCTGTTTAGCGACTTGACGACCTTGAAAGTTCTATTGCGTTGAATGAATGTTGATTAATCGTGAAGTATAAATCCAGGGCATAGTTTTTTTTTTAAAAAAAAACTCAAGTTTAAATATATTTTTATTAGGTCCGACAATTAAAAATTGGTTTAAAAGTCTTTCTTTTCGCACCGACCGGTACGACCATCTCGGCCGGTACGGTCCGGTTCAGACCGGTACGCGGCGGTTCAGGACGGTACAGAAACTGGGACGAAATTAAACCTGTACCGCACTGGTTTTCAACTGGGACGGGACGTACCGGCCGGTACGGACCTGTACGGGACGAGATTTATAACTATCCCACTGTTTCAAAACAGATTTCGTTTTGAAGTGTTTCACAGATTAAGAAATGTCATTTCAACTATCTGGGTAATTAAATGATTAGGTAAGAGATAGTTCACTATCTTTATTAAGGGTATAATTGTTATAAAGCAATAAAAAAACTTTGAAAATAGTGAAACGACAAATATTTTGAGACAAAAATTAACTCTCAAAACGACATCTATTTTGAGACGGAAGGAGTAGCTTAGTTCAGACGTTCCGCAAATGCGCGATAGCACTCAAAGGCATGATAAATACATGATCCTTACTAAGGGATTGTTGGTCGCTACTATCTTCCCAAAGTTCTCCCAACTTACCTGTTTTAAGGAATTTGGAATAAGTTATAAATTTATCTAACGTCACATAAGTATAAAATAAATGTCAATACTTGATAAACAAAACAAATGAGATGTATCTCTATTGCAACAAAATTTTGCAGTGTGACAAATAAGCTAATTTTAGGGATTAGGACTACAAAATAGTAGAACTACTGTACTCCCTCCAGTCCAAAATAATTATCACTTTTGGATCAAAATTTTGGTCCAAATTCTAATGTGGGATCAAGTTTATTAATTAAAGCCCAAGACAAAAAAAATTACCTGAACAAAAGACTTTTTTTGACATTTCTGTCCGTTAAGTGGTCGTGTGAAACTCAGGAGAAAATTGAGGGTAATTTCAACATTTCATGTTAGGTGAATTATAATTACAAAATAGGTCATGCCGTCCACAAAGGTTGATCAAATGGTAGTACATTCTGCAAATATAATTCCAAATCTACTGCCGTTAGGGGATCAAATGGAATTAAGTTCCATAGCTTTCTAAATATAAATACACATGAATTACTTCCAAGATCAAGTGGAGAATACAAACTGATAAAAAAAAAAAAATATGAACCCTAAATATAATTTGAAGAATTTGCTAAAAAATGTTACTGCAAAGCAATAGACCACCTGAACTAATTCTGTTTCTTTCTCTCCAACTCTCAAACAAAAGATCATCATTTCTTTTTAGCGTAAGATACTCATCCGCGTCAAACCGTGAACCCTGAGAAATTCTGGTCTCTCTGGATTCAGAAGTGCTGTTTTCTCTTGTATTCGTCAAACAGCCGTTAAGAAGTTCAGGGATCCAACTCCCACCACTGCTGGTGGAACGACTGCTTGGGTCTTGTGCTACATCCTGAGAGACAATGTGATAAATTAAAGGTTACAGATAAATATACACAATCAGAGCTTCAATTGACATCATTAGGGTCCTAAAGATGCCCAGATATAAGACACTGATACATCAAACTAGTGGTGGGCCTAAGCGGAGTTATATGGGTGCAAGTGCACCCATTTAATCAAATAGGTTGCCTAGTTCGATGGGTAAAGTACTAGGCTAGTAACCTTGTGGTTTTAAACCTTAACATAACTAAATGTTTTAAGAATGGAGACTAACACAGAAGGAAGACATACTAAATGCATTGTCAAGTACACTCTTGTAATAGAGTTAGACATTCATTACTAAAAAGAACACAAAGAAACAAGGAGTACTAATCAGCAGGTGTACATGAATAGCTAATGGTCATGGCCGAGCACTTAGCATGGAATGTAGGATTAGGAAGTTTATGTTAAGCATTTTTTTCAAGTGAATAGCTAATGTAGTCCGCCAAATATTTAAAATGAATTGAAAACATGATTGGCAAGCTTTTTATTGGCCAAGTACCACAAACGTTGAGCAAGCAGACAAAAGATACAAATTATGTTACTCCGCCTGTCCCTAAATGAATGTCTAATTCTCACTTAAGGGACAATTCTAAAATGTCTAATTTTTGTAACATTTTATGGCAAAAATGCATAAATATTCTTGCTATCTATGTTCAGAAGTTATAGTTTTCCTGGTATATAAATATAATGAATACTGAAAAAAAAATAGGGAAAATTTTATTTTTAAAAAATAGACATTCAACTAGGGATGGAGGAGTACTACATTTAACAATTAACACAGATATTTCAAAAGGAATGATTACCTGAGCTGCATCCCACATAAGAGTTTTTGGAGTCACTGGAAGCTGATTCTTACTATTGCTTGAAAGAGGAGAGCCACCATCATTATTGGTCTCCCACTTCAACCAAGGCAATTTAACACCTTCCATCTCAACAGGAAGAGAGTTAAACCCAGCTTGGCTGAGATAGTTTCCCGTTTCCCCACCAGGTATCAAACCATTTCTTGACTTGATAATCCCACTCAAACTTGAACTCGTAGCATCGCTCCTTTCTCCATCAAAAGAAGAAAAATCTGTATCTTCTATATTTGAGATGAAGTCTTCAAAGTATTTCTCTGCCTCTTCATTTAGTCGCTTTGACATTTTAGTCCTGTCATTACTCCTCTGCAAAATAGTAAAAACCCCATCATTCATAACTGCCAAGATAACGAGCTAAAGGGACCGGAAGCCCAAAATCCTGTAGTGGGAAAAAAAAAGCAGAGAAAACATACCTTTCTGGTCTGAGGTGATTTTCTTGCAACGGGAGAGCTCTTTGAATCAGGAAGTAATTCTCTCACAATCTTTGAGAGCTCCATACCTTGCTCCTCCTCCAAGGCCATTGCAGCTAACTGATCTTGTTTACGCTGATCCGACTGGATTCAAGAGATAAATGTTGATTACTCCCTAGTGTAGACATTTACAATAGCAAAGTAAATGGAATACACAAATCATTCTCCAATGTTTGCTCTTTGTTTTGCTGCTTTCATATTAAGGGCCATGGCCTATCAAATAAAAGCTCGAGCACAACATTCAGTCTCTTCTAAGCGCGAGATAGAGCGATCCATTTACTTAGAAGCTCCCAAATGCTGTTAGCCGAGTATCGAAACAAATACTCCCTCCGTCCCACTTGAATTAGGACAAAATTCCATTTTGGGTGTCCCATTCGAATTAGGACAACCCAAAAATGGAAATGTTTTATTTAAAGGGACCCACATTCACACTCACAGCAACTTTCCACTCATTATTCTCTACCCCACTTTCTCTCTCTTACTTTACTTTTCATACTCACAACACCTACTCCACTTAACACTTTTTCCTTAATCCCCGTGCCCAACCCAAAAATCCTAATTCGGGTGGGACGGAGGGAGTAGGTGCTACCGAGCAAGATCTAAGCGCCAAAGTTAACACCAAATAAAAGTGAACTATCTTCAGTTCTACTCCTAAATGTATATCAAATCTATTCAATTTCCGATGATAAAATTTCTTGGTAATTTCATTTTGATACGCAAGTACGGACCCTTAGAAGGGAGACAGGGATCAAAGACCTCAGGGCCTTGGTTTTGAGAACTGGGCCATTTCTCTCACCCCTTGGGTTAAATTAAACATTTTTGGCATAACATCATTATCGTTCTCTTTTCTGGCACAAATGTTTTACGAAAGTTAAGCGAGTAGATTGAAGAGGGGGGGGGGGGAATGTTCCCTATTAAAGTACATGGAAAAGTAGCAATGACAAACTTGCATGCTAAACTCCAAAAGGAAGGATATCCAAATATACATTTCAGCTACAATGTCATCGCCAATGGCAGTGGTCAACAAAAAGGGAAGGTCAGACTGCTGCAAGCAAAATGATTCAATGCATGAATTACTCTTGAATCAACATTAAATGCTTGGGGTGGTCTTGAATACTGATTTTACTCAATGCTTCCGATCTCAACCGGTATCCATAGAAAATATTCAATACTACAATTGCCTTAAAAAGAAACAGAGGGTATAACTCCAAAATCGTAGAAAGCTAGATGGAGTGTTCCTCAAGGTATTCCTGCATCATGAGACTCTAGTAGGACCATATATTCAAATGTACATGAAAACAAAGCCTTCCTGCAGATCATCAATATGAAGCCAAGAGAGAAGCAAGCATGAACAGCTAAATAACTGGACAAAGCCCAGGTGAGTTATAGCATTTAAACATGGAGCAAAAACTAATACAGGAGTTGATACAAGTCATAAATACCAGATGCAAATCCTTGATAATATGAGATAACGACATTTGTTTTAGTAATTATGTTTGGCTAAGCAGACAATTACCTGTTTTACTTTTGTTGCATAATTCTTTCTGATTGCAGAGACAGCATCAAAATCATCATACTTGCCTGATTGCAAGCGATCATGGCTTGCCAAATCAGAAGATTTTCTCACCATGGCCTGGATAAATTCAAGAAACCAACAATGATTAGAAAAAAGGAGAATCACAATTTTGAACTTGTGTGAAAATAAAGAATCATGTCAAAGAGAAATATAACAGACTTGTTTAAGTTCTATCTTGATCCCTTCAACAGCCAATCTGAGTTCTTTTTTCATTTTTTCAAACAACTCACTATTGACATCATCCACAGTTGGGTGGTCAGTCTGAAAAGTGAAAGTAGAAAGTCAAAGAAGAGAAATGTAAAGAGGATATAGATAATGATAATGCTCATTAAAAGATATCCCTCTTTCTCGGTTTGTTTCTTTTTCTTCTTCTCTTTCTTATTTCAAAATTCATATATTTATCACTTGCCGAGACTCACTAAACAGTTGTGCAACTTGTGTTTCACACCAAATAACAAACCTTCTTCTGTGCATAAACTGCTCTAATAGTCTTCTCAACATGACGAGCATCCCCTGTTTCATCATCAGTGACTGCAGAAGACTGGCTCTGCGAGATCCATAGAAATCCAATAACAAAGAATAAAATAATTACTAGTTCTGCTATGTTTATATGTGCTCGTATATCACTAGAAGAGAAAGAGCAGAAATTAAAATTAAGTTGAAACATTATCAGTGATATCAAGCCACCAATTGCACTTAATGGCGTACCAGCTTCTATTCAAATTTACATACAAATGTTGGCACCATGTGACAAAATGAACAAGTAGGAAAAAAAAAAAGGTTTAAGAATAGAGAAAAGGCTTTTACCGAGTAGCCATCGTGTGACCTAAATAGATCTGTGTGACTAAGAGATCTTTCCAATCTTCGATGACTTAATGCTGTTGGTTTCTGTAGTGAGGAAATATGACCATTTACCCTACTCAAAGTCCTATTAGAGTGAGTGCTCCCCGAATGGTATATGTCACTCTGTTGATCGAAAGTAGACAAAGAAATGAACAATGTTAGAAGTTAGAACAAAATCCTTGTTTATAAAGCAGAAAAGAAACAACAAAAAGGAATTTCTCAATTTCAGAATCCAAGCAACAATGAAGCTTGAAAAGCAGTAGCATGCTGCAAACAGCTGAATAACTCCTTACACCTTTCATATGAACAGTACTGTGGTTTGCTACTAAAAGAAGAGCATCAATGCATCTACTGGGACCTCTTCTAACCGCACACAAACTTTAAGTGGACAATAACTAAGTAATAGAAGACATAACATAGAGAACAAACATAATTGTCGGTACATTAGGCAGTAACAATACAAACAATACAGCAATGAGCTAATTATGTTGGATAAAAACATATATCAAAAACAGTAGATGAAAAGTTTTCACACCATCTGTGGTGACTGTACATCCTCCAAAAGGCCAGATAAACACGAAAATCAACATTCATATGCAGTAAATTATCAATGAAAGCTTCTATAACTACACCAAAACCAGTAATCTTTATAAACTTTGGGTTATAATTTAATCAAGTTGATGAAAAGTAGTCAAAATGGGACAATCTTTTGGGATGAATAGTGTAAAAGAAAAGTCAACTCACAAATGCTTTGCCTCATCAGAATTTAAGACTGATATAATCATTATTCAATCATGCTGGCAGCATTTTTAACTTATTTATGTCTAGTCTCTAAAATTTCCACCTTTTCTCAGAGAACATCATTTTGGCTTATACTAAGCATGGATATCTTAACATTAATGACAACCAAGAAAACTAAATGACAAATTGCAAAAACTTCCTGACTACTGAAAATGGCTGTAGGCTATGACAGACATAGAGAAAGATACAAAGAATAACAAATGTGCCTTTCTCAACACTAAATTCAAATAAGAGCAACTGTTTGATGTAGCAGATTGTCACACATTGCAAAATTTGTGGATTCAAAATAGTATCCACATGCTAAATTCGGAGCTTTTGGATCGGATTGTCTTCTATTGATCGGAATTTCTTTCAATGTAGTTTTCTTAGAATTAAAAATTATAGATTTTTTCGTGAAGCAACAATAAGAGTATGAACCTTGGGGGAAACCTTCACAGAACGAGGATATAAAAAAATTAGGGCAATGTTGAATTGGAATAGGAAATTATACCTCATAATCGCTTATGGGTTGTCTGGCAACTGAAACGGACCGCCTCCTTCTAGAATTAGTCTCATGTACTGTCCGGCCACCACCACTGCCAGCAGAACCATTGTAAGCACGGCCGTTTCCATCAGAATCACTAATGTGCTTCCGAACCACCGAAACAGAACGCCGCCTTCTAGAATTAGCATCCTGAACAGGCCGTGCACCGCCACCACCACTACCAGCAGTATCATTGTAAGCGCGATAATTTCTATCCGAATCACTAATGTGATTCCGCGCCACCGAAACAGACCGCCTCCTTCTTGAGTTAGCATCCTGTGCGGCTCGTGCTCCGCCACCAGTATCGTTGTAAACGGCGCCGTTTCCATCACCACCTCTAGAATTTTGTCTGGAGACAGACCTCCCTCGCCTCTGAGACGACTCTGTGGGAGCACTGATCTGACAATCACGGCGAGACGACCGGCTCCTACTGCTTTCCCTCTCCACCGAGTCTTTCAACGGAAAAAACTCAATGGCGAGATCATCAAGACTTATATCGGGAAAACCTGATCCCCTAACCGTATTCACGAACTTCCCCCTGGGAGCGGGACCATCAGAGTCCAGCTCAGGAAGCCGCCTGGAAAATCGACTAAGACTTCTGGAACGCCGATGAGTTTTAGTCGATGAAGAAGAGTCGTCGGTGGCGCTAGGAGGCGTCCCCGCCACCGGAGTCCTCTGCGTAGTTGATTTAAAGGCCGATGTCGCCATGACAAAAACAAACGAGCTAAAAATACATAAATGTAGCTAAAATCAAACGCAGAATAGAAATCAGGGGTGAGCTAGGGTTTATAGGTAACGTTTTGAGTTGATAATCGTGAATTGTGATGGAGAAAAGTGAGAAATTGATCGGAAAAGGAGAGCAGAAAAGAGAAGTCACGGGAAAGAGATGATTGGGGAGACGGGGTTTAGGGCGGAGGGATCGAAATTTGGGGGATTTTGAAATGAGGAGGGAGGAGGGGATGAGGTGGGTGAACAGACAGATTAGCCCTGGTTTCGATTAAAAAATTGCGGATTGACCATTGGAATTTAGGTATACTACTCCTATTTTATTTTAATTAAACGGGCGTCGTTATTACTGTTAATTACCGCGGAAGAGTTACAGTGATTTGCTTGTAACGGCGCCAGCCAATCCAGCTGGGTCGTTACAACTTACAAGTGCATGTGTGTGATTGTGTTTGGCTATCGTTTGTTAACGTACGTACTCTCCAAAAATAAATGACCATTATATATATATATATATATATATATATATATATATATATATATATATATATATATATATATACTGTATATATTTTAAAGTAAATTAATTTTTGCATATTCCCGTCTCCTGATATTCGTCTCCCGTAAAACGTGTTTTACAAAGTGATTAAGTTTAACGTGTTTTGCAAAAAACGACACGATTTGCAGGAAAAAACTTCAAACAGTTTGAGGACCTAAACGACGTCTTTTGGCGATTTTAAACACATAATCAAGGGGCGAATCCCAATTATTTGTGTTTCTCTTCAAATTTCCTTTCAAAAAAGTCCATCTGGATATCACTTTCAAATGTTCTGACTATCCAATTCTGTCTGTCGGTCTCAAAGATTCTTTTCAGCTTTAAAGGTTATTTCAAAATGCTTTATGGCTATTAAAAACACTACAACTGACTATCAAAAACACTAGAACTGTCACTAAAAATACATTCTCACTTGCACTAAAAAAATTATATTTTTTATTTTTAATTTTATTTTTTTTCTCACTTACACGATAGAAAACACTATCCAAAAACCTTTATTATTTCTATACAAAACCTCTTAAGCTTTATACCCAGAAGGTTTGTTGGCCATGACTTTGTCCAAATATCATTAAAATCATATCCAAATGGCTTTATTATTGATGTCCAGAATGAGGTTGATATCCATAAATTTTACTTCAAACGCCTTTTGTCCGCATCAATTAGTAGTTTTTCACTATATATTGATCAAAATTCATTTTTTTCAATACACAAAAAAATAAAAAGTATTTCATATAAAAATCAATCTACAAGCAAAGTTGACTATTTGTGTCAAATTAAAGATAATAACATATTTAGCTTTATTTACCCAATATTCCTATTTTGGAGGTGCATATGGGCAACATCTCTTTATATATTAAAAAAAATCATCCATGAACAGTGTAAGCGCCAAGAAATTTGGCCAATTTTGAGTAGCAATTTTTGTAATGGGGTAATGACAATTTAGGGTCCAAAGTTTAGGGGGTGTGTGCCAATAAAGGTATGATGTATCAATTTTGTCAATTTAGGGTCCAAAGTTGATAACGTTAGTCAATTAAGGGTTTTTGGACTAAATTGTAAAGAAAATTCAGTTAAGTAACAGAAGCACTTAACTGAAGTTTGTTTTGGATGTTCGTCTAGGCTTTGTGTCATTTCACACATCCCTTATACAATAGAACCTAAATTGTCATTTACTCTTATTATTATTTTTTCAAATATTTTTAATTAATTTTAAAAATACTAAAAAATCAAAAAAAACAAATAAAAATTAAAGTGGTTTTTTTATTTGGAAACGCAAAAAATGAATTTATAAACAAGGAAAATTATTAATAAATTTAAAAATAAGTTTATGAAAAAATGAAATAATTAGAATACTAATATTAATAATGAACAATACTAACCACCACCACACACACACACACACAAAAAAAAAAATCCAATCCCCACTTTCTTCTTTTTTAAAAACATTGTGTTTTTTTAATATAATTTTTTTTACACTTTTTTCTTTTTAAAAATTATACTCCCTCCGTCCCATCTTAAACTTCAAAAATAAAGTGGGCACAAGAATTAAGATGTGAATCTTTATATTATAAAATATAAATAGTGGATAGAGTGTTGTGAGTATAAAAAGTGAGTAGGAGAGAGAAAGTGGGATAGGGAATAGGTAATGTATAGTTGTTATGTGTATGGCATGTAGGTCCCACTAAATAAAAAATATAAATAATTTTCATTTTTTGGATTTTGAAGTTTAAAATGGGACACCCAAAAGGGAAATTTTTGAAGTTTAAAATGGGACGGAAGGAGTACATTTTATTTTATAGTGATTCTAAATGGAAAAAAATAAATAAATTTATTTCTTGAAAAATTATTTTAATAACGTTTTAATTATTAGTTAATTTAATATAAGAAAATAAAATTTAATATTTCAAAAAAAAAATTATTAATTTTCTTTGTCTGAAATGACGATATAACCATCCAAATATTCAAAACAAACTCCAGTTAAGTCCGCGTGCAACACACGTTTGACTTAACTGGATTCTATTAACATAATCGTTAAAAAACTCTAACCTGCACAACTTTTGCAACTTTGGACCCTAAATTGACAAAATTGATACATCAGACCCCTATTGGCACACACTCCCTAAACTTTGGACCCTAAATTGTCATTTCCCCTTTTGTAATTTGTATATTATGCTTGTGCCAAGCTAAGTATGTGAAAGTACAACATGTGTTGTTCACATTCTTTATTCAAACCCTATCACTTCCTCCTACCTCCTCATTTTTTTTCTCATCTCTCTCTCTCTCTCTAAAACGCACACACACGCACTCTCTCTCTCTTCTCACCCAAATCCATCTGTTTTTTTCCCCATCTCCCCGACTACCAGCGCATCTTCACCAGAGACACCTCTCCTCCTTCCTCCTAATTTTTTTCTCTCTCTCTTTCTCACACGCACACCTTTCTCTCTCAACTCCTCTCTCTATCTCACTCTCTCCAGCTGCCGGCCATTTGTTCACATCGTCCCTTCGTCGCCTCTCTTTTCCGGCGACGCTACTTCTTCTTCGGCGACACTCTTTCTTCTTCTACGACGAGCTTCCTCATCTCAGACCGCTCTGATTTGGTCGGACAGATTCAGATTCAGATCCTTCTTATTTCGTCTGGTCGTTGGTTAGGATATTTAGTTCCCTTCGTCGGTGTTTCTGTTGGAGACTGAAATCAAATGTGGCACACAAAAAAACACGTCATATCTTCACCGTCGACCAAAAAACCTCAACCATACCCAGATTTGATCTACATAAACACACCCAAATCAACACATTGAAATTCACTCAGATTAACACACGAAACCAAATACTCCCCTTTCCCCACCAACGTTGACGCCCACGGCGTCCTCCTCTTCCTCCCGTACCCCCACCGCCTTCATCCCCATGCCATCCCTCTCTCTCTCTCTCTCTCTTCTCTACTCTACTCGACTCCTTCCTTCATCTTCTCCAATCCTATGGCAGGAACCATTCCCAGACGGCGTTCAAATCGACGAGGGCAATTTCCAACTTTGGATAGTCAATCATATATTTTGACTGTTTAAGAGGCCGGCAAGATGTTCATAACAACAACAACAACAACAACAAAACCTTAGTCCTAAAATAATTGGGGTCGACTAACATGAATCCTCATATGTCATCGTGATAAAAGGAAGAGAGAAAGAGAGAGAGAGAGAGAGAGAGAGAGAGAGAGAGAAAGAGAGGAAAAAGATGGAGAAATAAAATAAATAAATAAATAATAATAATAAAAGTACGATCAACCCCCATCATTCACATGAATCTTCGCCCTCCACTCCGGCGTATTCAACGCCACATCTTCATCCACTCCGAGTAAACTCATATCATTTTCAATCACCTTAAATCCAAGTTTGCTTAGGTCTTCCCCTACCCCTCGCCATTTTATCACTTCTCCACTCTTCAGGCCTCCTAATCGGTGCATCACTCGGTCTCCGTCTCACATGACCAAACCACCTTAGACGATGCTCCCTCATTTTAGGCAAGATGTTTCATATTTTGCGAAAAGGGCATTTTCAACTTTGGATGTTGTTACTACAATTAACGAATATACGGTGTCATTAATGTTGGCCTTTTATTATATTAAAGAAAATGGTGTCTTTCATCATGGTCAACTCTATAATGCACTGTCCCGCGTTAGAGATGCAACTAACTTTATGATAATAATATGTAACGATACCATAAATGGGCAAACTGATGTTATTACTGACAATGTTGTCTTCAAAAAAGTTTTCCACAATGTGTAAAAATATTTCTTCTTAATGTGTCATTCTTATTCAACTCATTAAATTTTATTCAAAACGAGTATACGTAACAGCCCGTGCATCGTACGAGAGTAACACTAGTTCAAATAAATGTGATCTCATACTCTCAAAATGTCTCATATTAAAGAGAAAATAGTTGTAGTAAATTTTTTACAATGAATTTATTCTGCGACAATGAACTACGTAAAATAAGGTAAAATTGCACAATTAGTCAGAGCGTGCGTGCGTGTATGTTTTTTATTAGTCCATGTACATTTACCTCTTTTTAAGATGTGCTTAATTAGTTAAGTGGTTTTATATTACCTAACCAAACAAGCTTAATTTTATTATCCCCTTAAAATGTTCCTAATTAAGAGTTTAAACCAAACGTGACCTTATTGTTGAACCTAACACATGGCATATTAGCAACTATTAAGGTTTATAATATGGGTCAAACCCGGCTATCACTTAGAGCCTTGTTCCATTCTTAAAAGTGAACTGAACATAAATGGTAGCGAGAATAAACAAAAAGAGGTGGTCTCCCATGAGAACAAGGGGATCCGTCTCATGCCCCATGACCCATGGGCCGAACCCGCCACGTGGCAACCCACCATTGGCCGATTTTTTTTTTTTTTTTTTTTTTTTTTGAGTTTTTATATTTTTTTTCGGCTTTTCAGTGGTTTAGCAAAAAATAATAGTTACCATCTCTTAAAGTAACATTGTTCATAAGTAAACGTAATACTTGTTTTAAAAAAACAAAAGCTCGTTTTTACCCATTTGAAAAGTAATAACTTATGTATATGAATGTAATAGTAAGTTTATACAAGTAAATGTAACACTTTGATTGACGAAATTGTAACAGATTTCTATAGATAATGTAATACTTTTACATGTATCATGATAAATTTGACCCCATTGTAACTTATTGTTTGAAAACAAATAGATATCTATACATATGTATTACAATTATTTACAAATACTATTACATATAAATAACACGTTTGTTACATTTTAGTTATAATAAGTATTACTTTTGGCAAACGAAGAAAACATAGGAATAACACTATTACTTTAAGAGATGGTAACTATTACTTTAAGAGATGGTAACTATTACTTTTCACAAACCGAAAAAAAAAAAAAAAAAAAAAAAAAAAAATAAAAAATAAATAAAAAAATTTGGGCCAATGAGGGGCTGCCACGTGGCAGGGTCCCCCATGGGTCCTGGAGCAGGGTTGCGGGTCGGGTAATGGGTCAAAAAAATGACCCGTCTCACCCATGAGACGGGTTGGAGTGTTCTCACACAAGTTTTTGTCAAACAAAAAAAGCGAAAGCCTTCTTAGCAATGTCAAAATGCTCATAGGAAAAAAAATATTGAATAGATATGTACATATGAAAAGAAAAAAAAAAAGTTAACAATAGTAACCATGTTATCAAACGTCTAAAAGAGTACTCCCTCCGTCCCATACTTATTACTACTTACCAAATGGGAGTGCACATGAATTAAAAAAACATGTTAAAAAAGTAAGTATTGTGAGTGAATAATAGAGATAAAATAAGTTAGTAAATACTTGTTGTGAGTGGGTAGGAGAGAGAAAAATGAACATTTTAAGTAACAATAAGTATGAGATGCTTAAAATGAAAATAAATAACGATAAATATGAGAGTATATAACCTTTATTATAAAAAGGACAGATATATGTATATTTTTAATATTTGAAGGGGTAATTAGAGAAAACACTTAACCCCTTCCCATAGAGGTGCTCAAGGAGAAAACCAGATACAAATGATATTCGACTATTTTTTTTCAAAAAGAAAAAGGCGAGGAAATAATTAGAGACAATTTATTAAAGTCCGACTCGACATTCATACCCGAAGGAAGAAACAAGAAAACCTCAACGACATTTCTGAAAGAAACACCAGAGATATGCGCCCGAATTAGTAAAGTACAACCAATCTGAAGCAGCTCTTTATTATCCCCACTAATCCATACACAAAACTCCAGAAACACCAGGTCGAAGAACTTTATTTGAGCTGCAGACGGAGTGAAATTACTGGACAGAAGCCATATGGACAATCAGATCAACAACACGGGTGCTGCAACAACAAAAAAATTTGGGAAAATCCATTTATAATAAATCCACCAAGCAAGTGTTTTTAACATTAGAGCTTATGAAGTTCATCAAGAAAATATACCTGTAACCCCACTCGTTGTCATACCAAGAAACCAGCTTCACAAATTTATCACTCAAAGCTATTCCTGCCTTGGCATCAAAGATGCTTGACCTGGAACATTCATAGAGTACAACTTATTCTACCAGACTTTGCTACACGAGTACTTCCTCCGTCCCACAAAGATGATTCCATTTGACTATTCCAGCCTATATCAAATATATTTTTCTTTATCCATAACGAATCACAACTATTACTTTAGTTCATCAACAAACCATGTAAACATGGTGGTCCTAAACCCCCAACTATAGAAATAAGACTAATTTTTTTGGGGGGGACAAACATATTAGAAAAACAGGAACATCATTCTGGAACGGAGGGAATATGTAAAAGAGCAAGAGATAACAATGTCTGCGTAATGCCTTCTGACTTGGCTAATGGCTACCATTAACAACTGCACAATTTAGGTGGTTGAATAAAACATAATTTTCTAATAAAAACTATGTTGACCACTTACCTTTTATCACCCACAAAGTCGGTGGAAACAACGTCGTCCTCAGTATAACCCAAGATTCCTTTAAGCTTTCCCTCAGACTCCTCCCTGAAAACCACCACCACCAATAGTGAGTGAAACAGACAAGGATACATTACCCACTATTCCACTAACAAAAGCTAAAATTAGGAAAGGGGACGGGTTTCTATCTTATCCGTACTTGATAGCAGCTTTGATTTCATCGTAGGTGGCCGACTTCTCCAACCTCACAGTGAGATCAACTACAGAGACATCAACAGTGGGAACTCGGAAGGACATTCCAGTCAATTTCCCATTCAGTGCAGGTAGAACTTTACCAACAGCCTTTGGTAAAAGTAACATTCAAAGAGCAAACTTGATTAGGAAAACATGAAAGGGTAACCAAAAGAAGATTAAGTAGTATCTCCGTCCCAAAATGAATGTTCAATTTTTTTTCAAATTTGCTCTTGAGAAGAGCATATTTGAATTTTTTTTTTGGGCATTCATTTTGGAACTAAGGTAGGAACTTTATTGGAGGAGTACCTTTGCAGCACCAGTGCTGCTAGGAATGATGTTGAATGAAGCAGCTCTTCCACCTCTCCAGTCCTTGGCAGAGGGTCCATCCACAGTTTTTTGTGTGGCTGAATCACAATGGAAAACACAAAGTTGGACACATACATATTATCACAAGATAAGCAAAAACCATAAAAGCACAGTCACATACCAGTTATGGAGTGGACAGTAGTCATAAGTCCCTCAACGATACCAAATCTGTCATTAATGACCTGCACAATCATAGCATAGAAGCTAAGTTCATGCTTGAGAATTTCAGGGACTGAATTTGCTTCCAAGATCATAAACCACATTAATAGAGAACATCAGAAAAGTAACTAGAGAAGGACCTTTGCAAGAGGGGCAAGGCAGTTGGTGGTACAACTGGCATTGGAAACAATGTTAAACTCTGGTTTGTATTCCTTCTCATTTACACCCACAACAAACATTGGAGCATCCTTGCTAGGGGCAGAAATCACAACCTTCTTTGCGCCACCCTGTCAAACAAAATGAACCAACCACAAAACACAAAAAATCAGGAACACTTGACTCGGGACCTTCAAGGGAAATAGTCCAACAGGTGTTGATATAAAAACCATTAGCACACTTTTTTAAAATGCCATGAAATTGCAGATTGCATTAGAGGTTAAAATATCACAGCAGCATAATGGATCTGGACTGCAGAATCCCATATGCACACGCCCTTTCAGAAGGACAAGCGGGCACACACGTTCCTAGGAATGTGAATCGGACACGCACGTATGAAAGTGAATCTCAATTACCTGAGTCACCAAAGTGAGTGAAGATCTCACAAATGGTTACCATGAGTTAATGACACACATGCTACCATTCCTATCTAAGTAAAGCCAAAAAGGCTTATTAATATGCTGGAAACCATCCTCAAAATTATCTATACAACACACTTGAGAATTAGAGTGGAAAAAACAGAACAACAGAAGTAACAACAGAAGAATGCCAACATTTAAACTCCAACGATAGCTGATTAAACAAATTGTACATATTGCTTCTGCAAACAAAAAATATAACATAATGTTCGTCCACTAGCCTAAAGAACAAAGATACAACCAAAGATAAAGAAAACCATCACGCGCACTCACCTTCAAATGAGCAGCGGCCTTGTCCTTGTCGGTAAAGACTCCAGTAGATTCAACAATGAATTCAGCACCAGTCTGAGACCATGGGATCTCCTCTGGGTTCCTGAAAGCATAACAATCATAAACAATTCATTAACTTTCACGCCATAAAGAATAGACATTCCGAAACCCAAACCCTCGAAAATGGCCAATTACGCAATCCTGTACCTTAATCCAAAAACAGCTACTTCTTTTTCACCAAAGAGAAGGGTCTTGCTGTCCTTAACTTTGAGCTCATGATGCTTCCATTGACCATGCACAGTATCATACTTAAACATGTATGTCTGCACCAAATTTTCATCAACCCACTTCAGTACACACTTAGATGATCAGATTACAATGGAACTATAACTACTCGAAGAATTCAAGCTACAACAGCTCAATCATAATACAAAATCCACAAAACCAGACTCAACAGTCATTTGATCAAACGACTAGCAAGCATGATCAGCAGTCATAGTTAATAAAGATCACGACCAAAAAGACACTAAATTGAAGCACCCATCATAACACAAAATCCACAAAACCGACTCACAGTCCTTTAATCAAAGGACTAGTAGGCTTGATCAGCAGTCATAGTTAATAAAGACCACGACCATAAAAGACACTAAATTGAAGCACCCAGATAGCAAAATTACCATGTAATCAACAGTGATAAAAGGGTCGTTAACGGCAACAAGCTCAACATCATCCCTCTGCAAAGCCACTCTGGCCACCAATCGTCCAATCCTTCCGAACCCTGCATGTCAATTCAGTCAGCAAAGAATTAACCAACACAGGTTGAAAAAAAAAACAATTGAACAACATCAATTTCTTCATAAGAAAATAGATCAATTACCGTTAATTCCAATCTTGATCTTGCCTGAACACAATCAAACACCGATAATTGAAGTTAGAAAATCATCATTAGCATGTCAAAACCTGATCAAATGAAAAAAATCAAGAGAAGATTGCAGAGATGACACGTACCCATGATGAGGATAAGGAGAGAGAGAGAGATTGAAAATGGGTTGGGGAGTTGAAGAAAGTGGAGAGAATAGAGTGAAGAGAAAAAGAGAGATTTTTGCAGGGTTTAATAGATGGGTTATTCTGTGTATGCGGGTGTATGGTTATTACGGTGTTGGTTAAATCACCGTCCCTCCAGTTTGATGAGATGATGATCATGGCCGTTGATTGTTTGGGGAACGGTGTGAGTAGGTTCTAGAAAGGGAGCCCTTTTGTCTTTTTATCACCTAATCACCACAAATATAATGTGAGATTGAAGAGGCAAAAAGGGACGTCGTTTTGACTAAAAGGAGTGGTGCAGGACAAGCGGTTGGCTTGCCAGGTCAGTGTGATGGACACATGGTCCTCGGTTTGCGTGACGTTTGGATAACCCAATCCGGCCCACTTTACTTCTGGGCTAGAGTAATCAAGCCCAATTGTGAGTGCTTAATGATTCGACTATTCGACTTGACATAATATTTAATCAAAGTTTATTCGTGTTAAAACGGTTAAGAGGAAGATTATATGACAAGCATGCGACAAATGAGGGTCTACACATCAGTTGACTGCAATGTAATTATATATAGTGCGGTCCAAATTTGAGTTTATTTCGACGATCAGCAATCAAAACGTCACACAATCTAATATATGCTTTATTACCACTCCATGAAATGGTCAATCATGTGAATGTGTGACACTTACCAAACCAACAATTTCTTTCTCTCAATAAATTGTATATCTTCTTCATTGAAGGTTGTTGGTGAGATCCAACCATGTCTTGGCCTTTAGACCATGACAAAATGAGATTTGTAAAATTGAAAATTGGTCATATAATACTAAAGATGGGGATTGATGGGCTTTTAAATAGGGAAGATACCACAAAACAGCCAAGCTTGGATGCATCATTTCTCATAGTAAACTTTATTAATCTTTTTCAAGTTTTTTTTTTTTTTTTTTTTTTAAAGAACTTGTAAATAAATAAGTTAAGGTATTATGAAATAGTTTGGATGAAGTAAGTGGAAAGAAAATGACTAGATTGTTTGGAATGTAGTATCAAAGTGACTTTGATACTAATAAGTGCGTTCTTTAAGCCTTAAGGACCATTACTATACTCCACGTAAAGAACACCTAAAAACAGTCAGTGGTGGACCTAGAGTTTTTCTTGAGCAGGTACACAATTAAAATTTTCTTACACTATTACAACAAAACTATAATTATTCTTATGTAATTAATACACAAAACTTTAAATAATTGTTTTGTATAAAAATATAATTAGCCTAAATAAAAAAATAACTAGCGCACACATGATATCGCAAAAAACACATCTAATCACAAGGCCAAATTAGAATTTGTGGGGTTGGGGGAGGGGGTGAATTATAAATTTGAATCAAAAACATAAAGCCAGAAGAAGAAAGGGAAGATGAAGAGCATGAGATTCAAACCCTAGCTGCTTAGAAGTATGTAAGGACTCCGACCACCAGGTGCACTTGCACCCCCACCCTTTGCTAGAGGTCCGCCCATGAAGACAGTATACACCTAAAATGGTAGTTTAATTTTGCTTGTCCCAAAAAGTTGACACATTTCTAAAATTAAAGCTTAAAATTACTGAATTTTCAAAACTTATAATTTAACCTTAAAAAGTCAAACAGGAACGGGACTATCAATTTTGAACAAAAGGAGTAAAACAGTACTCACCCTGTTATATACTGTTATATAATACTTGCACTTTACCATTTTTGTTCATTATAAGATAAATGTCCAATTTTTAAATAAGGAGTTTATTTCCGGGCAATTTTATAATTTTATAATAGGCGTATATACAATTAAATCACATTTATTGAAAAAAAAAAAAAAACAAGCCAACTGTGAATTTATTATGGAGGGAGCTAGTAGTGTTTTTCTTTCTAACAACTGAATAACTGATGCTGCCTACATTAGAATGCTGTGTTTGGATGATCTGGAAATACCTCAACATCACTAGACAACATGTAACACCACCCATGGACATTTTCACAGAAAGTATATACTCCTTCCGTCCCACCTCACTTGAGACCTTAGAGGTGGGCAGAATAACTAAGGAAAACGAATAAAATAAAGAAAATGTGTGGTAGAAAATGAAGAGAGAGAATGAGTGAGGTTAATAGTAGGTTGGTTGAATGAATTGTGTGGTGGAAAATGATGAGAGAGAATGAGTGGGTGGGGTAGATTCAATATAAAATTATTAAAAGATTATCGTGAAGTGGGACGGACTAAAATGAAAATAAGTCTCAAGTGAGGTGGGACGGAGGGAGTATAACATCATCCCAAATTAAACAAGGACCCATGTATTTGCTTCTCCTACAGAGAAACCCCATGGTACACTTCATCAGTGTTAAGATCCTCCAACCAATCAACATTCACGTCATATCTCGACCCTTTCGTGCCAATCCAACCACGAGAACGCAGAAAATAAGAGAAATCATCTTAACTACACGTCTTTTCTAAGATACAGCATGGGAGCTGATTCTGACAACCAGCTGAGAAACAAATTTTCGTCGTCAGACCTGGAAAAAAAGAAAAGAAAAGAAAAGAGAGGGCTTGGATCAAAATTAAATGACAATGACCACAATGAGGAGATGGTTGTGTTTTAACTACGAGGTTACCCTCATCGAGATGAAGAGTGCAAGTCTTCAAGGGCATGTTTCTATCGATGGCCTGCACAACACCATGCTCATCTTCCAGCCAAAAGGAGCGTTTTGTTCCCGAAGACAGATTTGATTATATTTTTTATTTCTTCAGATGAACCGTCTATGCCAATCCTTCGAGTGAGTTTCCCCGAGTTGACTACAATTACCCTCCCCCTGATCCTGCTGTAACTGGACTCATTCTCCTCACCTGCCAAAAATGTTCAAAGTTAACTGTAAAACTGTTGGGGGGAGGTACCAAAACAACCTAGTCAACAGCAAAACTGCCCAAACAACTACGGAGTATAAAAGAATCAATGATAGCCAGTGGCGAAGCCATATATATGTGATGGAGGTCATTCGACCCTCTTAATTATAGGGAAATGTCACTGTAGCACCTCCAAGAATTTGAAAGGTACACAAGAAGATTTTTTTTGTCAGTTTCGACCCCCTTCACTTATGGTATAAATTGCACTTTTATATCATTTTGACCCTTTTTTTACTAAATAACTTTCTATGTGAAAAAAATATGTTTATATGAAAAAATCCTTAAGCTATCTTGACCCCCTTCGAATTATTTTCTGGCTTCGCCACTGATGAATAGCATTACTCCATGCACCAAACAACGTTAGAAACAAGGACGTCTTCAACCTATCTGCCCCTGCAGTTCCTTTCGCTCCATGCCATTCACATAACTGTCAGGGAGGCAGGAGAGCGAATGAAAAATAGAGCTAAAACTCATTAAACTGGCTGCAACATTGGAGAGATAGGAAAAAGCACTGCACAGTCCTCTGATGCCATAACACTTTTTTATTATTATTATTTTTTTTTTTACGTCGAAGGCGGATCTGATTTACCGCAGTGCGTGACTTTCACGCGCTTTGGCCCAACGTCCCAAACTCGGGCCCCGGAAGGAACGTGGATCAGCGTCTAAGCCCATCTTAGGAACCCAATAACCTTTCTGGTTGGACGGGCCTATAGGACCCGAGTCACATGCAGCCTTGCCCAATCACCTGGGGTCAAGAAATCATCCTTTGAAATGGCCCAATCCTGCAATCGCCTTGATGCCCTCACTTGAGTTACAAGCCCACGCTAACGGGCTCGGGCTCTGATGCCATAACACTTATCTTTCATTGTCCTGAGTCCTGACACAAGACTGCAAGAGCCATTCTCTATTTCAAGTTGCACAAGAAAAAGTTCTGATGCTTCTAGATCTCTTTCCTGTACTTACCCAAAGACGAGGAAACAACTTGGAAAACCTTAGGAAACCAGAAAAGTTAACCTTCCTTGTACTTACCCACCACCACTCTTCTCCAAAGAGCTGCTCTGTACAATGAGTCTCCAAAGTAGGTCCCGCAGTTCAACAACGTTAAAACATCGGAACTATTCCTCTAGGGCCCCTGATCTGAGATTTTATTACCAATAAGGAGAGGCTGAGATTAAATGCCAGATAAGGAGTTTATCTGAGATGAAAATTCCCCAGACACCCCTAAGTTTCTTTGACCAGTCAAATCCAGTCAAATAAAAATCCTAAATACCCAAACTACCCCCACCCCCAACAAAACCCTCCCCTCACGCTCGCACCAGTTCTCACACACACACTCCCACTCTCTCTCACACACTCTCTCTCTCTCTAAAAAAACGACACACGCACGACTCTCCAACGCCGACGCCGACGCTCTTCATCTTCTCAGGCGAAAAAATTCTCTCTCTATCACTCTCCAACGTCTGCACCGGCAAGAACTTAGCGCTACCTCTTCATCTCTTGTCTCTGGCGGATCCATCTTCTCCGGCAATAACAATGGCGAGTTCACTCCGGCCATGAAACCTTATCCGACTCCCTCACCCATCCAGCTTAGCGGCACTCCCACCCCAACCTCCGACTACACGATACACGTAAGATCTTCTTCTGCCGCGTGTATATCTTCTTCTCCAGCGCCCAGATATGTTTCAACTTGATGAAATCCGACAGATCTGAGCCATATCCTCCAGCAATTGACTTCGATCTCCGGGTGAGTTCAACGTCCTAGCCATCGATCTCCGGAACCGTCTAAGATCCAGATTTGACGAACGAACATATATGCAATTGACTTCGTTCCGAGCATAGTCAGATATTTTTTACAGAAAAGTTGAAGAAGTATGTTGTTTATTATGGTTTCGTATTCACCAATTTCTATAAGGTTTTTCTCTCTGCAGCTTATATTTGTTTGTTTTTTTCTTTCTTTAACCAGTGTGTGTGTGTGTGGTGGTGGATGGACTTTAGTTTGTTTTTATATGTGTGTTATTTTTGATCTAATAGCTGCTGATGATGTGCTAATAGTTCACAACTTAGTATGCTCCTTAGCAGTCTTGACTTTTGAAAAATATGAAATAATCAATAAGGTGTATACTTATACTTCAATTGTAAAAGGCGAATTGGTTTTACAAATCATTTATAAAAGTTTGATCGGGATTTGACCAAATATTATTAATTTTTTTTATTAATAATGGGAAAAAAAAATATGATTCTTATAATATAATTATAAGAGACGAACAGTTCTTAGTTGGCCTAGATTTGACCAAATATGATAGTCAACTTTTATGAAATATAAGAGACAGACAATCTTATGTGTCAGTTATAAGACTTGACTGGTGGGAGGGCCAGTAGGGCACTCGATTTGTTAGTATGTTAACGACCTGAGTTGTTGTATCCGCTCCTTCTGCTGGTGGTGGCGCTCCCCCTGCCGCTGCTGCTGCAGCTGAGGAGAAGAAGGAATAGCCCAAGGAAGAAAGTGATGACGATATGGGATTCAGCTTGTTTGATTAGAGCATCATGCCAGTATGTTGCGCTTTTCCTACAATTTAGAGAATATTGAGTTCAAGTTTTTGATCCTTAACTACTGGATTGCATTTGTACCAACTACTTTTGAGTTTAAACGTTTTAGAAGTTTTTTTTTTTGAAAAAAAAAATATAAGACTCTACACTAAAGTCTTATTTTAAGCTGTTCATAAGATTAAAGTCTTATTAAATCTGTTTATAAGACTTTGCTGACTAATAATATGTATTATAAGAGCTATTTTCAGTCTCATTAAAACATGTTCATTTGAAACCTGTGTTCATAAGACAAAAAGTCTTATTGAAACTGTTCATAAGACTTTTCAATCTCATTAAAACATGTTCATTTGTATCAAAATGGGTTTAATAAGACTTTAGTCTTATGATCAGGTTCAGACCATGTTCGTGAGGCTTTTCAGTTTTGTTCGAGCAAAAAGTCTTATTAATGTTTATAAGACTTTTTGACTCTTATAAGAGTCAGTTATAAGAGTTTGACTGCTGTTTGACCAAGCTTGACCAAATTTAATTTTTTTTTGTAAAAAATGGAAAAGTGTTTTTTTACTCTTATGTGTTAGTTATAAGAGTTTGACTGTCGTTTGACCAAGTTTGACCAAATTTGATTAAAAAATTATTATGTTTTTGTAAAAAATGAAAAAAATTAATTTTTGTAACTCTTATATGATAATTATGTCTTAGTTATAAGAGTTTGACTGCTGTTTGACCAAAACATTTATTATTAGTTTTGTAAAAAAATGGAAAAAGTGAAATTTTTGACTCTTATGTGTTAGTTATAAGAGTTTGACTACTGTTTGACCAAGTTTGACCAAATATTATTAATATTTTTTTCTAAAAAAATGAAAAAAAACAATTTTTTTTACTCTTATATGTTAATTATGTGTCAGTTATAAGAGTTTGACTGCTGTTTGACCGAGTTTGACCAAATTTGACCCAAAAAAATATATAGTTTTTTTGTAAAAAAATGAAAAAAAGTATTTTTTGTAACTCTTATATGATAATTATGTGTAAGTAATAAGAGTTTGACTGCAGTTTGACCAACTTTGACAAAAAAAATGTTATTTTTTTTTTGGTAAAAATGGAAAAAGTGATTTTTTTACTCTTATGTGTTAGTTATAAGAGTTTGACTATCGTTTGACCAAGTTTGACCAAATATTATTAATATTTTTTTCTAAAAAAATAAAAAAGTATTTTTTTTACTCTTATATGTTAATTATATGTTAGTTATAAGAGTTTGACTTCGGTTTGACCGAGTTTGACCAAAACAATAAATTTTTTTTCTAAAAAAAATGAAAAAATTAATTTTTTTGACTCTTATATATAATTATGTGTAAGTTATAAGAGCTGACTAGGATTTGACCAAAAAAGTAAGGATGGGATGAGATATGAGGGCATTTTAGTCTTCTTGCATCTTTTTGCTGGTGAGGGGTGGGAGGAGATTTGAGGGCATTTTAGTCTTATTGCATCTTTTTGCTAGTGAGAGGTGTATGAGGAATTTTTCATCTGGATTTTCCTTATTTGGGTTTGAATCTGGGCTTAGGGGCCCTAGAGTCCAAGCCCCTAAAACATCTATGAAATTCTTAATCCCCAAATCTCATACTCGTAACTTGGAGCATAAGTTGTCCCCATTGACAAGACGACACCAGCTCTCCTCCACTGCACCTTCTCAAAGAAAAACTCTTGGCATCGATTCTAACCTCACCGATACAGAAATTGGGATTACAAAATACTCCCTCCGTCCCAAAATGATCTTCCTATTTGTCATTTCTCATTGTCCCAAAACGTTCTTTCAATTTCTACAATTTGGCTTAAAAGTGCATAAACAAAACATGGCCAGTGAAGCAAGTGTTCACATTCTTTAAAAAGTTTGAATAGTCAAATGTGAAGAATATTTGGGACGGAGGGGGTACAACATAAAATAAGTGGGCAAACTAGGAAGATTACTCATGTCAAAAGTTTACCGACAAATGGTGATGAAGCAGTATGAGTGAAGCTAAAGGTTCAAGGTTGATTCCTGCACTCTGAGCAATTTTGAAATGTGGCATAAAAAGTTGAGGGAAAAATGAGAATTTGAATCCAACTTTTGGGGTCAGTACCAGTGTTGAAGAACCCGCACCTCGCAGACCGGGCTCAGAAGTCCAAATCGGATCCAGCCGGTCCATTCTATACAAAACCCTAATCAAGCTCACCCCGAGCTCCAAAGTCAGTCTAGCTCATCCCGAGCTCATATAACGAGGTCCTCTTCCTCGTCCCTCAAGAGGACACCAGGCCAGGCGACGAGCCCACAGATCCCAGCCCCGAGCTTACTCACCTCGAGCTCCCCATCAACGAGGCCACCACCTCGGCGAGCTCGATAACGTGCAGAGTGGACAAGCCGTACCATCGCATTAAATGGCCGATGGGCTCTCCTGTCAACCTACGTCCAACCGTACGGTATGCGTCCAATCAAGACATGGGTGGTTACACACTGTTCCATCCAGTCTGCGGGCCAACCAGGAGTTGCCACGTGGCTTTCTGGACAATGCTATTACCCGGACAATAGCTTGTCTCTATACGGTAATTGAGATATGTATAACATCTTATTCTCTCTCCTCAGGTATGAGGCCTTAACCTACACACACACTAAACACACATAGAGAACCCTAATCCTCTTCCAAGGCATTCCACGCGTTCTTAGCTCCCTCAGATATCTTACTCTCACACCCGAGGGTCTTAAGCTGGGATCAAACCCAGGCTTAACATTAACGGTGTTATTTGTTGTGTTGTGATTGTCACGACCCGAAAACCCGTCTCTATTTTCTAATAATAAAAATGTGATTATTTATTTATTTCTTATTTAATTATTTAAATTATTATTTAATTAATAATTTATGTGTGCATTTTATGTGTTATAATGATTTATGCCTAGCATTTATTTGGGTCATTTGTGCTAGTGTAGTATTATTTGGTCTTAGTTGGTAGTAGGAAGTATTAGAGTGTGTAGTTAGTGGGGAGGGGGTCTAAGTGTAAATGTTCAAATAATCATCTTCCTACTCCCTCTCTTCTCCCTCACCTCTCCCTCATTCCCAGCCTCTCTCTCTCTCTCCTTGGAAAGGTAAAAAATTTCTCTCTTCCTTCTCTCTTCATTTTCTTCATCTTCCTCTCATCTTTTCTTATTTCTCATTATATGAAATGTGTTTAGATCGTCGATAGGATCGTAGGAAGCTAAGAATATTTGAATTCCGTCAACTTTGAGAAATCCGGGTAAGTTTACTTTCCCCCATTTTTATGCAAAATGTTCATCAATGGTTGTGTGATGTTATTGTTACTATCTATTGCAATCTTGGATGAGTTTTGAATTTATTTCTATTTGTTTGATAATTTTGGTGATTGTTGAATGTTGGGTTAAATCTTGCTTTGGGGTTGTTTAATGTTGATGTGTAAGTCCCCTCCCAGTTCATAGTTGTTAGAACTCATGGTTAGACTTGCTAGAAACTTTGAAATGCAGAGATTTGAGTTTTGGGTTGAAATGGAGGAAACCCATAAATTTTGGCCGGAATTTGTCCCTCCGGGTAAGGGGGCGTGCGCACCCTTATGCCCTTTGTGAACCAAACCTTCTGATGATCGAGGGCGCGCGCACCATATTCGAGGGGGCGTGCGCTCCCTCATTGTTTCAAAGCTCAAAAACCTTCTGATGCCTTAGGGCGTGCGCACCCTTTTTGGGCGAGCTAGCGCACCCTCCTCTAGCCATTTTTGAAAGAACCTTCTGATCACCTAGGGCGCGCGCACCCTCCCTGCGCGGGCGTGCTCCCCCTCCGCTGTACAAGCCCTGAGCATCCTCTTGTACTTTTCGTAGACAATCTTCGATAATTCATAACTCTCTCATCCGGACTCCGTTTTAGGCGTATAAGCTATCGTTTTAAAGCTCTCCTCGAGCTCTTCGAGATGAGTGAGTAATTTTGGTTGAGTGATTAAGTTAACTGGATCTTTTGTGATTGAACGTGATATGGGAATTGTGTTATCATTGTTGAGATTATTGGAACACTTTAATTGTGTGTTGTTGGTTCATTTCACTTTCTTGGTGGCTTCTTGGTATGGTTCCCTACTTTGAAATCATTAGTTGTTTATCGTGCTAGTATTTTATTACTTAGCCTTTACTTGAAAGTCCAGCTGGTATTTGTGTGTATTTCGGGCGATGCGAAACATTATGATGGCACAAGCCAAGTCCATTATGATGTTGACCAATGTTTTGCCCAATTATTACCCTCCTCCAGATTGGCCTTGGATGTGAGATGAGCTAGCTCCTTTGTGAGCATTCTAGCTGTTTAGTTTGGGTTATGACTTTGTGTCATGTTCCCTTGCTATTATTGGTTATTGGTTCCGGTACCGGGGGTTTTCTCTTCAAGCTTTCATGCTACTATGAAGATGTTGATTGTTGATTATCGAAGCTGCGCAGCGACCTTTATTTGGTTATATCAGTTGGGAAACCTTGGCTAATATCCTTTGTTAATTGTTTATTTCCGCTGCTACCTGTTAATTGATAAATGCTATGTGCTAAGTGATATTTATTATTGTTTCTTGATTATTGCATCTTAGCATGTCATGTAGTTGCATTAGTAACTTATTGAGATTTATCTCACCCCCTTTCTTTTGTCTTTGTTTTTCCTTAACCCCCCCGGTGGAAAGGATTAGACTCGCTGATCACGAGACAGGACGTCGAGTGTGGATATAGCTTTTGGGGAAGGTTGTTATTCGGTTTGCATTATTTAAATGTATAACTTTGGGATAGTGTCACCAAACAATGACGTCGTTAAGAATTGTACATGTTATATTTTGGGGTATAAGCTTGTGGAGCTTATGTTAGCGGTACTTTGTTACTATTAAACTTTGATTTACAAAACCTTGTATTATCTTTTGGTATAAAAAGGAAAATTTTTATCTTCATTATTTTAGAGTTTATTGTTTAAGTCGACGTCCAGCTCGCGTACTCCGGGCCCGCGGGGTCGGGGTCGCGACAGTTGGTATCAGAGCTATGGTTTAGCTCTAAGTATAAGTCTAGGTGGACTAGTATGACCTAGGAGGGTAGTTGTGTTCGGAGTGAGTAACGGTTGATGTTTTATGCAGGTAATTGTTTCCAATGGCTAGAAGAAGAACGGGTGGAGGTTCTAGTGGGGCTCAGAATCAGAATGATCTTCGGGAAGAGAACCGTGCTATGTTCCAAGGCATGTTTGAGGCGGCCATGAAGGCAATTCATGACCAAGGGCCAAGAGAGGATCATGTGGCTCCTCCACGTTACGGGTTGGAGCAATTTCTGAAATTAAAACCAAGGGAGTTCGATGGTGAGCCCGATGTGAAGAAGGCCGAACTATGGATTGAGTCTATGGAGAAAATTTATGATGTGTTTGGGTGCACGGACGAGGATAGGGTCCGGTTCGCGGCTTATAAGCTTGTGGGTGCCACCGAGCATTGGTGGAAAGGAGTTAAAGCGAGTTGGGATGATACCCATACAGTGTATGCATGGGAATTGTTTGTACGGAAGTTCAAAGAGCATTTCATTCCGGTGGTAGATCAAAACCGAAAAGAGATCGAGCTACTCAACTTGGAGCAAGGTTTGTTGTCTATAGCTCAATACTCGGCTAAGTTCACAGAATTAGCCCGGTACTGTGACTATCTTGTGAGGACCGAGGAGCAGAAAGCTATGAGATTCATCCGGGGTTTGAAGACTTCTATCCGTACTCAGCTTATAGCCCAGAGAATTGTGACATTCCAGGATGCGGTAGACCGTGCCTACCTTATAGAGCAAGATATTGGGGAACATAAGAGGAAGACCGAGGTAGCTAACCCGAGTAAGCAAGGAGCGCAGAGCAAGTCACAACCAAGGATTGATAACCGAGGTAACTTTGGGGGACAATCTCAGTCCCGAGGGCAACCCATCCCAAGGAACCCGGGCACTACTGCCGGGAACCAAGGGAACCAAAATAGGAGAGTTTGTTCCTATTGCCAAAAGGAAGGTCATTCCGAGGACCGGTGTTGGAAGAAGCAGGGCAGGTGTACCAATTGTGGTCAAATGGGGCATTTCGCAAGGGATTGTACTAGAGGCAAGGGTCAACCATCCGGGTCAGGAGCTGGTACTACTCAGGGTCAGAAAAGGGATGCTACGGGGAAGCCCAAGGTCCAAGGAAGGGTATTTGCCATGAATCAACAACAAGCTACCGATGACCCATCCGTTATTGGAGGTATTGTTTCCGTGTTTAATGTGAGCGCACGTGCGTTAGTAGATCCAGGATCATCTCATTCTTACATATCTGTGCAATTTGCTTCCTTGCTAAATGCTGCATTTGAGTCTTTACCTTATGTGCTAGAGGTGTCGACCCCTATAGGAGAATGTTTGGTGACCGATAGGGTACTTCGTGCTTGTGATGTGCTTATATGTGGTCGTGTCTTGTGTGCGGACTTGGTAGTCCTTCCGATTCAAGACTTTGATGTCATTTTGGGTATGGATTGGCTGAGCAAATATCATGCTTCAGTCGATTGTCGTAGGAAGGTTGTTAATTTCTCTATTCCTGATGTGCCTAAATTTGTTTTTGAGGCTATGCCTTTGGGTAGGAATATTCATATCATTTCTTATGTGAAAGCTAGGAGATTGTTGCACCGTGGTTGTGAGGGGTACTTGGCTAGTGTGCTTGATACTAGGAAAGAATCCCCTAGTTTGGAGAGTGTTCGGGTAGTTAGAGAATTTCCCGATGTTTTCTCTCCTGAATATAATATGCCTCCCGATCGTGAAATAGAGTTTTATATAGATCTTTTGCCGGGTACAGCTCCGATTTCAAAGGCACCGTATAGGTTGGCTCCCGCAGAATTGAAGAAATTAAAGGTTCAGTTGCAAGAGTTGCTTGATCGAGGGTTTATCCGTCCTAGTGTTTCCCCGTGGGGAGCACCGGTTTTGTTTGTGCGGAAGAAAGATGGTTCTTTGAGATTGTGTATAGATTACCGGAAGTTGAATCAAGTAACGGTGAAGAATAAATACCCGCTACCGCACATTGATGATTTGTTTGATCAGCTTCAAGGGTCCGTGGTCTTCTCTAAACTTGATTTGAGGAGTGAGTACCATCAGTTGAAGATTCGATCTGAGGATATTCCGAAGACTGCCTTTCGCACTCGCTATGGTCATTACGAGTTCTTGGTTATGCCGTTTGGGTTGACTAACGCGCCGGCCGTATTTATGGATTTGATGAACCGGGTTTTCCATCCTTATCTTGATTCGTTTGTGGTGGTCTTCATCGACGACATTCTTGTCTACTCTAAATCTCGAGAGGAGCACGAGCAGCACTTGAGGGCAGTTTTATCCATTCTTGCGAGGGAGCAGTTGTTTGCGAAGTTTAGTAAATGCGAATTTTGGCTCGAGAAGGTTTCATTTCTGGGTCATATTATTTCAAAGGATGGGATTTCTGTGGATCCTTCAAAGATAGAAGCCATAGTGGATTGAAAGAGACCCGAGTCAGTGACCGAGATCAGAAGTTTTCTGGGTTTAGCCGGGTACTACAGAAGGTTCATAGAAGGGTTTTCGAGGATTGCTACTCCGATGACTCAGTTGACCCGGAAGGATGTACCGTTTGTGTGGAGTGAAAAATGTCAAAGTAGCTTTGATGAGTTAAAGAAGAGATTAACTACGGCTCCTATTCTTGCGTTACCAAATGGAAATGACGACTTAGTGATTTACAGTGATGCTTCGAAAGATGGTTTGGGTTGTGTTTTGATGCAGAATGAGAAAGTAATTGCTTATGCTTCGAGGAAGTTAACCCCTAGTGAACAGAATTACCCTACTCATGATATGGAGTTGGCTGCGATAGTCTTTGCGTTGCATAAGTGGAAGCATTACCTATATGGAGCGAAGTTTGAGATTTTTACCGATCACAAGAGTTTGAAATACCTCTTCTCTCAAAAGGAATTGAACAACCGTCAGCGTAGGTGGATGGAGCTTTTAAAAGATTATGATTGCACCATTTCGTACCATCCGGGCAAAGCAAATGTGGTAACTGATGCGATCAGTCGAAAGTCTTATGTGGCATCAATGATGGTTCGTGAATGGAAATTGCTAGAGGATGTTCGAGATTGGTGTCCTCGCGAATCGAGACGTGGGGCGATTTTTGCGAATATTAGGGTATCTCCGACCCTAATTCAACAAATCAAGGATACTCAGAAGGATGACCCAGAGTTGAAGAAGATTATGGATAATGCTCGGGATAGACAATATGCGGACTTCCAGCTTGACTCCGAGGGAGTGTTGACTTACCGTAGCAGATTGTGTGTGCCTGATATCGGTGGGATTAAACAGCGAGTTCTTGATGAGGGTCACAAATCCAGGTATACCATTCATCCCGGGAGTACGAAGATGTATCAGGATTTAAAACAACAATTTTGGTGGATTAACATGAAGAGGGAAATTGCAGATTATGTATCGAAGTGTTTGACCTGTCAACAAGTTAAAGCAGAGCATCAGAGGCCCGCAGGTTTACTTCAGCCTCTTGAGATACCCGAGTGGAAGTGGGAACACATTACGATGGATTTTGTAACCGGACTACCCAGGACTCGAAGGAGGTTCAATGCAGTTTGGGTGATTGTGGACAGATTGACTAAATCATCTCATTTCTTACCCATTGACATTTCCTATTCGATGGAGAAACTTGCGAATTTGTATATTCATGAGATTGTCAGATTACATGGTGTTCCAGTTAGTATTGTGTCAGACAGAGATCCCAGGTTTACATCCCGATTTTGGCAAGCGTTGCAGAAGGCTTTGGGTACCGAATTGAGGTTTAGCAGAGCATTTCATCCTCAGATTGACGGCCAGTCCGAGAGAACCATCCAGATTCTCGAGGATATGTTACGGGCTTGCACAGTTGACTTTCCAGAATCGTGGGATACACATCTACCACTTGAAGAGTTTGCCTACAATAATAGTTATCAGTAGAGCATACAGATGGCACCGTATGAGGCTTTGTATGGGAGGAAATGCCGGTCACCTATTTGTTGGGACGAGGTTGGGGAAGCAAAACTTTGGGGTGTTGACATGGTTCAGGACTCGGTGGAAAAGGTTAAAATTATTCGGGATCGATTGAAAACAGCCCAGAGTCGACAGAAGAGCTACGCCGATCATCGAAGACGAGATCTTAGTTTTCAGACCGGAGACTTCGTGTTCTTAAAGGTATCTCCGAAAGTGGGCATCCGAAGATTCGGGAAGAAAGGTAAGTTGGCTCCGAGGTTTGTTGGACCGTTTGAGATTTTGGGGAAAGTGGGACTTCTAGCATATCGTCTTGCGTTACCATCTTCTTTGGACCGGTTACATAATGTTTTTCACGTGTCTATGCTTCAGAAGTATGTTCATGATCCATCTCACATTTTACCGAGGGTACCGGAGGATATAGAGCCTGATATGACCTACGAGGAACGACCGGTTCGGATTCTTGATGCCAAAGTCCAAGAGTTGAGGAACAAGAGCATTGCGTTGGTTAGAGTTCTTTGGAGGAATCATAATGTTGAGGAATCGACTTGGGAGCTTCGAGAGGAGATGGAACGGAAATATCCGTGGCGTTTTGTTTCGGGTAAGTCTCGTTAAAATTCGGGTCGAATTTTCTTTAAGGGGGAGTGAATGTCACGACCCGAAAACCCGTCTCTATTTTCTAATAATAAAAATGTGATTATTTATTTATTTCTTATTTAATTGTTTAAATTATTATTTAATTAATAATTTATGTGTGCATTTTATGTGTTATAATGATTTATGCCTAGCATTTATTTGGATCATTTGTGCTAGTGTAGTATTATTTGGTCTTAGTTGGTAGTAGGAAGTATTAGAGTGTGTAGTTAGTGGGGAGGGGGTCTAAGTGTAAATGTTCAAATAATCATCTTCCTACTCCCTCTCTTCTCCCTCACCTCTCCCTCATTCCCAGTCTCTCTCTCTCTCCTTGGAAATGTAAAAATTTTCTCTCTTCCTTCTCTCTTCATTTTCTTCCTCTTCCTCTCATCTTTTCTTATTTCTCATTATATGAAATGTGTTTAGATCGTCGATAGGATCGTAGGAAGCTAAGAATATTTGAATTCCGTCAACTTTGAGAAATCCGGGTAAGTTTACTTTCCCCCATTTTAATGCAAAATGTTCATCAATGGTTGTGTGATGTTATTGTTACTATCTATTGCAATCTTGGATGAGTTTTGAATTTATTTCTATTTGTTTGATAATTTTGGTGATTGTTGAATGTTGGGTTAAATCTTGCTTTGGGGTTGTCTAATGTTGATGTGTAAGTCCCCTCCCAGTTCATAGTTGTTAGAACTCATGGTTAGACTTGCTAGAAACTTTGAAATGCAGAGATTTGAGTTTTGGGTTGAAATGGAGGAAACCCAGAAATTTTGGCCGGAATTTGTCCCTCCGGGCAAGGGGGCGTGCGCACCCTTATGCCCTTTGTGAACCAAACCTTCTGATGATCGAGGGCGCGCGCACCATATTCGAGGGGGCGTGCGCTCCCTCATTGTTTCAAAGCTCAAAAACCTTCTGATGCCTTAGGGCGTGCGCACCCTTTTTGGGCGAGCGCGCGCACCCTCCTCTGGCCATTTTTGAAAGAACCTTCTGATCACCTAGGGCGCGCGCACCCTCCCTGCGCGGGCTTGCGCCCCCTCCGCTGTACAAGCCCTGAGCATCCTCTTGTACTTTTCGTAGACAATCTTCGATAATTCATAACTCTCTCATCCGGACTCCGTTTTAGGCGTATAAGCTATCGTTTTAAAGCTCTCCTCGAGCTCTTCGAGATGAGTGAGTAATTTTGGTTGAGTGCTTAAGTTAAATGGATCCTTTGTGATTGAACGTGATATGAGAATTGTGTTATCATTATTGAGATTATTGGAACACTTTAATTGTGTGTTGTTGGTTCATTAGTTGTTTATCGTGCTAGTATTTTATTACTTAGCCTTTACTTGAAAGTCCAGCTGGTATTTGTGTGTGTTTCGGGCGATGCGAAACATTATGATGGCACAAGCCAAGTCCATTATGATGTTGACCATTGTTTTGCCCAATTATTACCCTCCTCCAGATTGGCCTTGGATGTGAGATGAGCTAGCTCCTTTGTGAGCATTCTAGCTGTTTAGTTTGGGTTATGACTTTGTGTCATGTTCCCTTGCTATTATTGGTTATTGGTTCCGGTACCGGGGGTTTTCTCTTCAAGCTTTCATGCTACTATGAAGATGTTGATTGTTGATTATCGAAGCTGCGCAGCGACCTTTATTTGGTTATATCAGTTGGGAAACCTTGGCTAATATCCTTTGTTAATTGTTTATTTCCGCTGCTACCTGTTAATTGATAAATGCTATGTGCTAAGTGATATTTATTATTGTTTCTTGATTATTGCATCTTAGCATGTCATGTAGTTGCATTAGTAACTTATTGAGATTTATCTCACCCCTTTCTTTTGTCTTTGTTTTTCCTTAACCCCCCCCCCCCCGGTGGAAAGGATTAGACTCGCTGATCACGAGACAAGACGTCGAGTGTGGATATAGCTTTTGGGGAAGGTTGTTATTCGGTTTGCATTATTTAAATGTATAACTTTGGGATAGTGTCACCAAACAATGACGTCGTTAAGAATTGTACATGTTATATTTTGGGGTATAAGCTTGTGGAGCTTATGTTAGCGGTACTTTGTTACTATTAAACTTTGATTTACAAAACCTTGTATTATCTTTTGGTATAAAAAGGAAAAATTTTATCTTCATTATTTTAGAGTTTATTGTTTAAGTCGACGTCCAGCTCGCGTACTCCGGGCCCGCGGGGTCGCGACAGTGATCGTAGGAATACTGTTGGGTTTGCCCACATATATCTCAGTTTTAATGTAATAGGATTTATTAGATTTGATTGATCCATCACCTAAGTTTTATTTCATGGACTTTAGACCCACATGTAAGAAGTATTTATACTTCATTTTTTAGGTTGTCCATTGTTATAGAATAGACTTAGAAATAGGGCAAGAAGATCAAGATTCAAGAAAAATCACTCAGTGAGTTTGAGCCGCTCATATGCGCCTCCTGCGCCACGCGCCATGCGCCTTTCTTCATTCGCGCCATGCGCCTCTCAGAAACGCTCGCACAAGGATTTCTTCCTAGCTATGATACGCGCCTCTGCGCCCCTTGGTTTAGCGCACACATAATGTGCGCCTCTTGGCTCAATGCGCCTCTTGGCTCAAACGCGCCTCAAAGTGTTTATTCAACACTCAGTGATTTATTGAAGATTCAAAGACTTGAAGAGAATTCAAATTACGCCAATGATCCAACGGTGGTTAAAAGATGCATATGCGCCTAATCTGTTGACACGTGTCCATAACGGTCACATTTATGTTGAGTGTCAAAGTGGCCATAATATATGCATGCTCCAATCAACGAGCGACAGCACATCTTATCCACAAGGATCTCCAACGGCTAGTTTTTTGAAGTTCACTATAAATACCCCATAACTTCAACATTTTGAAGTTGCTGAGTTTTGCTAAGAATTTCAAGAATTTCTCTCTCAAAGCATTTGTTGAAGATTTGAAGATTGCCTTCGTTTTTCCAGAATTCCTCAAGAACATCTTCATACCTTCATCCTTAGCCCAGATCTTCAAGCTATAACACTTTAGTTTCATTGTGCTCTAAATCATAAAGATCTTAAGAGCCTTGATACTAAAATCACACACGCACCTCTTTAAGTTTGATCACTTAGATCCTTCTTTTAGAGATACACCGGTTATTGTTTTGGATTTGTTCATTCATAGAATATTAGATCTTGAGTTAGTGTAGAAGCTCAAAAGTTGTAATTTGTAACACTCACTCATTATATAAGATCTCCATTAGAAATCCAAGACTAACCATCTTGGTAGAGGACGTAGATCTTTCATTGATCGAACCTCTCCAAATAGCTTGTGTTATTATCTTGTCATTTACTTTCAAGTTATTATCTTCACTCACTATTTGCTTGTTTACTCATTGTAGATTGATTGATCTGAATTGTGTTGTGTTGTTAACCCATTTGCCTTAGTTTCTTATTTCGCCCACTTTGAGCCAAAATCCTTAGTGTGTGTGTGCGCCCCTTTATCACACTTTGCGCCTATTTTCATTACTAAATTCCGCTGTGCATTTCACCCACTCACTTAGGCGCATTTCATAACGCTTACTTGATAAAGTGCGCATTTGCAATTGAGTTTATCAAGGGTACGAAAAGAATTTTAAAACAGCTATTCACCCCCCCTCTAGCTATTTTTCATACCCTTGTTGCCCTTTGGGACCAACAAATACAAGTTCCAAGCCCAGATATTCAACCAGACACAATGACCCCAAATTTCGTGGCGTCATCAGTGGTTCCATTGCCAGGAAACGAATTTCTTTCTTGCACAACCACTCTGTTCTAGACACAGATCACTTAGCTTTCATCACAAACACTTTCCGTTCCTCACGAACACTCAAAGCCAAACTCATCTCACCGTTCATTTACTGTTATACCACAAATGACCGGGAACAACGGAAAACAGTTAGCTACCCTCAAAATCTAGTAACATCTGCGCTAGAGATAGGTAAGCGACCTCCGACGGCCGTCCCTTTCATGAGCGCCTTCGAGATCGAAGAAAAAGTGGAGCCTCTAGAACTCCTTCCCAGAAAAGGAGAGATGGTGACCTCAGGGAGAAGATAGACGCATCTAAGGCAGCCAATGCTCCTCAAGGGCGCACATCTAAGCAGAGGAAACATTCACTCCGTTTACGGCACCTCGGGAGATGGTAATGAGATCCACCATGTTACCTCCGCCCCCACCACTTCGCAATCCTCTATGGAAAAGAGACCCTAAGCAATTCTGCCAATACCACATGGACCATGGCCATACCACGGAGAATCGCATCAATTTGAAAAGGGCATTGCAGGGAGAGGTAAATAACGGAAAGTTGAAAGAGTGGATTGCTAGAACAAAACAAGAGGGACAGAACAAGGGGCCAAAAAAGCGATTTGTTGAGGCTGACCCCGATGCCGACGAATGAACCATATGACATCGAGTTCATCGATGTAGAAACCCCCAGCAACACCCAACTTGAATCCCATATCAAAAAACTGAAAAAGTGTACCTAATCCCACAAATCCCTCAGGAGGGAGAATAGACTACCAGTTTCAAGCGCAGCGAGCTCGCCGCGACACTATTTCACTACACTCAGCCGTTGACAATCAAGATGAGAATTGGCCGAGGTAGCATAGGAAAGGTGGTCATCGACACCGGGGACTTTCGAGATATAATTTATTATCAAATATGCAAATGAGTGAGGCCAAGCTAAAACCCTGTATGCTGGATTACTCGAAGGTTTCACCAACCACACGGTCAAAGTCATGGGAATAATCGAGTTCGAGGTAACTATTGGAGAGGGGGAATTCCAAATAACGGCCAAGGTCAACTTCATGGTGATAGACCTAAAAAGCCAGTACAATGCAATTTTGGGGGTCACGGCTCAGGCGGCCTTGGGGATAGTAGCATCAGTCCCCCACTAAAAGATCAAGTTTCACACCCCTGCTGAGTGGCGTGTTGAAAAGAAAGAGAGAGGATGCCGCGACCACGAGCTCGGATAGAGAAACAGTGATCAAAGAGAGTAAAAGCATAGAAAAACTCCAGATCGACACCATTTCATTTCATTCTACCCGAGTTGAGGTCAAGAAGAGCCGAAAACGCAAGCGAACCGAACTGCAAATCGAACTGGTTCTGGAGTCATTATTTGACAGAGAAACACCAGACATACTGCCACTGGAGAGTAGAAGACATGGAAGGAATCAGTGAAGAGGTCATAGTCCACCGACTCAACGACAGCGACGCCTTTACTCCAATCAAACAAAAGCCGAGGTACTTCGCCCCGGACAGAAAGGTCGCTATCAAGGAGGAAGTGGAGAGGCTGCTTAAAGCCGACATCATTAAAGAAATTTTATACCCCAAGTGGCTATCTAATGTGGTCATGGTGGCCAAAGCTAATGGAAAACTCAGAATGTGCATCGACTTCACCGACGTCAACAAGGCATGCCCCCAAAGACTGTTCCCTTCTACCTCGCGTTGACTAGTTAGTAGACTCCATTGCTGGCCACAGAGTCCCTAGCTTCATCGATGCATATTCGGGATATCATCAGATCAAGATGGCCCCAGAGGACTACGCTTCAACAACGTTTTATGCCGCCAACAAAACTTACACTTACCCCATAATGCCCTTCGTGCTCAAGAATGCTGGCGCTACATGTTCCAGAATGATAGATATAGTCTTCAAAGATCAACTGGGAAAGAACGTGGAAGCTTACATCGATGACATGGTTATCAGGACGAAGGAAAAACTTACACTTACCCCATAATGCCCTTCGGGATCAAGAATGCTGGCACTACATGTTCCAGAATGATAGATATAGTCTTCAAAGATCAGCTGGGAAAGAACGTGGAAGCTTACATCGATGACATGGTTATCAGGACGAAGGAAAAATCCCACGAGCTAGATGTGAAAGAAACTTTTGACAACCTCTGCCGCAACAATATGAAGCTTAATCCAAGCAAGTGCGCATTCGGAGTCCGAGCATGCAAGTGTTTGGGCTTCGTGGTCAACCAAAGGGGAATCGAAGCCATCCCAGAAAAAATTCAAGCCCTCAGGGACAAGAGACCACCCCGGCCGATCAAGGTGTACAACAATTGAATGGTAGAATCACGGCCTTGGGTCGCTTCATCTCCAAATCAGCTGAAAAATGCCTTCCCTTTCAAAACATTGAAGGGAGGCAAAGGGTTCGAATGGACTCCGAAACGCGACATCACCTTTGACAAAGTCAAGAAATATCTCGGACAGCCGCCCCTCCTCAGCAGCCCGAAAGAAGGCAAAGAACTTTTTCTTTATTTGGCCGCTACCAGTAGTAGCAGCCGTTCTTGTAAGAGAGGAGTGTAACTCCCAAAAGCCAGTTTACTATATGTATCAAAGGCGTTGTCCGCCGTAGAAGGTCGTTATCTCCATGTAGAAAAGTTGGCTTACGCTTTGCTTGTTGATGCTCGAAAATTACGAGCTTACTTTTCTGCATACCCATAACTGTTTTAACAGATTCACCTTTAAGGAGAGTTCTCAATAAGCCAGAATCATCGGGGAGATTAATGATGTGGTCAATTGAACTAACGGAACTCCACATATCCTATTCCCCGAGAAAAACAATAAAGGCACAAGCCTTGGCCGACTTCGTGGCGGAAACGTCTTTCCGACTTGAGGTGGAACAAACGAATCCCGAACTCACAGAGAAAGGAGTTACGAGCTCGTCCAAGAAAGGAGCTCAGTGGCAAAACGGCCAGAAAAATGTTGGACCTTGTTTGTGGATGGGTCGGCAAGCAAGTTAACGAGTGGAGCAGGGATACTTCTCATTTCACCAGAAAGAGACCGATTCAAACGAGCGCTAAGGTTCAAGTTTGAGGCTTCAAATAATCAGGCTGAGTATGAAGCCTTAGTAGGAGGACTGGAGTTGGCTAATGACATGAACGTGCCCAACCAAATCATTAACAGTGATTCATAGTTAAAACAAGTCACAGGAGAATACGACGCTCTCTACCCTGTTCTAGCACAATATCGAGACATGGTGAAAGGCTTGCGGGAAAAATTTGAATTTTACGAGCTCAACCAGATAAATCAAGCTGACAATGCGCATGCGGACTTCTTATCTCGAATCACGGAAAGCGAAATTGCCGAGCACGACGTAAACTGCCTGATTGAATTCATTGAATGCCCAGCCATATCACGGATTAAGATTCGCCCGATCAACGAGGCAGAAAAAGATTGGGTTGATGAGATTAAGGACTACATCGAGTCAAGAATGTTACCAACAGATCCAGAGAGAGCATGCCTCACTCCGAAATTGGCAGTTCGTTACACAATAATTGATGGGGTCCTTTACAGACGATCATTCACTAGACCATTGCTCAGATGCGTCCATTCTAACTTGGTAATGAACTTAATGTATGAAGTACATGAAGGCATTTGTGGCGGCCATCCCAAAGCTCGCACTCTGGCAAATAGAATCATGTTCCTTGGGTATGACTGGCCACCATGAGGAAAGATGCTGAGGATTATATGAGAAAATGTGACAAGTGTCAAAGGTTCGCCAACATACCAAGGCTGCCATCCACCGAACAAATTGTCCTCGTTCCGACATGGCCATGAGACAAATGGGGAATTGACTTAATAGGCCCGTTTCCAAAGGCAAGAAACATAACGGCTCACGTAGTGGTCGTCGTCAATTATTTCACAAAGTGGCCAGAAGCTAAACCATTGGCGTCACTTACAGAGGAGAACGTGATCAATTTCGTGCACGATTTTATATAGTGTCGCTATGGCCTACCAAGAGTCATCATTTCAGATCATGAAACTCAATCTCAAACAAAATTCACGGCGGAATGCCATCGGTTAAGAATATAACACGCAAAGTCCTCCGTAGCTCGACCCGAAGGAAATGGACAAGCCAAGGCGGCAAACAAGCTCATCATGGCAGCCCTCAAGAACCTGGAGGGACGAGGTGGAAGATGGTAGAACGAGCTCACCACTTCCCTATGGGTAGTTAGTACCACGAGAAGGAACTCAACTGGGGAGACACCGTTTTCCCTTCCTTACGGATCAGAAGTCATGGAACCAGTAGAAGTAGCACGCACTCCCATCTATTAGAGTCACTTATTTTGATGAAGCGACCAACGGGGAGTCCAGAAAACGTGACCTCGGTTATCTCGATAAGAGACGTTTCGAAGCACGAGCAAAAATGGAAAACTACAAGAAAAAAGCAAAGTTACACCATGACAAAAAGGTGAACAAGAGAAGTTTTGTGGTCGGTGATTAGGTCTTAAGGAAAGCCAACGTCACTAGCAAAGAACCAGGATTCACCACGCTCATGCCGAACTGGGTAGGACCATTTCAAATCGCCAGAATTATCAAGGAAGGGACTTACAGTCTGAGAACTCAAGATGGAAAATACATCAAGAATGCATGGCATAGTGACCACCTCAAAAAATACGACAGCTAGGTAGGATCTATGTAACAGTCAAAATTTTATAAACAATGTTCATATATTTTCCTTGCATTTATCTGCATTAGCATATTTCCATTTATACCTTGTTATTGATAAGTTCGGTCCACCCTTGTAAAAAAAAAAAAAACGAGTTCAAGGATCGGTGACTATGACCATCACAAGTACAACTCCTCAAAAAGTGCAAGGAGGCGTTCAAAGTATACAAGAATAAACAAAAGATGCATTCAAAGGCGGTAAGGAGAGGTAGAGCATGTTCTAAGTTACAACTTCCCACATAAGGGGCTCAAAACACCAAAATATCAAAAAATAAAATGGTTCAAAATGTTAGCCTATTATAGAGAATACTTAGAATGCAACCTGGTCTGGATTTTTGGCTTGAGTTGAGGCGTCTGGAGTGGCTTCATTGGTGGCTTCGACAAGTCTGGATTTTTGGCTTGAGTTGAGGCGTCTGGAGTGGCTTCATTGGTGGCTTCGACAATGACATCGGGGGTGACGTCAGCAGTCTTTTCTTTGGCGGGCTCAGAGGTCGACCCGTCACCTCGCACCTCGCTGGCCTTTAAATATACCTGGGGATCATCCTTGAGAACGAGGTCCAAAGCGACGTGCAAGGGGAGGGAGTCACCTTCAGCGGGATGCCGTAGGTCATTAAGTTTAGCCATCATATCTTGGTGTGTGACCGCCTCAACAGCAGGAGTGACCCAATCTTCCCCAGCCTCTTGAGCCTGAGCAACCTGCACAGCTAGATCGTCATCATCTAAGGGAACCCATCTGTAGCCATCTCGGCATTGAGGATTTGTAGCTTGAACGGCCCCCATTCTGACTAAGTCAAAGACGTTGAAACCACCATTATGAGCAATTGTCCGAGCAAACTGGTTGTTGGCGGAGTCATATGGGCAAATGGAGGCCTTATTCACGGTCCTTGAGTACTCTTCAGAAAGAACGTACTTAGCCAGAAAGGCACCCTCAATCTCTTTCTTCTGCTCAGCCGTCACCTCCTTAGACATCGTCTCTAGCTCTTGAATTCTAACCTTCGAGCTCGCCAGTTCGCGTTCCGCTTCGGCCAACTGCTTTTTGACCTCGGCCAGCTCCAACTCCGCGGTCAGTTTATCAGCCATGGCTTTATCACGAGCCGAGGCGGAAAAAGCAAGACGGGCATCGACGTCGTTGGCCTCCTTGGTCTTTAACTCCAGGGCACTATCCTTGGCAAGAAGGGTAGCAGTGATTGTTTTATTCAGTGTGACCAGATCAGCCTTATTTGTGTTTAACGCCCCAACCCGCTTTCTTAGATCCTGAATGAGTTTTTGACCGGCTTCGGATTTGTGGCGCATCAGATCCACGGAGTTGGCAATCTGAGAAAAGGAATTATACAGTCAGACCGGGCAACAAGATAGAACTAAGATAAACTCGAAAACAGACATACCTCCATCAAGGAAAGCCCCACGTTTCCAAAAAGGGAGTAATGATTCTGCTCGTGGAGCACCGAACGGTTGTAATCGTCAGCATGCAGACGATATAATAGGCCGTTTCCAATATTGGCGCTCTTGCTACTCCGGTCATGCACGTTGATGCCGCTAAGGACCGAGACCACTTCACCAATCTCTTTGCCCTTTACACGAGCCTTATCCCTATTCGCCATACCAGTAATATGATACTCCAACCTGGGTATGTATGTACAACATTTAAGGGGATAGCCTTAATGGGAGGGGGACCCACCAGCGTTTCCCTCAATAATCTGGGAGCCTTAGATCCTTGAGGGACATTCACGGGAGCATTCACTTTGATACCGACCCTATTCACAATGGGAAGCTTCCCCTCAGGCAACCTCTTTAATTGCTGCTGACGGTTCGACGCTGCCATGCATCTTCCATGTTTTTCTTGCCACGCATCTGGCCGTAGCTCGTTGGCTTAGGAACATGTTGGGATCTTTGTCGTTGACTGCAGAAAGGAAACAATTATCAAAAATAGAAGGGGATAGCCTTAATGGGAGGGGGACCCACCAGCGTTTCCCTCAATAAACTGGGGAGCCTTAGATCCTTGAGGTACATTCACGGGAGCATTCACTTTGATACTGACCCTATTCACAATGGGAAGCTTCCCCTCAGGCAACCTTTTTAATTGCTGCTGACGGTTCGACGCTGCCATGCATCTTCCATGTTTTTCTTGCCACGCATCTGGCCGTAGCTCGTTGGCTTAGGAACATGTTGGGATCTTTGTTGTTGACTGCAAAAAGGAAACAATTATCAAAAATAGCCCGACAATGAAAATAATTAAAAATAAAGCAGCCCAAAAGAATATAAACGAGAAGAGACCCATGGGCATAGGCGGCTCGCATGGAATGTTGGCAGCACAAAAAGGGTAAGTATAGGAAAACTCGAACCCTTGGTGAACCCTCCAGTCCGGATCCCAAGCATGAATTTATACGACGACCCGAGGCACCTGCTCGTAAGGTTCACGAGGTGGAGCCACCCACTCCGGATCAGTAATCCCTCATCGTTGATAATTTCAGGAATATAAAAACGCAATTCCATTTATCTTTGGAATCAGTCTCCAAGAACTCCTCAATAACTCTAGTCAAACGAGCCCTAATAGATTTATCCGGGTAGGACAACTCGGCGGGACGAACTTGGATGTTACCCAAAGGCTTCCTAAAGCTCCACCCAAGTTTACACTCGACAACGATGGGGTTAAGTTGCCATTCCTAGATTTTTTTTTTTTTTTTTTTTTTTTTTTGGGGGGGGGGGGGCAATATCTTGGAATATTTGCTTTGGAATATTTGCTTTGGTTTTTAAACTCAAAGAGCCGGCTATTATCTGAACACTGTAATACTTAAAGAGCGCCGACAAGTTTGGTTCATATCCCAACAACCTACACAACACTATAAAGGAAACCAATACCCTCAACGTGTTAGGGTTAAGGTCCATGGGTAGACACTGGCAGAATGGAACGAGCAGATGAACGGGTCTAAAGGCAATCTTAACCATGATCGATTTGGGGCATAAAGAGGACACAAGTTTGGTTACTAGCCCTAGTGTCCGTCACCAACATCGGGCATGTGGTCCCGTCATCATAAGTCTTCATCCCGAGCTCAGAGACGCAGAAGATACCCTCGTTAATACTATAGTAACTGAGAAGGTTGAGCTCACCCTTGGGGATATCGTAAGAGCTTTTTCCCTTCCCCTTATCTTTGGATTTACCCTTGCCTTTCCCCTTGGCAATTATGGCCTGGGAAGCGGAGGCCCCTACCTGGCTTTTCTATCTAAGGGATGCGAGCACATGGCTCTCCTCAAAATAATCAATAATGTGGACACCTCGCCTCACCAAGGCAGCGGTGCCATTCGCCTCAATTGCTCCGTCTCGTCGACGTCTCGGACTCGCCACGATCAACAGAGGCCACCATCTCGGTATTTTGACCGACCACCTCGATATTTGGTCCCGCCTCATCAGTTGGTTCATCTTCCGTCACTTCGTCAGTAGGGGCCATGAGAGGCAAATCAGGAGACCTCTCGCCCTCGTAACTACTTAAAACCACGGTATAGGATGGATTGCCACCACGAGGCCGAGGGTGCTGACTCCAAAATATCATCCTCTAATCCAACATTGGTCCAATCGGTGATTTCATCACTCACTCCAGCACGGGACACTAACCGTTTAGCGGAACCAGCCACATCTACATAATCGGGGAAACAGGTTAAAACGGCAAGGACAAACCTACCTAGTTGATCCTCGTCTCCCAAAACCCTAACCTTCCTACCCGCTGGAACGACCAAGGGGCCGGACTCCCACAACCGGGGTAGGGTCCAAGACCCCCAATCGCATTAGTCTTAAAGTTTTTAAAGGAAGACGATGCCACCTGAACAATACCCGATGATACAGACCACCGGTTACCGTACAAACGACGTAAGTTTCAGAACAAAAGTTCTTCATATAGCCGAAGGTGTTGATTTTTGAAAAAGATATCATGCAAGTTCAAAAAGCAAGGATAAAAACAAAAATCGGTTACTACCTGAGTTTCAGAGACTAAAAGGGGACTTGGAAAAGTTTGGAATTTTGGAAATCAAGGACTCAAAGTTTGCCTCTCTCTCTAGAAGGCTCAAGGTTTGTGAAAGGCAGAAAGAGGTCAAGGGTTAAGTGGATGTATCTATTTATAGGCGGGCAAATGAATCGGGTCGACCCGTGTTTATGGCACATCCGACAATAATTCCTTCGGGTAACTAACGGCGGGAACTAAAATTTTGAATTTAATGTCGGTTGGCATTAAATGCGCCCCTTGATATTCGGGGCACGTCTCTTCACATCTGACGTGCCGTACTAATCAACTGTCGCTGGGGCCCACAACGCGCATGCTCTCTTACCTTTTTACCGATGACTGACACGTGTCTGCCACGTCACCCCCACGTAGCTTCTCAAAGAAAATTTTGGCTAAGGGTTACTCCTCTCACTAGCCATAAATAACTACGCACTCGGAGTAAGGGGGGCCACTGAAGAGCCCGCACCTCGCGGACCGGGCTCAGAAGTCCAAACCAGGTCCGGCCGGTCCATTCTCTACAAAACCCTAATCAAGCTCACCCCGAGCTCCGAAGTCGATCTAGCTCATCCCGAGCTTATATAACGAGGTCCTCCACCTCGTCCCTCAAGAGGACACCTGGCCAGGCGACGAGCCCACACCGAGCTCGCTCACCTCGAGATCCCCATCAACGAGGCCACCACCTCGGGGAGCTCGATAACGTGCAAAGTGGACAAACCTTACCAACACATTATATGGCCGATTGGCTCTCCTGACAACTTACGTCCAACCGTACGGTATGCGTTCAATCAAGACATGCGGTGGTTACATACTGTCCCATCCAGTATGCGGGCCAACAAGGAGCTGCCACGTGGCTTTCCGGACAATGCTATTACCCGGACAATAGCTTGTCACTATACGGTAACTGAGAGATATATAACATCTTATTCTCTCTCCTCAGGTATGAGGCCTTAACCTACACACACTCAACACACATAGAGAAACCTAATTCTCTTCCAAGGCATTCCACGCCTTGTTCTTAGCTCCCTCAGAGATCTTACTCTCACACCCGAGGGTCTAAAATGGGATCAAACCCAGCCTTGAACTTAACGGTGTTATTTGTTGTGTTGTGATCGCAGGAATACATTTTCCAAGCCTAGATATTCAACCGGACACAATGACCCCAAATTTTGTGGCGTCATCAAGTGTAGGGTCTACGTGGCATTCATTTCTCAGTAATGTGTAAATTCTGATTGTCAGATCCCATTAAGCACTCATGTATGTAAAGTCTGATTGTCAGATCCCATTAAGCACTCATGTACGTGTAATTTTACCATCTATTTTCAGCTTCTAGTCATCAACTATTTCTCCCTCCTCTGCGCAACCCCTCACGTCACAAACACCAACAGATGATAAAGCTAAAATCCCCAAATATACCAGAATTATGCCATTTCTTTTAGTTACAACATGGAGGATTGTATGCTGTTGCTGCTTATCCAGGTTTCCCCATACCAAGAATAATGAGAGGACGGAAATGGAAGAGGGTGATTGCAAACTGATCATTAGGGCGAGGGGTGGGAACCCATTTACTTTCATGTATCAAGGGTATTATGAGATCAAAATCCCAAAACTCGCCAGAAATACTCACATGCATGACATATGTGCATTTAACTAAGAAACTGAAGGAAGCTAGATTTTACCCCAAATCGACAAAAAATGTACAAGTTAGATCCAAAATCATTGAAAAGAGAACATTGGACCCTATAGTGCCATTGACCCCAAATAAACCCTAAAATTAACGGCATGAATATTAAGAATCTCGAGTTCCCAATTAATTCAAGTCAGCGGGCCAATTGTGATTTTCATTATTCATTTTCTATAATACAAAGAAATAGACAGAATTAAACATTGATGCTAGCAAAAAGTAATCTAACAGCTAACATTACAATTTAAATGCAAAACTTACCACTTCTAGGGATCCTCCCCAATTCCAAACAACATCTCCATGAGCTACCGCTTCCCCTTGGCGTCGACATCAAGAGTGTGTCCATGGTCCATGATCTGTTCAAAATCAGCTGCTAAGCATGAAAAAAATCTACACATCAAAAATAAGAAGCAAAAATTCACCCTCTTGTAAAGGATAAAATCTAATATACTAGATTTTAGCAAATCAACAGAATTTACATGGTAATACCAGGAGTTTAGCTTGATCAACAGCCTATCTATCTATCTATCTATCTAGATAGAAGATAGATAGATAGATAGATAGGCTGTTGATCAAGCTAAACTCCTGGTATTACCATGTAAATTCTGTTGATGCCTGCCTGCCTGCCTGCCTGCCTGCCTGCCTGCCTGCCTGCCTGCCTGCCTGCCTGCCTGCCTGCCTGCCTGCCTGCCTGCCTGCCTGCCTGCCTGCCTGCCTGCCTGCCTGCCTGCCTGCCTGCCTGCCTGCCTGCCTGCCTGCCTGCCTGCCTGCCTGCCTGCCTGCCTGCCTGCCTGCCTGCCTGCCTGCCTGCCTGCCTGCCTGCCTGCCTGCCTGCCTGCCTGCCTGCCTGCCTGCCTGCCTGCCTGCCTGCCTGCCTGCCTGCCTGCCTGCCTGCCTGCCTGCCTGCCTGCCTGCCTGCCTGCCTGCCTGCCTGCCTGCCTGCCTGCCTGCCTGCCTGCCTGCCTGCCTGCCTGCCTGCCTGCCTGCCTGCCTGCCTGCCTGCCTGCCTGCCTGCCTGCCTGCCTGCCTGCCTGCCTGCCTGCCTGCCTGCCTGCCTGCCTGCCTGCCTGCCTGCCTGCCTGCCTGCCTGCCTGCCTGCCTGCCTGCCTGCCTGCCTGCCTGCCTGCCTGCCTGCCTGCCTGCCTGCCTGCCTGCCTGCCTGCCTGCCTGCCTGCCTGCCTGCCTGCCTGCCTGCCTGCCTGCCTGCCTGCCTGCCTGCCTGCCTGCCTGCCTGCCTGCCTGCCTGCCTGCCTGCCTGCCTGCCTGCCTGCCTGCCTGCCTGCCTGCCTGCCTGCCTGCCTGCCTGCCTGCCTGCCTGCCTGCCTGCCTGCCTGCCTGCCTGCCTGCCTGCCTGCCTGCCTGCCTGCCTGCCTGCCTGCCTGCCTGCCTGCCTGCCTGCCTGCCTGCCTGCCTGCCTGCCTGCCTGCCTGCCTGCCTGCCTGCCTGCCTGCCTGCCTGCCTGCCTGCCTGCCTGCCTGCCTGCCTGCCTGCCTGCCTGCCTGCCTGCCTGCCTGCCTGCCTGCCTGCCTGCCTGCCTGCCTGCCTGCCTGCCTGCCTGCCTGCCTGCCTGCCTGCCTGCCTGCCTGCCTGCCTGCCTGCCTGCCTGCCTGCCTGCCTGCCTGCCTGCCTGCCTGCCTGCCTGCCTGCCTGCCTGCCTGCCTGCCTGCCTGCCTGCCTGCCTGCCTGCCTGCCTGCCTGCCTGCCTGCCTGCCTGCCTGCCTGCCTGCCTACCTACCTACCTACCTTTTTTTTTTTTTTTTTTTTTTTTTTAAAACATGTAGTCTGCTTGAAGCTTTACAAAATGTTCTCCCTCAATTCCAAAATGAGTGTCCCTTTTCAGGAAAAATTATCCCAAAATAAGCGAACAGCTTCTAGCTAATTTTGTAAATTCACCTTTGGCTTATCATTTACTATTTGCACTTGCAAAGGTATAATGCAATCATTAAGGATATTTACAATCAATATGTGATACTAAAAACGCTTAGTCAACTTCCTTAATTTCCTAAAAACCAAATAAAAAAAAAAATTAAAAATACAGTTCAGACATCAATTAAAACCAGCTGCTGCAAATTTAGCAGGTCATAATCCCAGTGGCCCACACGAGGCAGAGTCCAAACGCATGAACGACACAAATACGTACCAGTACCTGGTATTATAACCCCTCCCCCATCCTGTAAAAAAAAAAAAAAAAAAAAAAAAAAAAGAACAAAACGGGTATAGGAAAGGAAAGGTTACAAAAAAAGACCAACTGATGCCAATAACCGAGAAAGTGAAACCAAGAGTCGACAAGACAGGGTGCCCAAAAGGCATGAATTATGGGAGCGGGCGCACAAACGAACAATGGCTTCACATCAGGTACTAGTAGAGACTAAGAATACATGGCTTTTTGTAAGTGAATTTGGTAAAAGCGAGGTCAGACCCATTATCTCACTAAGGGACTCCCAACCAAAGCAAGCTAGGAAAGGGAAGAACAAGGCCTTTCAGCTACATTTGGTAAGCAAAAAGACAACACCCAGATAGGACTGTTGCACAGAAAGGCCGACAGAAGCAACCTTATATAATGAGCTCAAACATATTAACAAGTCAGTTCCGGAGGTATTTCTCTTTTCAGTTCATTATATTCCTGGTGTTCCAACCTACGGTGGGAGAAAAGTAAACCAACCTTGACATAAGTAGGCATCACACTCTTAATATTCTTCAAGAGGATGCATATTAGGAAACAAGTTGCTCGTCAGCACTTGTTAAAAGTCTATTCTGGGCTCACTTTACATAGGTGCATTTACCGGTGCATCAGAATTTTGTCACGTTATACTGTGTGTTAAAACGCAAAAGGTTCCCAAAAGGAGTTTAAGTAGCCAAGGGCACTATATTGCCTTTTGAAAATGTTTCATGTTTCGATTATTAATTTGGTTGGAAAGGTTACCAGTTCCACTTCCTTCTTGTTCCAATGACCGGGTAGAGAGGAATGGGGATAGGAATGACGGAAAATGGGCTCCTAGCCAAAGCAAGTCAGTCTTCTCTTCCCTGATAATGAGAGGAAGTGATACATGGTTCATTTGTTAAACCGTCTGCTATCCGAAGAAAATTTCACGAAACATAATTGTAGGGTTCTTTTCCATTATCCGGTTACTAAAACTTGTGTGCCCAGTATCTGATACTGCTTTAGATGCTTATGTAGTCCTTGCAACTATTTTCAGCCACCACCAATTACTATTGATGCATTGCAAGAACAATCTCTTTTGTAGGATGCTTAAAACATATTTTCAAACACTGGGAAACACTTGATTAAGCAATAAGCATTAACCTGATTCCAACTATTTAGTTTAACAGATGGTATCTTTTCAACATGTTCCGAAGTTAGATATCAGCATAATAGCTACCCCTCTTTTAAACTTACATCTCTCCCTTTTCTTGGGTGCAAGTTACCTATCTCTCATTTGCATGATAGCTACCCCTCTTTCTGAATAGGCAAGCCATATGTAACAACTCCCAAAATTGACAAACATGGCAGAAAACAATCAAAACTTCACATGGTATGTCAAGTTGAAGCAAGCATGAAAATATGGAGTTCCCTTAGAGGTACATTTTACCTTTGGCTGGAAGCTCGTAAAAAAGGAATGCGATGAAAAACTGCATGTTATTATCCTGAACAACTTAAAAGATGGAGATTTATGTAAAATGCAGCTGAAAAGAAAAGTTTTACACCTCCAGTAGATTTCCTGATCAAATTTGCATAGGAAAGAACTATCTGTCCACAGTTTGTATAGATCATTCCTGTACATGAGTCATAATTTCTTCACCATGCAGTGTCTCTTATAACTTGACCTGGTTATGTACTCAACAATCCCATGATCTAAGAAAGAGACGGGAGAATTCAAAGAGGATAGAACGGTAAAAAAAACAAAGAAAAAAGATTCTATAATGATACGTATACCTTAGCTTCTCCCATACTTTCAAGAAGAGGAAATTAGTGGTGAAAAATTGCAAAGAACAGTGAGCTTTCAGCGGTAGAATCTGAGAAGAATTCTTTAATAAAATGTTACTGCAGAAAAAATTTCAACCAAGAGATCATTAAGAACCTAGAGAAACACGTTACAAGAATCCATTATCACTCAACGACATGTTTATTGAAAAGTATTGTATTGTATAAAATGTAGATCTGCATATAGAGAAGACGAGTAGAGAACAGAAGACACGAGAGGAAAACAAAAGGGCGTTCTAATCAGCCCTGGAAGCCTCTGTAATGTATATGAGAGAATTATGTACAGTTACAAATAAAGCCCTGCCTATTTAGGTATTTACATATAGAACCCTCAGTAATTATATATATATATATATATATATATATATATATATATATATATATATAACATAGATGAATATTAAACAGAAACATCAAATAACATTCATGTAATATTGGAATTATCTTTCTTACATAAAAAACCCTATAACGTGTGGTTGTATTTCATGTTTCAACTGATAGAAAGATAAGTAAATTCAGGAACGTGGCCAGGTTTGGATGGTGCGTCTTTCGGAGGATATGATGATACATATGTAACTTCATTCCCAAGTATCCACTCACTTTAAGTACAATTTTAGTTATTTTTTCCTTCAAATTTTAGTAAGATAGAGTAGTTCTTTAGTCAATACCACAAACAGTTTAAGTTACATTCAAGGCTGTTATACTTCAAGGTAGGGGTGGCAATTTGTATCCAATGGGTATACCCATTAAGATTTTGTCATGCTTTAAAGTGTTGCACATTGTATCACGTACAATAGTTTAAAGCATGATTTTTTTTAATGGATAACATCCATTGGGTAGCCCAAACACCCATTTTGCGACCCCTACTTCAAGGCAAGCCAAGAATAAGTTATACAACGATTAAATATTTGCTGCAAGAGTTTAGCGGGATAAGTTCAGGAATGTTTAACTTCTGCCCTAGATATGTAGCCGATATACTTCGGTCCTTGATGCTTCTTCTACTTTTGGTGAACACGCAAGTTGTATCAGCAAACTGCGTAAAGCCTCATGATCATATAGAGTCAAAGACAGTGGCGGACCCAGAATATTTGGTAAGTGGGTGCACGAATACACTACAAAATTTCTGGTAACAAAATAGTTTATGAAACTCAAACCTACAACCACAAAGTTAAAATCCTAACATCTTAACCATTAGACTACATGCACCATTTGAGTAAGTGGGTGCACTTCCACCCATTTACTTACCTTTGTGTCTGCCACTGGTCGAAGACATATATGATTATCTACAGTCCGTCAGATAGTCTCACCAATGGAAGATCCTGATAGCTAGGAAAACTTTCATTTGCCACTAGTAATACTATTTGATGCAGTGCGTGCGCAAGTTGTTTATGCTATGCACTAAAAGCACATCTGGTAAGCAAAATTTGGAGCAAAATCGCAAGAATTTACCCAAAGATTTCAATGTTGGAAGTGTTTACTAGACTACATTATTTTAGATATGCTGACGGTATAATGTTCACATATGGATACTGACAGAAATATCTCTCTCCTCTTTTTCTGCGTGCAAGTTACTTATTCCTCTCAAGCTGCATAATAGCCCCTTTTCAAACTTCCAAACATTCAAATTTACTGCAGCGTACAATCAAATTATCATTCACGTGATATTGCTGCAAGTAGTAAATAGAAAGTAGGAATGCTAAAAAGAATCTGTTACTATGTACCACGACCAATGGTAAGAGATATGAAGGATACATATGAAATACTACACTCACATGATGTGTCACTTTGAATCAAACATGAAAATCACAGTGTTCTCTAACAATGTTTCTCAAACATGAAGTACTTCCTTATATTGCTGCAAGTTGTAAGTAGAAAGAAGCAATGCTAAAAAGAATCTGATACTATGTATCATGGCCAATCGTAAAAGACACGAATCTATGGATAAAAATGAATGAAGTGAAATATTATAACAACCAGTGACATTTCGATCAAATATGAACATCAAATAAATATATATGTGCACAGTTTGTACAGGTATTCCTGCAAGTGATCATAAGGTTTTAATCATGCATCTTAAAGCAATTTGGCGTCATTATTAAATTAAAGATCCTTTGATCTAAAGAGTGAAGAAAAGAAAATTTAGTAGATATAGAAAGAATTGATATTAAATTTACCTTTAACAGGGGGAAATGTGAAGTCAGCGTCATCCATACCTACAAGAAGGGGGAAAATAGAGGTGCAAATTACAAAGCACATTCAGCCTTTTTTTCACATTACAAAGATAGAAAAAAATGGTAATTATGAATGAAAACGTTATTCAGATTGTGTCATGGCAGTATAAGCAAGATTCATGCCACACTCATAAATCATGGATCTTCACACATAGTACTCCTGAGATCCCATGCTAGTCCACCTTTATCGATGGTAACAACTTTACCAATTTGCAACTGAAAATTAAGATCATCCATACCTACAAGAAGGGGAAAACTAAAGGCGAAAATTGGCAAGCACATACAGCCTTTTTTCACATTACAAAGATAGAAAAAATGGTAATTATGAATGAAAACGTTTTTCAGATTGTGTCATGACAGTATAAGCAAGATTCATGCCACCACTCATAAATTACAAAGGACTGAATTCATTATGCAGGTTATCGGCAGATAATTCCCATATACTAACATAAGAGCATTTGATTTCTTATCCTAAGAACAGTTTCAGAGTCATAAAAATCAAACATGCCAACTTAAAGCTGAACAGAAACAGAATAAAGGGGAACTGTTTAGTGTTTAGTAGCATTAGTGAAATGAAGACACCAATTTAATATAGAGAGACCAGAAGGCTAATCAATTGAAATCGTCAATAACAACAACAGTTAATAACATAGAAATCAACCTATAGCCCAACAAAAAATAAAAAAGATCTACCAATGATTTCTGTAATCTAAAAAATCTACAACCACAAGAATCATACTCATTCTCATCCATTATATGAGTCCTGCTTTATATTTCAGGTATCCCCTTTCAAAAAACAAAACAAAACAAAACAGTAAGCTAATAAATTCAAGACATTCAAAATTTGTAAAAGATCAACATTAAAATTACAGGAACCTTCGTCAATGTATATTCTACAAAAACTTGATTTAATTCTTAAATTTACTTAATTAGATCTACTTGATATTGATTTCTCTTTCCGTGCTAATAAAAGATCAGCATGGGGCGCATTTCAGGCAGGAAATATAAGAAATCCCAGAAGGACATTATTGGCAAAAAGAACACAATTGATTAGTTAATGAAAAGCATTACTTACTGTTAGAGCAATTGAACAAGACTTGATGAGTAAATAAAGCAATCACAAGAACAGGATTTACGTGGTTCACCAACTTGGCTACGTCCACGGGGAGGGGAGAGAATATTATTATCAATCTGGAGAATTCTTTACAATATCACACTAATCTATGCTAGCACGAATTTTGGTCACAAAATTCCTGACTGTGCTAAAACCCTAGATCTAGAATTATTGATATTTTCTGAGCAATCTGTGTTTTTCAACCCTCTTCGTTTATTGTTATGATGATAGCCTTTATGTATACTAGTCATAACCTAACCCTGAAGACATAAGGAGTCCTAAATTTGAGTCCCAAAGGAAAAACCCCGTTTTTCTGCAGTCCGCGTGCGTTGGGCCTGATCTGCCGCAAGACCAGGCGCCCGCCTGCCTTGGACCAAGCGCCCGCCTGAATTAAATCACCCAAGAGGCTCAACTTTCTGCCCACAGGAGAGCCCGCCTGGGTCTACCCGAGCGCCCGCTCGCCTACCTGTTCGGGTGCTGCTGCTCCTTCCTTTTTTTTTTTTTTTTTTTTTTCCTTTTGTCTTCGTTTCTGCTCTGTCTAGGCATTATGAAACCATCTGTTGTACAATCCTATAATATGGTGTCCCACATTCAAAGGCATTATCCCAACACTTACAATCGAGTAATTTACCGTTATTTCCATCCTGAAAATAGGATTCAAATCGATATTCTTAAGGTTTAAAGTTCTTTTTTACTTCTCTTCCCACCAAAAGACATTTCAATTTAATGGGGTAAAACTGCGCCCCAAGAATCTATGATAACTATTTAGACTCATTCATCAAGTTATTCAAGACATTGAATCCGGCTAGGGAGGGCAAATGATATGAGGTCTATGGTGAGGCATTTCGTCGAGCACTTGGTAAGCATTACTTTCCTTTTCTTTTTATGCTTGTTTTTATTACATACTTTGATGACTGGAGCTAGACGCACAAACACAAACCCGCACAAAGAAGAATCGGTAAATGAAGTTTATGTGTGCTCGTTCTCATCATCACTCTGTAGTCCGTACCCTTAGTCCATCCCTGATAAACACCAAAAGATTTACAAGAAAATAAAATAAATCACAACTACTACAATCTAATCAGCGAAATTCAACGATATGCTCAACATCAAAAATCTGCTGTAATATTAACAGAATAAAAAATCAAGAAGAGAAAAGGCAATAAAACAGGGGAGTACCTTTCTTGGAAGACTCTTAACAAAGGACGAAGGAATCTGAGAAATCTCATAAAACCCAAGTTTCTTCGTCATCATCCCCTTCTTCTTGATCTAAAAATGATTAAAACAAGGGGAAATATCAATCTTGTTCTTGATATTATCCTTCAATTTCTTCAAAACATTTGTCCCTGTCTTGCCGAGTTGTCCGGGAATTTGCCAAGTAGGTCTCTTGACATGATGAAACTAGATACCCCACCCACCACTATGACCGCCGTGACTGCCATCCCGCCACCGCCGTGAGAAGTAGTGGTGGTGATAAAACGCTAGACAGAGGCGGTATAGCCTATATGTACAAGACAAAAGTAGCCGTTAGCGGTTGGCGTACTGCCCACGCGATAGAGATATAGCCCATTTGTTCCAAGCCCATTAATAGAGCCCATATATATTTAGAGAAGTGCATCTTGGGCCTGCCAATTGAAGTTCAGAGCCTAAAAATCAAGGACATTGGTATTGGTATCGGTATCAGTAGTATTTCCTTCTAATACTAGTGGGTAACCCGTGTCATGCACGGGTAACTAATTATTAATTTTATTATATTTTGTTCGTTTATATTTTTATTTAATAATATTAGTTAATTATCAATCATAATAATAGAGTATATAATTTTAATTATAATAGTTAACTATTAATAGTTAAATATAATTATTAAATAAATAGTTAATTATTAATAGTTAGATATAATAGTTAATTTATATAATAAATATTCTAATAAATAGTAATTATAATAATAATAGTTACTATAATAAGTAACTATTACTTATAATAATAATAGTTACTATAATAGTTAACAATAATTGTAACTATTACTTATAATAGTAATAGTTAACTATAATAGTTACTATAATAGTTAACAATAATAGTAACTATTACTTATAATAGTAATAGTTAACTATAATAGTTAACAATAATAGTAACTATTACTTATAATAGTAATAGTTAACTATAATAGTTACTATAATAGTTAACTTTTATAGTTACTATTACTATTATAAGTAATAGTTACTTATTATAGTAACTATTACTATTATATGTATTATTTATTATAATAGTTAACTATAATAGATACCTCATTTAGTAACTAATATTATTAGCTAATACTATTAGCTAATAGAAAAAAAAAATGAAAAGTCACTTATTTATTAGGGTAGATTTGATGTGTCATCAACAAATTCATCCTTCCTCCATGTCTTAAAAAATATTTTAACTATAGTTGACTAATATAGTAATCATCATTTTAACTAATACTATTAATAATAAAAATTAATCTATATGATTATTGTTATTATAATAACTATTATAATTAATTAATACCATTGATAGTAATAGTTAATATATATATTAATAGAAATGATTAGTCTATATAATATTAATTATTAATATAATTATTATAATAAAATAATATTATTAATAGTAATAGTTAATTGATATAGTAACTATTATGATTAATTAATATTAAAAATTAATAATCTAACTTATATAATAACTATTATAATTAACTAACACTAATAATAGTAATAGTTAATGTATGTAGCCTATTATAGTTAACCAATAGTATTAATAGTAAAAAATAACTTATAAAGTAACTATTATGGTTAACTAATACTATTAATATTAATAATTAACTATATAGTAACTATTATAGTTAACTAATACTATTAATAGTAATAGTTAACTAATATAGTAATTATTATAGTTAACTAATACTATTAATAGTAATATTTAACTTGTATTGTAACTAATATTGTTAACTAATACTATTAATAGTAATAGTTAACTAATATAGTTAACTATAATAGTAACTATTATAGTTAACTAATACTATTAATAGTAATATTTAACTATTATAATATAATTAACCTAATGGTATTAATAGTAATAGTTAACATATATAGTAACTATTATGATTAAATAATATAATTAATAGTAATAGTTAATATATATTATAACAATTATGATTAACTAATACTATTAATAATAATAATTAACTTATATAGTAACTATTATAGTTAACAATTATATTTAACTATTATAATTAACTAATACTATTAATAGTATTAATTAGTTATAATAGTTAAATATTACTCCCTCCGTCCCGGAGTAAGAGTCATATCTTCCATTTACACGGAAATTAAGAAATGATGGAAGTAAAGTAAATATTGTGAGTGTAAAAGTAAATTAGGAGAGAGAATGAGTGGGAGTGAATAATAAGTTGATTGATTTTGTGAGTATAAACGTAAAGTAGGAGAGAGAATGACTGAGATGAATAGTAAAGATTCTTTGTCATTTTAGGAAAAAGACTTTTACTCTGTGACGTACCAAAATAAAAAGTAAGACTCTTACTCTGGGACGTAAGTAGTAATAGTTAACTATAATAGTTAACTATTACTATTATAAGTATTAGTTACTATAGTATAGTTAACTATATTAGTTACCTATTATAGTACCTATTACTATTATAAGTACTAGTTAGTATAATACTATTAATAGTAATAGTTAACTTACTATTAATAGTAATAGTTAACTTGTATATTAACTATTATAGTTAAGTGATACTATTAATAGTAATAGTTAACTTGTATAGTAACTATTATAGTTAACTATTACTATTAATAGTAATAGTTAACTTGTATAGTAACTATTATAGTTAACTATTACTATTAATAGTAATAGTTAATTCATATCATAACTATTATTATGAGCTAATAGTATTAGCTAATAATGAGAATATCAAAAGTCACACACTGTTAGGATAGTGATGATGTGGCATCACGAAATGCAAGATTCTTCCATGATTTGTCCACGTGGCATCACTATAATAGTTAAGTAATACTATTAATAGTAATAGTTAACTTGTATAGTAACTATTATAGTTAACTAATACTATTAATAGTAATAGTTAACTTACTATTAATAGTAATAGTTAACTTGTATATTAACTATTATAGTTAAGTAATACTATTAATAGTAATAGTTAACTTGTATATTAACTATTATGTTAAGTGATACTATTAATAGTAATAGTTAACTTGTATAGTAACTATTATAGTTAACTATTACTATTAATAGTAATAGTTAACTTACTATTAATAGTAATAGTTAACTTGTATATTAACTATTATAGTTAAGTGATACTATTAATAGTAATAGTTAACTTGTATAGTAACTATTATAGTTAACTATTACTATTAATAGTAATAGTTAACTCATATCATAACTATTATTATGAGCTTATTAATAGTTAAATATAATTATTAAATAAATAGTTAATTATTAATAGTTAGATATAATAGTTAATTTATATAATAACTATTATAATAAATAGTAATTATAATAATAATAGTTACTATAATAAGTAACTATTACTTATAATAATAATAGTTACTATAATAGTTAACAATAATTGTAACTATTACTTATAATAGTAATAGTTTACTATAATAGTTAACAATAATAGTAACTATTACTTATAATAGTAATAGTTAACTATAATAGTTAACAATAATAGTAACTATTACTTATAATAGTAATAGTTAACTATAATAGTTACTATAATAGTTAACTTTTATAGTTACTATTACTATTATAAGTAATAGTTACTTATTATAGTAACTATTACTATTATATGTATTATTTATTATAATAGTTAACTATAATAGATACCTCATAAAGTAACTAATACTATTAGCTAATAGAAAAAAAATGAAACGTCACTTATTTATTAGGGTAGATTTGATGTGTCATCAACAAATTCATCATTCCTCCATGACTTGTACACATGGCAACACCACATCCCTCTTCACCAACTTTAATATATATATATATATATATAAGATTTCTGTTCGAAATGATAGTTAACTTGTTTGAATTTTGGTCAAAAATGTTAAAAATTTATAATTATAATAATAAAATTTTAAATTTTGTTATTAAAACACTACAAATAATAATTATATTAATATAAATTATTGGTCAAATTAAAAAAATTTATCGCTAAAAATGGGAATATTATTCAGGACGGAGGGACTGAATTATTATGTTTTTGAAATTTCATTCTTTTATTATTACAAGTTTTCAGTACAGCTCCTTGATTTTCTTAGGATTTCTGATCTTTTCTGTGTTTTCGTTGTTCACAAATACAGACTAACTAGAAGATCATAGTATTTATCCAAAAAAAGAAAAAGAAAATGGGTTTTCTGTTTCTTACTCCTGATAATTGTTTTCTCCATATAAAGCCACACCGTTGCTTAATGGTTACTCCCTCCGTCCCTATTTACCTTACAAAAATTGTCATTTTGGGTGTCCCTATTTACATTACAAAATCCCAAAAAGGAAACTTTTAAACATTTTTTAAATAGTGGGACCCACTTGTCATACTCACAACAACTATCCACTTACTTTTCTCTACCCACTTTCTCTCTCCCACTCAACTATCTACACTCACAACACATCAACTTTACAATCATTTTCATAATTTTTGTGCAAAGCCTCATTTTTGTAAGGTAAATAGGGACGGAGGGAGTATATGAAAACCTTAACAGGCATCAGAGAGATTTTCAGTACAGCTCCTTGATTTTCTAGACCATTGTTTTATAACTATGAAAGTTCTGGTTAAAATGATTCGCCTCGATCCAAGTATGAAGCACGACTCTACTGAAAGCGTGGGAGAGTTTGAACTTTGTTAATACTAAAGCTTGATATACATTGTGGGTGCCCTCTCTATCACCTTAAGGTTTTAGAGGAGTTGGTTACTTAACATGGTATCAGAGCTCTTGGTTTGGCAAGGTCAAGGGTTCAAATCTTCCCGCTTGCATTTCTCCTAAAAATAATATAAATGGGTACGTATTGGCCCAATATATCACTGCACCCCCATTATATCCACGTATGCACGTGAGGGGGAGTGTTAATACTAAAGCTTGATATACATTGTGGGTGCCCTCTCTATCACCTTAAGGTTTTAGAGGAGTTGGTTACTTAACAGTTGGGTAGCCATTTCAAGACTTTATTTGGGCTTACAAGCAGAGATAGAAGAAAGAGATGTAAAATGGAACTTAGGTTAGGTCAATTTTGAAAGTCTTAATCAGCTAGAGAGTGTCACAAAGGGAAATGGGATTGTCATAAGAAAGGCCAACATACCATCTCTGCATGTATAGCATAATGGGCTCATTTACTCTTCCATTCTTTCGTCTCTTTCGATCACGACGACAGAATACAGTTAAATGATTGGCCGGCTGCCCTTAATTCACCTCTATCATTCAATCTACTTCCCAGATCATAATCATTTAAACAGTTGGAAGCTTGGTTTAATCATGTTCTACTCCACAGACTAAAACATTGGGGACGATGAATCTATAGACTTAGAGATTTGGAATCCCGTAGTGGTAAATCCATTACTATAATGGAAGGTCACGATTCGGTGACATCCCCTATTGGTAGATCAACGATTAGGATTGTATAGTCCTACTTGGGATACACCTCAAATCAGATCAATCTCAGCGACAAATTGTAGCTTTACGTTACAGGGCTGTAGCAACATGTTCCTTCAAGGGAAGGGGAACACATACTCATTCATGCCGTAGACACGACACAAGTCATCATTCAATAATGTTGATGCAATAAGAAGAGAGTTACATTGGGATTAAGACAAGGCAATATAACTTAGTTGTGAATGATTTATTAGTTCAAAATCTTATAACTACAATTTGAAACAGCTAAGAAAAAAATAATGGTAAGCCGCTGATACTATGTTTCTAATTGTGTAATGATTAGGTTGTTGCTCCAGAGAATCTAGAGGCACATATAGTACCAAAAAACATACAGCTGCCCACCTATAAAATACCCTAATATAACACTAATTACTTGATTATTTTTTATTTGACATAATATGCCCTCTTAATAATTCAAGTAGAGGAGTATTTGATTATTCTTCCAAACTTTTTCTCTAGGAAGTCAATGTAGGCTTCGGCGGCTAATACTTAGTTATCGTACCAATTGTCATGTCAATGTACTTTAAGACTAAAATAATTCTAATTAAGCAACAAAAAGTTAGTCCTAAAAAGTTGAATGGCCGTTTGAAATTTCAAAAAAGAGAAAAACAAAAGATAAAACAAACCTACTATGTCGTATTTACGTTTTTTTTCTTTCTACCCACTGTTTAAAATGCAGTGAGGGGTGAACTTTGGTGGGAAAAAGTTTCAAATAGACCCTTTTTATCTGTTTTGAATTTTTTTCTATTTCATCTCACAAAGAATTTAAATGTCATTGATTAGATCCAACAACTCACAACATTTTAGCGGACGAGTAATCGATATTGGGTGTGGGCGAGATTTAGTCACATATCCCTTTCGACGAGATGTGTGGTCAAAGATCGATTGGATAGATATATAGATATGGGGGTCATCCCGCACCCTATTGATCTCGGTCATCTAGTAAAGTGAGAGATGCAGCAGATTCAGCCAAGTCATTGCTGCAACAACAATTTTAAATTCATATTTAACCGACCAGAAGGAATATATAATCAAAGGTAATTGTTGAGTTTCATAGGAAGCTGATCTATCAAACATATTACTCCCTCTGTCTTCACACTTTTTTCGCCGTTGTCACGAATGAACTATGTGAGCAATAATTTTAAGTTGATTCAATTATGTGAAAATCTAAAACTTGTTATTGATAGTATTGTTGATGGTGTATCAATAATAAGTTTTAGATTTTCATTAGTATAATTGAATCAACTAAAATTATTGCTCACATAGTTCATTCATGAGAACGGCGAAAAAAGTGTGAAGATCATTTTGGGACGAAGGGAGGGAGTATACTTCAGCTGAAATCAGAAATGAACTCTGTCATATTATGAAAAACAAAACAAAAATAAGTGTACTAATTAATTTTTTAAATACCCATTACCCGGTATATAAACATGTTCCATTTGCCTCCACTGACTTGAGTAAATAAAGGGTCCCCCACTCACTAAGTAAATAAAGAAAGGGACCATGTATAATTGTATATGGAATTAAATGAAGGGAACAAAAATTCATATGTTTTGTAGCATATAATAGAATAGTAGGGGGAGGGAGGGAGGGGTCCTCAACTAGTGTTGCGGCCATCATTGTGATATTGATACTACTGCATTGGGTACAATCAAGCCTAAATATGTTTTGGAGACTATATAAAGGCTCATGCTGAGTTATTTCCCCATGCATCCAAACTTCAAACTTCTATTTCTTAATATTTGAATTTGTAACTGACAATTAAACTTATTTGAGTTTTTGAAGTACAAGAAAATGGTGGCTAAGGTGGAAGAAGTTGTGAAGAGATCAAGGCAGCAGCAGCAGCAAGGTAATAACGGTAGCCAAAATCAAATGCAAAAACAAGTGATGATTCAATGCAACAAAGGCAAAGTCAATAAGTTCAAGAGAAGTACCTCTGGTCTTGAAGATGACGGAGTCTCTTCCGCCATTTTCTTGCTCGCTTGTATTGCCTGCAATCCCTCGTATCTATGATCCATCGTCATTGCCTTATTCATATACTCGCTTTGTTCTAAAACGATCTTCCAATTTATCATTTTTCATTGTCTCAAAAAGTTCTTCACATTTCTACAATTTAGGCTTAAAAGTGCATAAACAAAACATGACTAGTGAAGCAAGTGTTTAGATCCTTAAACAGTTTGAATAGTCAAATGAGAAGATCATTTTGGGACGGATGTAGTATGTCATATCTCTCTAGTACTCAAAGAAGAACCAGGATGCTTAATTGTAAGGGTTAATTTCTATAAACTTGTTAGACTTGATGATTAAAGACTTAGTTTCATGAAATATCAACCCATAGTTTTTCTTAATATTACTTGTTATATGGAATTTCTTTAACTTACTGCAGTGTGGTTATCGTTTTTAAATTTTGAATATGGTCACTCCAGTCAAAAAAACTAAATTAAAATGAAATAAAAATGGTCATCTCCCTTTTCAATTTGGCTCAAAGGAGAGTTTACCTCTAAAAGAAAAGAAAATTACCGGAGTCAAAAGTGCATTTATCAGCTACTCTGTGAAATCTGCTACATCAACTCAAAACAAGCTGTGACCACGATTTGTTCTACATACTTGTTGTTGTGCACGTTTTTAGCCCGATTCTCTTCATATTTCAGCTTCATGACTTTCCTTATGACCTGATGACAAAGCACAAAAATTCTCATTAGTTTGCATCACATTTGAGCACACACGGGAGGGAATTGACATTTCTAGGCTCTAACTGTATCACAATATAATGGAAAATAAATCAAACTAGAAAACTAGATGCTCTTCATTGTAAGATTCTATGATCCAATTTTCAGTTAGGTATTTGATTACAATCACAGCCCACATTTCTTGAAATCAAATTTGTTTTACAGTTAGGAATCAAATCCAGTACACTTTTTTTTTCCCTTTTTTTGTCATCTTCATAAACTGCTAAGATTGCAGTTTTCTGCTTTACGCTAACTTCCTCCCATAAAAGCTGTCCTGTTTATACATCAACTCAGTAAAGGATTATAAAACTGTCGAGTTACTATGGAAAGCAACTTCAAACTTTGGAAATGTAAAATGCATGTCGCATGTATGTTTCCATTTTCTCCTCTTTGACAAAGACTCCACTCTTACGTATGCATTCGTTCACGTCTCGCTTTCCACTTTCATAGCTCAATACAAAAATCCAGTCACCTCCTCATTGGGACAGCTTTCTTGTTCAAATTTTCTTACAACGTACAAAGATTTCTGACCTCTTCCCTAATTTTGTTCTTCACAAATACAGACTAATTAGACAATCATAGTATTTATATAAAAAAAAAACAGCTTTTTTCTGTTTCTTACTCGTGATGATCTTTTTCTTCATAAAAGTCACATTGTTGCTTAATGCTTATATGAAAGCCTTAACACAAAATCAGAGAGATTTCCAGCACAGTACCTAGCTTTTCTAGATCATTGTTTTATAATAATGAAAGTTCAGGTTAAACTGATTTGCCTTGATCCAAGTACCAAGGGGGACTCTACTGAAAGTGTGGGAGAGTCATAATTGGGGGGGGGGGGGGGGGGGTACTGATTAAAACTTAATTTGGGATTACAAGCAGATAATTCAGAAAGAGATAGTAAATTGGAACTTAGCTTAGGGTCAATTGTGAAAGTCTTAATCACCTAGAGAGTGAAACAAAGGGAAATGGGACTGTTATAAGAAAGGCCAACATACCATCTCCCACAAGCCATGGCCTTTGTTAAGCATAATGGGCTCATTTACTCTTCCATTCTTTGTCTCTTTCGATCAAAACGACAGAACACAGTTAAAAGATTGGCCGGCGGCCCCTAATTCACCTTTATCATTCAATCTACTACCCAATTCGTAATCTTTTAAGCAGTTGGAAGCTTAATTTCATCCTGTTCTACTCTTAGACAAAAATAAAAAATGGGGCGATGAATCTTTTGACTTAGATTTGGAACTCCTGCAGTAGGGAGACATGGCCAAACCGTAGCTTTACTTTACAGGGCAACAGCAAATTTACTGCTGCGGTATCCATGTTCGTTAAAGGAAAGGGGAACACATACTCATTCATGTGGCATTGAACAAAGATTGCTGCTTTCCCATTGTTGTAGACACGACACAAGTCATCATTCAATAATGTTGACGCAATAAGAAGAGTTAAACTGGGATAAAAAAGGCAATATAACTTAGTTGTGAATGATTAATTAGTTCAAAATCTTAAAACTACAATTTGAAACAGCTAAGGAAAAAAATAATGATAAAGCCGCTGATACTATGTTTCTAACTGTGTAATGATTAAGTTGTTGCTGCAGAGAATCTAGAGGCACATGTATAGCCAAAACATACAGCTGAGAATCTTAAACAAAGCCTAATATAATACCCACTAATCACTCCATTATTTTCTTAATTAGACATAACATGCTCTCCTAATAATACAAGTAGACAAATATTGGAAAAATGATATTTTGGTTATTTTTTCCAAACTTTTCTCTACTTGTAAGTCAATGTAGGCTACGGCTAATTGTTAGGCCCAATTGGTAGGAAAATAGGCTAGAGGGGGGGGGGGGGTGAATAGCCTTTTTAAAACTTTTCTAGAAAACACTTTTATAAATGCAAAGTCACTTATCTGATTGCAAACTATTATTAGTAAGCGCAGCGGAGAAGATATGACTAAGTTTTAACTCACACTTAAATCGGTAAGAAATGGTTTTCAAAGCTTAGTTTAAACACAAAGTTGTTTCCAAAAGTTCAATGCAGTTTCAAGAGATTGGTCAAAGGAAAATACAATGAATCAGCATGAACAGTTAGATCAGCTGATGAGAGATGGATTTCTTCAACCGAGGCTAAGAATACAAGTATCAGAGTAATCAACAGTAAATAGACGTCCTCTACCAAGTTTGGTCAGAACTTGGATTTGGGTTAAGAGTACTATTAGATATTTCTAGTCTATTACAAGCATGGCTTTGCCGGTATACAAAGACTAAGTTCTAGAAATTTCTAATGAATCGTAAAACAAATACTGACCAAGTGTTTTTTGAGCGGCAAGTTCAAAAGAACTTATCTCACTCAGGTGGGTGTGTGAATAACTCAATCACAATATTCCTTATATAAGTCTAACTTAACTTGGGAATATTTTGTTGTTCAAATAGATTCCTAGACACTAGAATTACTTAATCTCAATCATGTCTACACTTAGGATCCCCCAATTTTATTAGAACCTCTTTAGGTACCCTTCGGATTCTTTGTGACCTGCACAGGTGTATTACATCTCTTCAAACAAGGCAAACCAGCAAGAGGAAGCAAATCAGCAGACCAGTAAACAAGTTGCCGATCAACTCCATTCTCAACATGCGACAAGTTGCCGATCAACTTGCTACACAAGTTGCCGATCAACTCCATTCTCAATATGCCGATAAAAAAAGACAGTCTGTACTGTCAGTCAGGTTACATCGTTCCATCTTAAAGTCAACCTGCTGATTGTCCCTGTCCTTTCATACTGTTTTATCAAGTAGTAGTTTACTGCCTGCTCTTAGTGATTACTGTTACTGCGCCGTCTGACACAGCTACTTTAGCTATACTCTGTCTCTACTTGCTTTTGCAGGTAACCGTTGAGACAAAGGGGTCTTTACCCATCAGACTTTTCCAAGCATTGCGTGTACTCCAAATCTTCGCCATTAATGCTCAAGATACCGCATTAAATGCTCCTCACCTACCCAGCTGAAAATTCAAATATTATCCTTCTTCAACAAGCTAAGACATCTGCTCCTCTTATAAATAGAGGACTTGCTGCATTGAAGAGGGTTGGTGCATTGAAGAGAGTTGATTGTTGAAGCATTCATTGAAGCTCAACATTCCATCCAGATAATCATTAGACATTAATAGGACATACACTCGTGCACAAACTCATCACTTTGTTAATATTCCCAAGTTAGACTTATATAAGGAATATTGTGATTGAGTTATTCAACACTTGGTCAGTATTTGTTTTACGATTCATTAGAAATTTCTAGAACTTAGTCTTTGTATACCGGCAAAGCCATGCTTGTAATAGACTATAAATATCTAATAGTACTCTTAACCCAAATCCAAGTTCTGACCAAACTTGGTAGAGGACGTAGCAGTATTTACACTGTGGACCTCTCCAAATCTCTGTGTCTCTTGTCAGCTACTTTATTCTTGCCGGTTGAAAATCTCTCATCAGCTGATCTAACTGTTCATGCTGATTCATTGTATTTTCCTTTGACCAATCTCTTGAAACTGCATTGAACTTTTGGAAACAACTTTGTGTTAAACTAAGCTCTGAAAACCATTTCTTACCGATTTAAGTGTGAGTTAAAACTTAGTCATATCTTCTCCGCTGCGCTTACTAATAATAGTTTGCAATCAGATAAGTGACTTTGCATTTATAAAAGTGTTTTCTAGAAAAGTTTTAAAAAGGCTATTCACCCCCCCCTCTAGCCTATTTTCCTACCAATTGGTATCAGAGCTTGGAGTTTTGAAAGAAATTTTCCAAGCTTTGCAGCTTGTATTGCCGATACCATGGCAGGAAAAATCATGCAGGTCTTCAACACTCACTACCATTCCGTTGTTGAACGTCAATGAGTTTGGTGTCTGGAAATCTCGCATGATAAAGTATATGAATTCAATCGATGACCGGTTAATGCAAGTAATAGAAGGTGGTCCAATCATTCCTCTAAAGGTCTCAAAACCCCTACCGACCATTCCCTCCACTCCGCTGACTGCTCATGCTGATCAAGACACTGAACAAGAAACGCATGTTCAAGTTGATGAAACCTTGATTGAAAAACCTAGAGAAGAATGGACTGATGAAGACAAACTTTCAGTTGCTCTAGATGGAAAGGCGTGCCACATTATCTCATGTGGATTGGACGACAAGCAATATAAACTGATTGACTTGTGCTCCACGGCTCAACAATGCTGGAACAAACTCCTTGCATACTTTGAAGAGATGAGCAGTGAAAGACAACAGACTCTACGACTGCATTGCTGAGTTTGAATCTTTCAAGAAACTAGATGGTGATCTCTCAGAAGTGCCTACGACAGATTCTGCGAGGTAAGTAATTTATATGCTTCATTAGGTAAAGTGTATACTATGAAAGATCTTAATATTCGTTTTCTAAGCTCTTTAGGAAATGAGTATCATACTAAGGTCACTGCTGTTAGAGAAGTTAGACTTAAACAAGACCTCTATTCAGAATCTTGTGTCTAGTCTGTTCTTGTATGAGAGAGAACTGCAAAAACTTAACGTTCTCGATAAAAATTTTCAAAAACTTGTTTCTATCAGCTCAATCTCAGGTATCCTTTCTTTCAACCAAATTCCCTCCTATAGATCCCCATCAAAACACCCCTGCTGTTTCAAAAACACTTTAGAACAAACAATGGAAAAAGACGAATTTGCCGCCCTTCGCTAGAAACTACAAGAGGTTTAAAGACTTCAAAAGGATGTAAAAAGAAGTCACCCAGCAAAAAAAATCCTTTACACCACCATTTCAAAATCAGCAAGCTACAACAACCAAGTACCAGTGCTACCGATGGCAAAAAACAGCAAAGTGATCTTGTCTGCTTTCAACTGCAGAAACCCTGGTCACTTTGCTTCAAATGTCCTCAACCAAAGTATGCATACGTGAGGAATCAGTAAACAAGAGATATCCAAAGTCTCGAAGTTATGTTGCCGATGATAGCACAGAAAAAAGCCTTGCCGGTCTGGTGTGAAACCGATTCAGACGAAGATGCCGATGAAGATGCAGATGCCGATGTAAGTTTCGTTGGCATTAGATTCAGATGATACCGATCTTTCATCCTTGCCGACTCCAATCTACCGAGATCCCTCGCCGCCAAAAGACTCCAGTCAAAGAAGTACCAACTGGAAGAGTTCACCATACTTCAAGGAAGTAAGCATCAAAGCAGAAAAACCAATAGGATACAAGGTTCATCAAGTGGGAACTTCACTCTATGGACAGTGTAACTCTTCTCACTTCAATGCTTCTAAAACAAAACCCTTGCCGATGACAAGAAAAATTCTCATTCCCGAACATCCAAATATTGCCAAAAGCCTTTCGAAACCCATCTCTTCCTACCTGACTTCAAACCTGAACCCATTCTCTCTACTTCAAAAGATTCAGCCGACCCTCTTCCAGAATTATCTAAGGCTGAGATGGTAGAGACAATGGATGAACTTTTTATTGATTATGAGAAGCTGAGTAGCGTTCATAAA